>VWZP01002845.1:2955409-3310482 GCA_013396995.1 Dicaeum eximium
TTTTTGTTTTTTAACTCAGCCTTATATTTGGTATTTGGGAGGAAAATAAAGGGCAAAATTGGAAAAAAAAATAAAGCGGTGTTGAAACATACAGTTATGATAAATTCAAGTTGGATTTGCTAAGTTGGATTTGCTAAGTTTTGGTCACAGTGAAAACAGTGATAATGCTAGGAATGTCAAAGCAGTTCATTTTTACATTTTTAAAATATCTTTACATGCATTTCTCAAATTCCTTAATTTCAGACACTAAATAGAAGCAAAGACACAGCAGACTAGCTTGGTAATGTTATCAAGGAAAAAGCGATCTCTCTCTACTCATTGACAAGTCACAGTCTGATGATGGTGAATCAATGTCCCTTATTCCTTTCACATTTACAGTATCCTAGCTGCCATGTTTTAAGGTATTCCAAGTTACTGTCAGACATGGAATATCTGCTGAACCAGTGGTAACATGCAGGCTCCTGATGGAGACATTGGCAGAATGGCATATGTGGATCATGCCCGGGTATGAGCTCAGGCACTTGCATCCTGCTCATCTGCACACTCCCTCCTCTGTTGTGGAGTGTTTCAACCACTGTATTTTGCTATAGGAGGGAGTGGCATGTGAATACCCATGTAAACTGTCTGGTGACACCCAGCATTGCAGCTACACAGTGGTCCAGTGGTCCACACCCTCTTTTGTTTCTGAGCATGGATGTTGCCAGAGGAGAAACAGTGAGATGTTCCAATATCTTGTCCTTCCCATCTTTCCAGACTCACTCTGGCTGGTCTGGATTCGTGCTCACCTCACGAGGATGGACTTTTGCCTTCAACAGGCTTGAACCCATTTGAATGTTCCTCAGAAAAGTGCCCATGGAGGCTGGTACCCGCTTCATTCATTTTACAGCTCCTTCAGAGAGTGTAATTTCTCACACTCTCTTACCAAGGCTGGATGAGAGCACTCCTAGCTAAGATCAGCTTTAGCCAGATGGATTTCAGACACACTGAAGCAAAAAGGATTGGGCACTAGTGGAAGCTGTGAGAGGTAAGCAAGCTTATTGACATCAGGCATGAACTACCCAGATACCTTCTCCTTCTCACTCCTCTTATTTGGCTGTAGTCCCTCTTTCTTTTTAATCTGTCAAACATCCAAGAATGGATCCTTCTACTCTAAATTTAATACCTAGGGTTATTTTGTTTTTAATTTGGTAAGGGGATTTTTTTCCATATTTTGGTTTGGCACTAAAATGGAAAATTTAATTATTCTTATATTCTTAATCCTTATGGCTTTGTTGCACATATTGGATGGTGACTGAGCAAGTCAGAAGACAAAAAATTAGTAATGTCAACTATTCAATAGGTTTTACGTGCACTGTTCTTTTGCAAAGCAAAAGCAAAGCAAAGTTTGCCAGGATAGTGGATGAAATTTAGTTCAATTTAATTTATCCAAGCAAACTTGCTTTTCCTTGGATAATGGAATTCCTAGGTCAGAGGGAATAAGTAAAAAATTCATAACACTGGTTCTGAAATAGAAGATTGTAGACCTAAAACCTTTTATAGAATATACACTGAAGACTAGAAAGCCATGAGAAGTGATCAGGATCTCATATTCCTACCTTCTGTGGAGTTTGGGCAAAATTGTCCCTTCTTGTACTATTGTGAATTTGAAAGGAAACACAAAAAGGTCTTTGTTGATGTTAGATCTTATTGTCTGTTGTTTTCATTGACCAGACTTCCCGCCTATAAAGACACATTAATTTAGCTGAATATCTATTTTCATTATTTTAATGGACAGGCATTAGTGAATTTTACATCTTAGCAGTGGAATGAGGATGCCCCATGTCAGTGGGAACAGACTCACACATCCTTGAATCCCTGTTTTCCAACAGGAAACAGACCCCAGGAGAGACAGACAGTAATCTACCAGACCCAATACAATCTTTTTGACTTATTTCTGCCTTTGCTGCTTTTAGACCAGCCAACAGTGTTGGAGTCTCTGAGATATGAACTATTTAACTAAGGTAAAGAGGAAAGCCCCATGCCTGAGCACCTCAGGTTCCTCCTGTCTTTCCTTACTAACCCAAAGCACACAGATCCTGCTACATCCAGTGATGGCAGCAAAACCACTCCATTGTCAGTGACAGCACCAGCCTAAAAGTGTGAGGTGCAGAGGCTGGCTAACAGGTAAAGGAAGAGGATTATTATCAAGAGCCCAGGACCTGATGTGTAGAATTAATACTTATGTTTCAATACATAGACCAGTGGATGTTTTGCCTGGATAAAGACTATGAGATAATCATAATTTAAGTATGTAGCCCAGGTGCCTTACACAGCTTGAGTCACAGACTGTAAATGGGCTAGACTGTGACCTTCAGGATTGAAGAATTTGGTTCTGGACTGTTAATAGATTTTTGTTAAAGGCTCATTCCTTTAACATGCTGCGCATACTGGTTCAAAAACCGAAGTGTTTAAGGGCTAGTTAAAATGTAAGCACAACAGTAGTGCCAGTGCTGTCTGTGGGACTTTATCTGTCATCCACGCATGAGTGGTCTGTGGGAGCAGAGAGAAAATGTTCAGCTTCTTGTAAGATCAAGTGTTATGACAGTGTGTGGCTCCCAGTGAGTTGTAACTTTAATCGCTCTGCAAAATATTTCTCTTCTGGTACCAATTTCAGGACAGATATTGATTTCACATCTTTCAAAAGCTTTTCCTCCTGCAATTATGACTGTACTTTCTTGTTCATCTGAACATAACATGAGATAGATACTGCCAGAACAAGGATAAGTAGATATAGGATATCCTTATTACTTTGTCAATTAATTCCCATGTATCATTATGTGGAAAGTGTATTCTATAATAAATATTTTACAATTCATTGGCTTGCTAGTGTTTGATAAACCATGTTTTTTGGTTAAAAATTGATTTGTACGTGCAGGCAGGCTGAACAGTGTCTTGTCTTTAAGTGATTGTTCCTCAGGAAGTGAACGCACTGTGATAATTCTTTCCTCAGTAATCACTTCCTTTTGAGATCTCTGACACTATAATCCCTTCCTTTATACATTTTATGGATTAAGATTTCTTTTCCAGCATGATGGATTTTAAAAACCTTAATGACTATATTATAAATAGTGTGTATTATAAATTGCCTATATTATAAATAACTATACATAGACCTTGTTAAGACTGAGAATATAAATCAGATTGCTCTTGCTGTTTGCAGTATCAGAAAAAATCCACAATTGAATTACAGCCTTATGTTTGATCATGGACCATGAAATTAGTGGGTAATAGCAATGCACTGAAACTCCTACTCTTTAAAAAGGATCAGGACTAGAAATTATCAAAAAAGTGGTTTTTTGAAACTGCTGTTCATGTGCAGCCTGAGTCACTGCTGCACAACATAGAAGAGAAATAGGTGAGAAGTCAAATTTACATTTGGTGGCAGCTGGTTATTAGCCAGTGTAAAGATTCTACATATGGTCTTTAAACAGTAAATAACAACACAAAAATTTACTGGAAAATCTTCTATTGCACTTCTTTCATTTTTCTATGGTGACTTTTATGAGTATGTTATTGACTGTTACTGCTCTCCCAATTTGACAGGAAGAATCTGCAGAGAGGTGTGAGGTTCATTTAGAAGTTGTAAGCCTCAGGTAATGCCTGACCTCCAGGACAGCCCTCCAGACATACATAAGGACAACCCTGCATGGGAATATCCTCTTCACTGGATCTTGCACCACCCTGATCCATTGCAGGGTCAGCCACAACATCACTCTGCTGCACAACAGCCCGACAGCCGGCCCTGAGCCACAAGGTAGCCACTGCTGCCAAAGCTCTAGGTCCAAAGGAATGGGCAGCTGGGGCCAACCCCCTGCTGGGGAAGGCTGTCCAGCAGTCAGGTGTGAGGCATATGAAGCCCATAGGCCAGCATGACTCGTGAAACGTAGGGTTCAGTTTGTGTTTCACTGCGGTGTATTAAAACAGAAGATCGCGAGATCCTGGTATGAGAGTAGTGGGATTTGTGTTCCCTTCTGCAAAGCCCGCTGGTTGCATGTCTCCACCAAAGCTGAGGTACACAGAAAACAATAATACAAAAGGATTAAAGAAAGAGGACTAAATTTAATGAAACCATAAAATTCAGTGTGCATAAATCTAAGCCAAATTCTAAAACGCATCTGGAGAGGACAGAATTGAATTACAAATGTTAAAAATGCTGCTGTGGTATTTGATGCTTCTGTTGCTCTTTTGTGTTGATGTCTCTGAAAGCACTTTCTGAATGGTTATTCTTGATGTCTTGAAGGGGGAAATTTTCCTCCTATATTAAGCCTGAGTAAACTGAGGCTCTGAGAAGCGATTTGTCCAAGTTCAAACATGCAGGAGTAGAGAGCAAAAGCAACTCTACAAGCTGAAACTCTCCACTGAGAGAGGGCTAGAAAGTGGGAGGGGGCACAGGCAGGACATCTGACCTGTAATGAGGAAAAGGATATTCCATACTGTATGGTGTTCTGCTCAGCAATAAAAGCTCAGGTAAATGAGAAGGAAGGGGAATGTCCATGATTGTGGCATTAATCTTCCTGAGGAACCATTAGAGGTGATGGAGCCCTGCTTTTGTGGAAGTGACTGGGCATCTGCCTGCTGATAGGAAATAGTGAATAAATTCTTTGCTTTTGCTTTGGGGGTAGCTTTTGTTTCCCTATGAGACTTATATCTCAATGCATGAGCCTCCTCACCTTTCTGTGATGATCTCCTCATCCTGCCAGAGAGGACACCAAGTGAGTGGCTGTGTGGGTGTTTGTCTGTGGGCCAGTGACAATCCACCACAAGTTCTCAGGTCTGGTCTGTGCATTCAGTGCTGGGCTCCTGCTCCCAGAGCTAGAATCAGCCAACACCCAGTCAGCACCTGAGATTTCAGACTTAGAAAAAAACACATTTTCAAAGAAGTCTAGATTAAGAGAAGCCAGTATTTTGCTAAATAAACAAAGAAGCACTGTTTAAAAACTTAGCTGAAGTTTATTGATCTCAACTATCTAACTGGAATAGTCAACCCATCAAACCCATTACACTCCAATCAACAGTATCATGACCTTCTGGTAGAAGGTTTCCATAGAGAAACTTTAATATAGCCAAATATTCTCTAAACCAATCATGGAGTACCATACAGGTATGATTTGTGGACTTGGAGCAAAGTAGTATTTTATTCTTTTATTATTTTCTTTAAGGTACAGATAAATAATAATAAAAAATATATATAATGAAGCAGTGTTACAGATGTAGTTTTTACCTGAAAACACACAATAACATTGAAGTAAAAAACTGAAGTAGGCTGTCAGCCCTACTACTTTGTCAAGAGAAAGGCAGAGTAAGTGTGTTTGACATTAACTGCTTCCTTGAAATTCATCTCATTCTTGAAAGATGTGCATAATTCAGTTTTAGATTAGAATGTTAAAGGGACATCTTTAGCCTAAAAAAGCAAAAATGGTCCCCTTTGAAAGTGTTCAGATTTTGTCACTATGATATGCTGTAACTGAAAACTCAAAATATTATATTCATCTTATTTTCTTCATGTTATTAAGAGTACATTAGGTTTAATTATTTTTCCTATGTGAATATATCTTTCAAAACCCAGTGTAGGGTTTACAGGTGGAATAAAGAAAATCAGTCAACTCCTTCTCCCCATCAAATTTTATTGCAACAATAAAATCCATAAATATGGCGGGATGACTGTCAGAGAGAGGCAAAATTGCATTTTAACTGTTTTTGATTCACTGTGTTTCAGTCTGACAGTGCTTGAACTTGGTTATTATTCTTGGACAGAAGTAGTTCTCATTTTAAGACAAATTATAAGAAAACAGCTTCTATTTAAAGAATTGCAGCACCTTTTAAACAAATGAGGTCATTATAAAGCATTACATCACACATTACATAACAGTTCAACGTATAAAATGGCTAATAAATTACAAAGGTAACAAAAGATAACTGCAATGGTAACCTATGCCATTTAGGAATAGAACATCAGAATCACCATGTGATATTGGAAGATCAGTTAGGAGTTTTTCTCTGTATCAGTGGCTGTATACTTCCTATACGTGTACATATAATTAAAGGAAATTTTTCAGGGTAAAAAAGCAAAGCCAGATAAATAAATATTACCTTACTCTGTATGGCCTTTGACTTAGTGAAACTGTTGCTTTTTCTACAGATTTTCAGAAACACTTTTCATACTGACTTCTCTTGCCCTTCCATTTTGTCTGATAACACATTGTCACACTGACCCAAAAATGGCTTGAACAAAGGTTTCTGCTGTGTCTTTTATCCAACGGTTTTTGTCCTCATCAAAGCAGAATACTTTTCCCAATTCCTTGGGGATTGAGAATACTTTCCAAATCCCAGTAACCACTGTGACTGCACCCAGAAATGGCAGTGAGGTGGCAGATCCTCCACACTGTGCATGGAGAAGAGGTTTTGCTAGAGGAAGACAATGAAGACTTAGACGTAGGAGCAGCTCTAAACTAACATTAAAGAAATCCAGAAAGGAGAGCTGTGGACTAATCCCTTCTTGACAATTAGGTCAAGTACCTCATTGTGCACCTCTGGAGAGGTCTTCCCTTTGGCTGGGATTTATGGCCATGAAACCTTGTTTGATATATGGATCAGTCTGATTCCCCTGGGAGGAGGAGTTTAAGCATGGCTTGTTAAAAAAACCCTGAATTTTTAATGTGAGAACTTAAACCTGTTTGCAGTTGTAGGATACAGGGGAGGCCAACCTGCTTGGAATGAGAAATACCTTCACTAAAATTTTAACTGGCCATAATAAAGCACTATGTCATTCTGCAATTTTATCTTTGGCAGTGGGAGAAACCTTACCAGAGCTAGGGAAGAACTTTCCATTTCTGGTGCAAGAATAGCAAAGGATGAAAATTCTGTAGTCATGTAATAATGAAAGAAATTACAATGGGGAAGGTGGAACGACCCATGTAGTATGTGGTGAACTTTCTCAGGTGGCTGCATCACACGCCTGTGTAATTTAGATATCTTTGGAGACATATAGTGAGGCAAGTATGTATCCTCATCCACTCTTGCAAGTTTACTGTTAGTGAAGCTCTAGTGACTTTGACTGAGAAAAATGAGAGGATAATTGAGTTCAGGGTCCCTGCTTTGAAGACTTAGAAATCTAATTTAGGACCAGGGCAAAAAACCAAAACAAAACACAATTAGAGAGGAAAGGAAGACAAACTCCCTCAGGTTATGCTCATGCCTTTACTGGATAGGCTATGTGTCCTAAAATAGAGCTCTAAATCACCAGTTTATTAACATCATGAAAAATAGGAAGAGATTCCACTTTACTGTGTGTCATTAGAGCACTAAAGTTTTGCAGCAATACCTTAGCTGATTTTCTCTTCGCGTGTGATAAAATTACTAAGCTGATATTTTTGGAGACATCCGCAAAAATATCAGTGATTGATACTCCTTTTCTATAAAACTAAAGAGCTTATTATTGTATTTGTCCTCTGTAGATGACTGTGCACCACTTTCTTTTAGAGCCAAACTGCTTCTCTTGCCCTCATGGAAAAAGTACATGGGAGAGCTCATGTACCCCATGTCTTAGCAGCTGCCACTGATTACGTCTCTAATGGCACTGTGGCTTTGTACTGCTCTACTGAGCTGCACTTGGAAATAGATATTAAGGTAAAACCTTTACATTAATATGTATTTTCCCTTTAATCTCACATTAAGTACTGGCTAAAGTAAAATCTCATGCATTGCACAGGCAGTATAGAACTTGCAAGGAGAAAATTAATTCAGTTTCTGCCTTTTAGAGCTTGTTCGTTTGCGTGTAATCACAGAAAAAATTTTTCCTTTTAAGATTTAATTCTCCCACTTTAGCTCAAAGCCTTTACAATTTAATTCCTGGATGTGATACTAAAGTTTAATCTTTGAGGATGTTGAAACATATTTCCTGCAAAATGTTATGGGCATAATGCAGGAAACATATCCTGAAACAACAGACAGCTGCTGGAGTTTTGTGATTTCAGTTGTGTTTGGCTTTAATGTCAAGAGTAAGCTTGCTTTGCTTTGCTTTGTTTTCTTCCTTTCTTCAATGGCAACATTCCAGCACTTCAAAGTCCATAGATTTCTTGCTGTAAACCCTACCATGTATCGGGTTCATCTTCTGGAAGACAAGCAAGAGAGGGTCAAAGGTAACAATTGTTGTAGTAAAAGACATTTCCCATCATCCTTTCCATCATACACATGGATGCTCTTTCCACAGCTGAAGCTGTTGATATACTTTATCCAGAGCTTTGCTTGCTCTACAATATTTCTTATAGTAATGAAAAAGGAATCTGCTGAACCAAAGGAAAAAAATAAATCCTACCAAAAGGTTGGCATTTCACTAGCAGATTTTTCAGCCAGCTGAATGCTAGTGCTCTGGTGTATACACATTAAAATAATTATAATTTCTCTTTGGATCTGGTATTTTTCCCCACAAAATACATTTTATAGGATTCATTCTTTTGTTCTCTATCTCTCTCTCTCCCCAAATCAGGGTTTCAAATTGCTGATAGAGCTTAGGCAAGGGGGAAGAGCAGGGAAGAAAGTAGGGTTAACATTGATTTGAATGTTTTTGTGCTTAAACCTAGATTTTAGTATTTAAATATACTTAGAGCCAAAATATTCCAGTGTTCAATTATTTATCTTTGAGATTAGGGCAGCTCTGAACTTGTTCTATGCACTTTTTATAGTATGATGCTGTCAGCTTCCAGAGATAGGAATTTATTTATCCCAGGACACACAGACTGATCAGACTGATCACTGTCTTTCCATTAATATTGGATAAGACCTAGATCCTTTCCTAGCTCAAGTGGGACACTTTTTTTTTTTTTTTTCCTTTTCTGGTCAGCTCTGAATAATGCAGATGAAAAGAGTAAAATACCTGGAAAGAGCAGTTCTACCTATGTCTCTTCAGGTGTCTCACTTTCACCACAGACTACTCATCATAAAAAGCATCTCATTTAAGTCCAGAGCCCAAGACATTTTAACATGTACATTGAGAACTATAGTATCAGTCCAACAGAGAGGTGGTTTGAACTGTTTCACACAGTGGAAGTGGATCTAAATCTTTTAGATTTACTCAGAAGATGAAAGAAGTCATAGATATTCTTACAAAGATAAGAGGTTTCATACTCAGTAGCTATGAATACTTCAGTAGCTATGGAAGGCAAAGAAGATGACTAAACCTGGATGATCACTTGTAGAAGATATGCCAGACATGTATAGCAGTGACAATGAATGTTTAACATCCCTGACCCCTAAAGGTTGTGAATGACATGCAGTTAAAGTGGTCCCAGAAAAAGATGATGGATTTGTGAATGGAAATGGACTGCTAGGGAGGTGAAGGTTTGCAAGAAGCTCACGGTACATTTCTACATGGGGAGTCACCTGTGACTTGGCCATCGTCCTAAACACATAGATACCCTCATGTGGAACAGATTAGAAACCAGACCATCTCCGAAGGTTTTGTTTGATATGTCCCTCTCATGTGGCTGTACAAACAAATAAAGTGAGAGAACAAGATCCAGGTAATCCTTTGGTGCTAGAAATGAAAAATACATTAACTGGAGGTGCTTAAATTCTGAAGATCAGTCCAAAGATATCTACCTAGCCACATGAGGCATATGAAACTTTCCTTGAGACTAAGGTGGTCTCATAAAACCCAATTTTGATCTATGCTTTTATCATTAATAGGATGAATGAACACTTTCGGAAAATGTTTCTTTTCATTCTTACTTACATTTGTAAGACAGGTGAGATGAATCACCTGTCACAGAAGGGCTTATGTAATTGATTAAAAAGACAGTGTAGGATGACCAGCAATCAATATCAGTATATCAATATATTGATTTATGTTGTAGACATCCAAAATGTAAGGCAAGATAAATCCTGCCTAAGGTGTCTAGAAGCCAGTCTAGCACATGTCTAACACAATCACTACCTTTCTAGAGTGATTAGCCCATGTGTGCATTTCCCACAGACACCAACACTGGCTTTTGCACCTGGGATGAAGACCAGGAAGAAATGGAAAGTAAGAGAGGAGTGGCTGGAGAGCAGTCCCTGCAGACAGGAATCTGGGGTTGCAGGTTCAATACGAGTCAGACGAGTACCCTGGCATCCAGGAGGGAAAACTGCATCCTCAAGTGTGTCAAACATGTAGACATGGTGCATAGAGACATGGTTTAGTGGTGGACTTGTCAGTGCTGGGTTTGCAGTTAGATCTGATGATTTTAAAGGTCTTTTCCCACCTTAAATGATTCCATGAGTCTAAACACAGCAGAAACAACCAGTCAAATCCCACTGTATTTAGTGTCGGTGCAGTCTCCCCTTGAGTACTGAATGCAGTTTTGGGTTGCACAATTTAAGAAGGATGTAAAGGTCTTTGAATGTGTCCAGAGAGAGAAACAAAGCTGGTGAAAGGGCTGGAAGGAATGTCCTATAGGGAGAAGCTAAGTATTCTGGGTTTGTCTAGTCTGGAAAAAAGGAGGTTGAGGGGCAAACCCAGTGCTCTCTGCAGGTTCCTGAAGAGGGGCTGTGGAGAGGGAGGGGCTGAGCTCTTCTCCCTGGTATTTAGTAATAGGATACATGGGAGTAGTTCAAAGTGATGCCAGATGGGGTTTAGACATGACATTTGGAAGCATTATTTTACCAAGAGGGTAGTGAGACACTGGAACAACTTCCTAAAGAAGTGGTTGGTGCCCCAAGCCTGTCAGTGATTAAGAGGAATTTGGACAATACCCTCAGCAACATGTTTTAACTTGTGGCCAGCCCTGAAGTGGTCAGGCAATTGGACTAGATGATCACTGCACGTCCCTTACAACTGAAATATTCTATTCTATTCTATTCTATTCTATTCTATTCTATTCTATTCTATTCTATTCTATTCTATTCTATTCTATTCTATTCTATTCTATTCTATTCTATTCAGATTCCATAAATTTGGCAATATTTCATGAAAGTCTTCCAAAGAGACCAGTTTCATAATTTGCTGTCAGCCCATACTTTTCATGGAGACAGCCCCTCAATGGCGTTGACCTTTGGCCACCTCATTGCACATTTAGTACTCAGCAATGTCAAATCTATTAAAGGTCTCCAGTACTTCATATAGGTATAGCACATGCAATGAAAAATGTTACTGCTGCTCAGTTGAACAAGAGACTGCATATACTTGAATGAAGAAGTATTCAAAAGACATTTAAAATTTAACTGAAGCTCTGTATCAGGGGTCTTTATTTCAATGCATTTAAATCATCAAAGAAACATAACACCAAAGCAAAAATCAGGAATGACAGCTGTCATTCTGTTTTGCACCATTCAAGTATTCGAGCTCATTAAAATCAACCTAACAGAGTTTTGGTTGAACTGATGAGGTTTGAAATATTCTAGGGTTTCTAAAGTGAAGTATCATCACACAATAGCAATAATGACATATAAGTATTCCTCCATATCTGGAAGCTCTGAAGGAAAGTACTTTTCTGATGATAATCTGAAAGCTACCTCTGCTTCAGATTTTTAAAGCTGGATACTAAATAATAAAATTAAATCCTAAATAAAGAAACCGTTTCAAACAGAAGACTACTAGCACTTCTCAAATTCATCTTGAAAAGCATTGCTGTAATGGCTTCTGCTTCTGTTTTTTAAAGAGTGGTGTACAATTTTTATGGTCCCAAAAGCTTAAGGTGATCTGAAATGAGCAATGACAACTGCTCAGGATCCATTTCTGAAGTGTACTGTGTACAGTTCTAGCATACTCAACATAATAATGACATGGAACTATTGAAGCAAGGCCAGAGGATGGTCACAAAGTTGATAAGAGGCCTGGAGCACCTCTTGTATGAAGACTGACTGAGGAATTTGGGGCTGTTCTACCTGGAGAAGAGGAGGTTGTATGGAGACCTCATAGCAAACTTCCAGTATCTGAAGGGGGCCTACAGGAAACCTGGTGAGGGACTCTTCATAAAAAAATAGTGACAGGACAAGGAGTAATGGGTACAAAGTGCAAAGGGGGAAATATGTGTTAGGCATTAGGACAAAATTCTTTACTGTGAATGTGCTGAGGCAGTGGAACAGGTTGATCAGGAAGGCTGTGAATGCCCTGACCCTGGCAGTGTCCAAGGCCAGTCTGGATA
Organism: Dicaeum eximium; assembly: GCA_013396995.1. NCBI lineage: Eukaryota > Metazoa > Chordata > Aves > Passeriformes > Dicaeidae > Dicaeum > Dicaeum eximium. The sequence continues at coordinate 2,967,568 of VWZP01002845.1, forward strand.
AAGCCTTGAGAGACCTGGTTGAGTGGGAGGTGTCCTTGCCCACTGCAGGGAGGGGCATTTGGGCTGGATGATCTTTAAAACACTTTCCAATCTCTATCATCCTATGATTCTCTGAAATCTTTCTAAAGTAGCATATGTATCATCTAGACTTTGCTTACACCCATGAATTTAATAAAAATCCAATTATTTTCTTAGCAGAATATTGAACTGTCTCATGTATAAAGCAGACCAAGAAATCCAGCAATGCTTGATGACTCAGAAATATATTATAGCAGATATCAGCCTCTTCACACTTGGGCTACCTTGTTCTGCACAGTCAGTAAGACTTGCACCCTGAGCTACCTGCAGGTTCAAGCTGTTCTTGTTTCAGCAGGAGGGGGGTATGTCCAGGTCCCCACTATTATTCAACACCACCTCACATCATTGCCAGGGGTGAGGAAAAGGAAGGTCTTGTTTCTGGAAAGGATGGCGTTGCTTCTGGTCAATTAAGGGAAGCTGTCCACTATTGTTTCATTGTCCCTAGCTTGGTGAATATTCTGCATATAAATCACCCTCTCTTTTGTACACTTTTGTTATTAATATTGTTGCTATTACTGTGCATTTTCTTATCTCACTGCTGTTTCCAGTAAATTGTCCTTATAAATCTACCATCTTCTCCTACATGAACAAAGCCTCCAGTACACTATTCTGAGATCTAGGTATATCTTCTTTACAGCTCAGAACTGAAAATCTGTCCCGCAGAGGATGGCTGCAACCCTTTAGTTTGGCTTGTTTTCCCAGCATTTAAGGCTCCTCTGTTACTGTCCACCTTCAGTGCAGAATTTTAATCAAGATGGAGGTCAGAAGACAGCAGGGAAGCAAAAGCCAGCCTTGCAAGCAAAATAAAGTTTTCAGCTGGAGGCAGACACGTTGAGAGTGTCCCTGGTTTCAAACATCATTCACAAGATGTAGGTGGACACCCTCTGCTTCCTTCCTGGTGAGATACTACAGCTCATCACACTAAAATGATCACTTGGGTCAACAAAGAGCTGTTGGACAGAGATGAAATGTGCCACTGGCCACAGACTCAGCCTTTGGGAGAATGTTTCACTCTAAAATCTGTGCTGAAATTTGACACTTTGATTTAACCAGCTTTAGGTGTTCTGTTAAATCTGAGATAGCACCCTATAAACAGCTGAACAGATCTTTGTGCCTCCTGTTTCTCTTGTAAACATCTCTTCTGTTTGTTGGCTTCCTTGTCCTAATTAACAGGGATTTGTCACAGTGGTAACTTCCTAGTCCATCTTCTCATTAACCACTCCAGAAAAACACCACAGCACCTAAGAGTTCCCTGCTGAACTGCAAATTATTGCCACTCCTTTATTTCATCAATTACAGGCTCTTTTTAAAAAAAGCATTAAAACTGGTCACAGCCATTTTGGGGGATTCCAAAAGGGGGATTCTCTTCTCAAAGACTCCTTATATCTTTCCACCACTAAAAACCTGAGACAGGCAACTCACATCTTGGCATTTATGTACCTTAAATTCTCTCTGTGTGTCAAAACCACTTCCTAGGCTCTGAACCACATTTTTAGAGCATGCTTTGTGTCAAATTCACACACAGTCTACATTGAAAAAAACACTAGTACTAGGCTTATTATGAAACAGAGGGTCTGCCTGGGGAAGCAGCCTGTCAGTACATCTTGTGTGTCAGACACAGCAACGTGTGTGCCCACACGGTTGGGATACCTTGGGAAAAGGTGGGATGTGACCCAGTGGTCTCCGTGCCTCCCATCTACCTTTGCACTGGTGCCACGGGCTGGCAGAGGACATGAATTGTTTCATAGTAAGGCATTAAAACATCTGTTCCAGTGGGAGATGTGGCTGACAGGCCTCACACAGTTATAGTTCATGTAACTTAAAAGCGTAGAGTTGCTGCAGAGAGAGAAACCTTGGGTAAATGCAGGGGGATCCAGGCCAGCAGTATGATCTGAATAGCACCAGGTGATAAATTATAATGTAGACGTAACCATGGCCCCAACAAGGAGTAATAGGAGAAGAACTCTGTGCAGGGCCATTAGCTGGAAGTAAGTAAACACAAACTCCGACTTCTGCTCCCCCAGGGACCAGCTGCAAAGGTCAGGATTGCACTTTTCCCTTCCTTGCCCCATCCACCATGGAGTCAGTAGCAGAGTCCATATGGGAAGGGACTGACATATATAGATGGATGAATGCCAGAGTAGTGGTGGGGGATGTCAGGGACAAAGGTTGCCAGTGCATAAATTGCAGCTCTGGCCTCGGCTGTTCTCCTCACATAATCAATGTGTCTTGCATAGAACTAGTATTTAACTTCTGAAATCCTTATACTCTACTGGCAATCACAACATTCTTCTCATATCCATAGTTACTTTCATATTTTCTGCTATTTCTGCACCTGTTTCTCCAAACAGGTTCCTGCTAGCAGCTATTGCTGCTGCATTGTCTGGATAGTAAACAGATGGATTTAACTCAATATTCCCTCATTCCAGCAACCAAAGTGCCGAAGGCTGGGCTTTACTAGTGGCACTGAAGTGGGCCCCAAAGAATTTGCTTTCAAAGAGTTCTGTGCTTGTCTGTTCAGTTTTGAAATAGGCTGCTCCCAGCAGAGGAGAGAGCACTGCTCTCCACTTCAGAAAGCTTCTGGAGAAGGTTGTGTTTAAAACTGAATTTTTAGAAAGGTAATTTTCAAAACAGTTACCAAGAGAGGAAAGATCCTTTTCTTTCTTGTAAAAATTTGTAAATTAAAACAAATCACATATAGATTGCCCAGGTGGAGTCAAATAACCAGACTCTTCTGGAAACCATTTCCAGTCCCTAATTACTGCTTACAAAAGGTTTGTGCTGTTTCAGTGTTTGTCTCTACAAAAAAAACCCAAACAACTTCATAAACAGAAAATAAGCAAATTCCATTAAAGATAATCCCAGTGACATTATAAATATTATAAATCCCTAGGGAATATCTAGCTTAAATGACACATTCACACATATGAGATACACAAATTTAACAGGATCAGTCAACAAGATTTGTGACAATAAATTGAGCACATAACTGTCTCAGCAGCGAGAACCTCTGGCAGCATCCACATCATGCATAAAAAATGTAAATTCAGACCTGTCAATGCAGCACTTGGCTACAGAAGAGAGAGAAATGTGAAAGGTACCATGGGTAGGTAGCAGTGAGTGGATCTGAGGGGCTCAAATTGTTAATGCATTTCAATATTCCTTGTTATTTTTCTGTGTTTTCAAATTGCCTGGAATTTCATTAACTATCAGTCCAAAGCTCTCCAAGGTGGCTGCTCACATCAGCTTGAGTTTTGCAGAAAATTTTGTTTAAAGCCCCTAAATAAAATCATGGAAGCTGTTTTGGCAACCCCATTCTTTGGAGCCATGACTAGGTTACATGGGATGAGACCAGGGGTATGAGATTCCACAAGACCCAGTGCCACATCCTGCACTTGGGTCACAACAACCCCAGACAGCACTACAGGCTGGGGGCAGAGTGGCTGGGAAGCTGCCCAGCAGAAAAGGACCTAGGAGTGCTGGTCAATGGCAGCTGAACATGAGCCAGAGTGTGCCCAGGTGACCAAGAAGGCCAATGGCATCCTGGCCTGCATCAGGAGTAGCATGGCCAGCAGGAGCAGGGCAGTGATTGTCCCTCTGTACTCGTCACTGGTGAGGCCACATCTCAAATCCTGTGTCAAGTTCTGGGCCCCTCACTCTAAGAAGGACATTGAGGTGCTGGAGCACGTCCAGAGAAGGGCAATGGAGCTGGGGAAGGATCTGGAATGCAAGGGCTACGAGGAGCAGCTGAGGGAGCTGGGGGTGTTTAGCCTGGAGAAAAGGAGCCTCAGGGGAGACCCTATCACCCTACAACTGCCTAAAAGAAGGGTGTAGCCAGGTGGGGGTCAGCCTCTTCTGCCAGGCAAGAAGTGACAGAATGAGAGGACATAGGGTTAAGCTATGCCAGGAGAGGTTTAGGTTGAATGTTCCTCATGGAAATGGTAATTAGACATTGGAATGGACTGCCCAGGGAGGTGGTGGAGTCACCATCCCTGGAGGTGTCTAGGAAAAGGCTGGATGTGGCACTCAGTGCCATGGTTTACTTGACATGGTGGTGTTCAGTCATGGGTTGCACTTGATGATCTCAGAGGTCATTTCCAACCTAACAGATTCTGTGTTTCTGTGATTTGAAATACATTCCCAGAAGGTGCCGTGTCCTTGCCACTGTGAAGAAAAGATGCATCCAGTTTATAATCCTTGTAGTGGCTATACTGGGAAGTGTGGAGAAGGAAATTGCCTGTTTCACATGCAGAGGGATCAAGCATCAGGCTTGTAGGTGCAAGGAAGGCAGAGCTGTGGAGGAGGCACCTGGGCACACATTAAAACTTGACACTTGCCATCCTGAGGGTTAGAAGGGTATTGGTCTGTGAGTGAGAACACCTGTCAAGTATGGATACTGCCTTTGGTAATCCCATGAGAAAACTCAGGCTGTCTGTTCAAGTTAACTGATAAAAAAAACATGTAACTGAAAACAGGATTATTTGGTGAAGTGGCTATTTAGAGGGAAAGAAAAATCCTGAAAAATCCAGAGACCAAAAGTGATCACAACTGAGAAAAAGTGTGGCATCAAGTGTGAGCCCATGAGCAGCTCAGTGTCTCTGAGGGTAGACCCAGGTACCAGAGGGACACCACACCACTTTCTATAGGATCTTTTTATATTGGTCCAACAGACATATTTCAGGTTGGTATAGAAGACATCAACTTACTATTACCAGCTGTCACTTCACAGGCACGGGGGGACACTGCCCCCCATGAAGAGTTGTATCAGTGCACTTTAAGTGAAAGGTGTGCAGTGCTGGCTGCTGGACCCAAAAATTTGGAAATTCATATGTTTAGAAGCCCAGATTCTGGAGAAGGGCCAGGACCAGGGATTGGGAAAAGAAGCAATATGTTTTTACAAAGTCCTTAAGAAGTGTAAGACCATAACAAGTTAGATCTTTTTCCTTCCATTTTTTCTTTAAAGCATGGAATTTCAGAAACAAACTCACCATTGCAGTTGACTAGAGCCTTGGTTCTTCTTAACTCTTCCATTCTCTTCCCAGTCATAAGCAAACATAACAACTTTGTCTCAAAAACCTGTCAGCTACAGGCTCCAAAGTATTTGTTCAATATCACAACATGCTTGCTCTGTTTGCATGCAACAACATCTGCTATTCCTCACTGCTGGAGACTGAATACTTGGTTAGATTCTAGACTGAGCTTGTTGCCCTCCTAGCACTGTTAAAGTTTATTTTTAGGGTTTTCTTTAAATTGAAATGTGTCAATTAATTTTTTTAGTGGTTAAAGAAGATAATTAAAATGGATGATTGAAGCACATGTAGAAAAATAAACTGCAATAGCTACACAGGAGCAGAGGAAAAACACATTGGCCAAGGCAGTACAGCAGTTTTATTTTGTTACCTGCAACACTAGTTAAAAGGCAAAGGAACTATCATATGTTTAGCATTATAATTGGAACTATAGCTCTTGAAAACACTGATTATGCCATGTTTCTACAGTGCCAAACCCTTGGTAAGCTGGAATGCTAGAAGCATTATTCCCTGCAGCAAGTACTTTCTTTGTGGTGTTATCTTTCAGGAAACAGAGTCTCTTACTTAATTTTATGGTGTTAGTAGATATGGATTAATTTCAAAACCAAGAGAGAAAGATAATTAATTAGAAAAACAAAACCTCACCTCATTTTGGAGATAGTCAGGAACTTGATGCAAATCACTGTCTTATCATAAACAGCTTTTTCCAGTAAGTGAGTATTGAAGCTGATTACTTGAAGACTAAGACTGGACTCAAGTTCTCCACTTTATTTTTTTCTTCTTATGAACCTGAATGTTCTCATACTGCTGGATATATGCTCAACTCAAACAGGAAGGAGGAGAGTTCCCAAGGCATTGATTAAATTTTTCTTCCAGGACAAAACAACTCTGAGTTTAGTGTTCCCTCCTCTGAATGAAACAGGTCTAGAAGTCATATGTCTCATTCCTCAAGAATGCTTAATAATCACTAGGCTCTAATGTAGGGGAAATCCGGAGAAGGTAGGAATGAGACAGGTTTTATGTAACTTGCAACTCAGGATCATGCTCACAGTGTTGAAAGATAGTGAGAAGGCAAAAGCCCAGGTCCCCTTCTGCCAAATCAGTTCATGTTTGTGCAGAAAATGGCCACAATGTAGTCCCACTCTGATTCATGAAAAAAAAAGCCAAGAACAACCCAAACCTGAAGTCAGGAGGGAGTTTTAAACTGTAAATCACAGGGTGTAATTCATCTGGCAAAACACAGATGTCTACACCTGAGTTTTTCTATTTAGCTACTTTTTTAAGTGGTGAGAGAAACAGACACTAAAGCATGACCTTTCTTAAAAGTAGATGTCTAAAGGAAATCAAATTGCTTCTGAAATTTCCAGGTTTTTTCTGCTTGTTGTAAAAATCATTGGCTTGACAAACTCAGGTATAGGCTATGAATGGGATGAATCTAACTTGGTGTCATAGAGGCATTTGTTCTTCTTCCCTGAGACAGGTGTCACAGGAAATGGAGAAGAAAGAGCTACCAATATATACTTCCCCTGGCACTTCCTACTGACTGCTTGAGGTATCCTAACCCTTATGTGTCTATGAAAAAAAAAAATCCTCATCTGTTGGGTACAGATTATGAGAATAATCAACCTCATGAAAATCATCACAGTGATCTCCTTTTTAGTGCATTCAGAGAAGGCTGTGTAAATCCTAGCACTCCCCAGGGTCTGACAGCAGCTCCATGTGCAGTATAATTGCACAGATTCCAGATAACCCAGCTCATCACCTGGGAGTGTAATGTAGTTTAAATGATGTACGTCTTTTACTCTCACAATGAGTTAGCCATATTGATCTTCCCACAGGGGACACTTCAGTGAGCATGTATCATGAGTTGTGATGTCATTGATAACTTTTCTAATTGTGCAGCCTGAAACAGATTGATAAAATACTAGATTTATAGATATTATTGCCTTGTGCCCAGCTCTTACATTTGTAATTTCCATCTGCTGTGCAGAAAGGAAATTTGTTTTCTTCTAAATATGTCAGGCTGTTAGATGTATGTTGCTTATGATCTTGAACATAAAATGCACATTTATCATCAGTAAAATGAACAATGTGCCACCAACCCTCTTCTGTGAGAGAGGCCTGACCAAAAGCCTTTGTTCTACTGAAACTGATTTGGGTTTTTTAGGGAGAGAGACTTTTGCATTCGGCTTAGCTGGTTTGCCCTGGTTGGCCCTGTATATTTGCACTGTTATATTGAGCTTGATTACCACCCCATGAAAAGCACCAGGTTCAAGTGCTGCAGGATGATAATTTTGAGAACTGCTATGGTTTATGTATTAGAATGGAGGCCAGGGTGCAGGAATGGAATTCCTATCTAATGAAGATTTTAAATCTTGAATCTCTTGAGGTCACTGGTAAAACTGGTTGGCTTCCATAGGGCCAGAGCTGTAGGAAGAGCTTTGCATTTGGTTCTCTATAGAGATAACTACTCTGGGAGTAGTAACTGGATTTTAAAGCGCAGCTCTGGGCTCCTGGTATAATTCACAGAGATTGGAAGAGGTCTTCCTCTAGGAGTCCTGTCCTTCTTCCAATGGAAGAAGAGCTCTTTGAAGGCTGTTCTTAGCATGCAAATCTCATTTTCCATAGCAATCAGGAAACAATAATGCCAAAAACTCCCAGCAAAACCAACAAGATGCTCTCATACATGCCTTGCAGTTATTATTTTTTCATTTACATCTTGGAACTTCAGCAAAGAGCACTCATTGATGCTTAATACTCTTTTCCTGTTCACTGAGTTACAGTAGAGCATCTCTGATACTGCAAAAACTATTAAGGTCATATTAGATCCAATTAGATATTAAAATGTACAGAATAAGTAGAAAACAGGGAAAAATAGGGAACACTTGGTTATTTTTCATTATCAGAGTAGTTCAAAAGGCCTGGAGCTACAGCAGGGACATCTCCTTTCTTCCTCACTCTGGGGAGCTGGGATAAAAAGAAGGAAGGGCAATGCTCTGCTCTTACTCCTTCAGGACATATCTGGACCAGACAATGCATCCCAGCCTGTCTGAACCAGAACCAAAGAGGGCATTTCTTAGCACTTGATTTACTCTTCAGCAGCTCTGTTTTGTAAAACTGGCTCCTGGCTCTATCTTCTAATGATTCAGCTGGAACTGCTGCTCAGCCTTAAACCAGGTTGCCTGAGCTGGATCATGCCATGGCACAGACACAGAGTAGGTAGAGATAAAGAGAAAATAGCAAAAGACTGCCATGGACATCTGATGTTATCCCTGCCAATAAACTTGCACCTCTAACCTCCTTCCATACCTAGAATATGTTGCTAAAGCTACAGGTTAACTCCAGAAAAACATGAGCTAGCCCTCCACATATCTGCAGTCAAGAATATGAGTAGAACAAAACTGTGAGCATATTCCAGCAACCAGGCATCTAATTCCAGCCCTCTTGTTGTCACCAGTAATTCAGGTGCACCAGTAGACTCCATCCTTTGGGTGGTTGGAACTAATTTAAAATTATATGCTTTCCATTCTTCCTCATTAGCCTTGCTGGACAGCTCTTTCAGGACTTCACTGTGTCAGCAAATAAAACCTTTCTTCCAATATCCAATTTTAATGTATTCCTTGGGCAGTCTGTGTCTTTTGGGGCTTGCAACAGCACTTCCTTCAGATTAAATAACTCCACTTTCACTCTGATGTATTTATAAAAATCAATTGCATCACCTCTCTATCACCTTTGTTTTGTTAAACTATCTGAGCATTAAATTTTCACACAAAATATACTCTCTACTCCTCTGATTGCCAAAACAGGTCTTCTCTGCATCTACTTCAGGCTGAATTCCTCTTTCTTGAACCAGTCTACAAGGATTTCAAAGGTTAGATCTACAAAGGGAATTGGGAACTTTCAGGTCCTTTATTCCATTAATGGAATTCATAGTGCTGAATTTGGTGTTAAAATGATTTTTGTGTTGGATGTGAAAGGTTGAATGCCTAAAAATGAGCACAGGAATAGTGGAATATGTAGCTATACCAATACAAAGTGTCAAAAGGGGAAATTATGATATTTTATCCATAAAGTAAGGTTAGAGATGCCTACCTTTACTCTGAACGTACACAATTTTTGCTGTCTCTTTCCTGGTTTAGTAAGTACATCTGTTAATCTTGCTTTGAAAGAGTTTGAGTAAAAAACTTGCTTTTGCTTTAATATCCCAGACCACTGACTGAAAGCTTTGAAGCAATGTCCTGCTAGTGAACAACTTTGCTGACTGTCATTTGGCTTTACACCTTTGCCAGCCATCTGGATTGTTTTGATTGACCAGTGAAACAAAAACCCCGCCAACACTTTTGTGGCATTTTCATTTTCAGTAGCTCATGAAAGAATCTGTTAACTGCAGGAGACTAAGACAGATATCTACATTTCATCAATCAGAAGCTGTGTGAGGTGAAATGCACCCAGCATAAATTTTGGCCAGAAGGCTCCTGCTAAGACACTCATCACTGTGGAGAAATCCCCTGGTTTATCAGAGGAAACTTTGCTGTCGGACAGTTGCAGAAGTTTGGCTTTAATAGTCCTGTTGTACATCTCACTGCTTTTGCATCCTATCGACAACTGTGTTTAATTCCACCCTTCTTTATCACAAATTGAAGACAGACATAATACTAAATTAAACATAGTAAAAAAAAAAAAAAAAAAAAAAAAAAAAAAAAAAAAAAAAAAAAAAAAAAAAGAAGGAAAAAGAGTCTTTAAAACAAATCAGAACAGTGTACTGGCTGAAATAACAATGGGTTTATGTTTACTTCCAGGAAGCTCCTAAAGGCACTTTTCCAATGTGTGCTTTATGAAAAAAAAAAGAGAAACCACCGCACACAAGATGACTTGGAGACTAAATTAAATATTTGATCTTCTCCCATTCTGTTTCTTGGGAGGTCTGACCCACACTGTTGATGTCCCCAGGAACTGGAAATCATCATGTCTTTGCCAGACTGCAGAGGTATGAGTGTGTCCCCCTGCTTTCTTCTCCAAAGTTCTAGCAAAAACAAGCGGTGTTGTTTAGCTTCGGATGTTGCAGAAGGTTTGATGAAAAAGAGAAAACTCCCTAACTGCTTTGTCTTTCTGTATTGTCCTCACTATTAGTTGGCACCTTTGCCCTTCTCTTTCTCTCATGTACCCTCAGGCAGACAAGAGTGTTCTGTGGTGGAAAGCTCTCTAGTCTGCTGAGCTGTGATCTAGCTCAGCTCAGTCTGGGCTCCAATTCCAGTTATCCAGGTGAGGCAACAGATAAAAATATGGACATCTTCTTGACAGAAGAGGGGGTAATGGTTTTAAACAGATAGAGTGTAGATTTAGATTGGACATAAGAAAGAAATTATTTATGGTGGGGCTGGTGAGATACTCTAGAACAAGTTGTCCAGAAAAGTTGTGGATGCCCCAGCACTGAAGTGTTCAAGGCCAGGTTGGATGGGGCTTTGAGCAACCTAATCTAGTGAAAGATGCCCCTGCTCATGGCAGTGGGTTTGGACTAGAAGATCTTCAAAGGTTCTTTCCAATATTCTATGAACATTTCATTTTTAAATTCCTGTTTTCCATTTATATGTAGTCATTGTATGAATACGCTCCTATCACAATGATGGCAGCCTATTAAAAAAAAAAAAAGTTTTTACTAAAAAGAACCCTAGAAGAACAGTAGGAACTCATAATTTGCTTTAATTCTTATCACAAAATGGTTACAATTTTATATTTCCACTTATAATTTAATTTTTTTCCTGGTTCATCACAAATGTGGTTCCATGTTCTTCTTTTGCACAAATATTTACTATGTACAGTCTATACCAGATGAGACCCTTTTGATTACCTCAAAAGAAAGAGGTCTTTTGGGATAATGTCAGAGTATCAGTCTGGGGCAGTTTCTAGACATGATGGAAATTAGCTGAATTTACAGATTTCGTTTAAGTATAAAGGGTTACTCCCAAAAAACATCTTATAGAACTCATCAGAGTTCAATTGCCTCTCTAAAGTGCACAAAATGCTCATTGTTCAGAATACAGAAAGTATAAGAAATGGATAAACGTTTTCACTCTTCTTTTCCTCAGATACCAAGCCATGTCATTATTTGGAGCACTGCAACAGGTTCTGCTATCAGCCAGGACTGTCATGTTGTAACCAACATTTCATTTCATTCATCTTTGAGCGACAAGAGCACAGGCCTGGTGCAGGGAAGAGAAGACAAAAATCTCCCACCTTTCCTCTCTGGCTGTTCAAGCTGTTCAGTTTAGAGTTCACATGCAACATAGATCAAAAATCTCTCTTTATTGCTTGACCCCAGAAACAAATGCAAACAAAACAAACAAAAGAGTGTATGTAGACTAACCCTTCAAGGCTTTCTTACACATCTATCAAAGTTAGATCAGAATAATGAGAAGACAAAAAAAACCCTAAAAACACCTTCCGCTCACTCCTTACTCCTTCCTGATCTGTACATCCTCTCCTGCAGTGTTGCAGGGAGATGGGGAATGGGGGTTGTGGTCAGTTCATCACATGTTTCAGTTGCTGCTTCCTCCTTAGGGAAAGTATTCCTTCTCCTGCTTCAGCGTGGGGTCCTTCCCATGGGAGACAGTTCTCCAAGAACCTCTCCAAAGTGAGTCCTTCTCGTGGGCTTCAGTTCTGTATGAACTGCTCCACCATGGGTCCCTTCACAGGGTGCAGTTCCTCAGGAACAGACTGCTACAGTGGGGTCACAAGTCCTGCCAGAAAACCCACCCTAGGGTAGGTTCCACTCTCCATGTGTCCACAGGTCCCTTCCAGGAGCTGGGCTTCCCTCATGCCTTCTTTTGGTCATCCAGCTGCTTCAGCATGGAGTTTTATCGTGGGCTGCACGTTGGATATCTGCTCCTGTGGGGAAGATGTTTTCAAAATTTGATTTACTTCTCATTATCTTGCTCTGATTTTGATTGTTAACAAATTCAATTAATTTCCCTAAGATCCTTATTTTTCCCATAATGGTACTTCATGAGTGATCTCTTCTGCTCTTTTCCTCCACTCATGAGACTTTTGTTATATTTTCTCTGCCCTGCCCAGTTGTGGTGGAGAATGAGAGAGCAGCTTTGGTGGGTGCCTGGCATCCAGCTAGGGTCAATCCACCACATAAAGGAAGGGAGGGATTTGTCATGATATGAGATCCAGGGATTTTTTGGGAATCCCCCTACAGAAATGTAAGAAGCACATTTAACTAAATAATGGTTTAACTAAAACCATTATTGTTAAGTGTTCATCTCAGCTGTTTTTTAACAAGTGTGTCTGTGGATTAGTATTTTCTATTAAGAACCAAACTCTTAGTTCATATGCAAGTACTGTTCTGCCATTAAATCACGTTTTTTTTGTTGTTGTTGTTTGTTTGTTCTTAATTGCTAACAGTAGCATGACTTGGGTGCTCTGTTTCTTTTCCAGAGTGAGACTGGCTGCAGTTAACCATAACTTTTAAAAGCAGAGAACAGCCAGGAACTATACTTACACTGGAGACCACTGCTAGCAGAAAGGCAGACTCTGAACATGATTTGTTTTAAGGAACAGAAAGGCCTATTATTTTACAAAAGTGGCAAGTTCCCTCTCTTACATCAAGTTAGTCATTTTAGAAATAACTTTAGGAGCATATAGTTCATGAGAATACTAGAGGGAGAAAGAAATTTAATAAGAAAACACAAGAGCATCACTATGAAGTGGTAAAAAGAGGTGTTAAAAATTGCCTAGCAACATAGTGTTTTAAAGTATATTCATAGAACACATGAAGCAAGAATATTCAGTGCAAAAGAACACTCTTTGTTCTGAACAAGTGCTTCTGCATGGCTTTTCTGATGCACAGTATCACTTTTGTTAGTGGTGTAGCTATATAAAGTTCCAGCTGTGTATAGGGCTGTGCCTAACAGTTTCAGGAACACAAAAATTCAGCAGAATTTTAGGAAAGGAAAGCAACCTCACACCAGTATTTCTGACAAAGTCATAAATTAATTACTTTTCATACATTCAGAATAACTATTTAATATTTCCTACAACTAACTCCTGCAGAAAAAATTGCTGAACTCCTTTTGCAGTGGTGGTATTCTGCAATGGCAGAATGTAACTAAAACAAGAAAATTTGTATGGGAAGGAAACAGCTGATATAAGATCAATAGATATTACTGGAAAAACCAAACTACAGGCAAGTTTTTGGCCACACCACTTTTCTTTGAGTCTGAAATCTGAAAGAATTTCAGCTCTTTAAGCTTTTACTCCCTATTGTATTGTAGAAAGCAACAAAGTAGATTAAATTGCATGGGAAAAGAGAAAACATGGGTTTTCCACCACACTGCCTTGAGACTGAGATAAAAACACTGTGTACCATTATATATACCACTGATCATTTTTGAAAGGCTGTGATGACTGTCACAAATTTTCAGTGGACTGGGAGAAAGTAAACTCCACTATGCTCTTCAAGAAGGGCAAGAGGAGACAGTGTGGGGAGCTCCTGGCTGTCCAGCCTCACTTCTTACCTCAACCTCTGGGAAGATGATGGAGCAAACAATTCTGAAAGCCATTTCCAAACACATAAAGTACAAGAAGGTGATTGGGAGAAGTCAGCATGGGTTTACAAAAGGAGAATGATGGTAGATAAATTTCAAACTTTTTGGCACGAGAAAACTGGGTTGGAATATATGGAGCAAACAGTGGATGTTGTTTACTTTGATTTTAGTACGGCTTTTGATGGAGTTTCTCATCACTTCCTCATTGAAAAGTTGATGAAGGCGAATTATGTGGACAGAAAAGTGGGGTGAAAATTGGCTGGGCTGCTGGGCTCAAAGGGTTGTGACCAGCTGCACAAAGTCCAGATGGAGCTCAGCCACTCATGGAGGATCTCAAGGGTTGATACTGCATCCAGTACATATTAAAAAATTCTTTAATGACCTGGAATAATGGGACACTCTTAGTAAGTTTGGGAAAGATGCAAAATTGAGAGCAGTGGCTAATACACCAGAGGGTTGTGCTGGCCTTCAGAGAGACCTTAACATTCCGGAGAAATGGGCTAACAGGAATCTCATCAAGTTCAGCAAAAAGAAATGCCAATTCCTGGCCCTGCAAGGGGAACAATAAGCCTGTGCACCAGTTGACATTGGTTATGGAACCACCAGAGACCAGCTTTGCAGGAAAGGATTCAGTGGCTCTGCTGGACAAAAATGCAATGCTCCATTGCAGAAAAGGTCAACCCCCTCCCACACTGCGCTGCCAGGAGGCCAAGGGAGCTGATTCCTCACCCCTACTCAGCACTGTCAAAGACATATCTGCAGTGATGTGTCCAGTTCTGGGCTCCCCAGAGCAAGAGAAAGATGGATTTACCAGAGTGAGCCCAGCGAAGGGCCGTTAACTTGATTGAGGGACTGGAGAGTCTGACAAGCAAGAGAGGCTGAAAGTGCTAGCATAGCTCAGCCTGGAGAAAAGAATATAAAGGAGGAAGGTCCTAAGATATGTTTTGGCTGCAATAATTGCAATAAATCGTAAGGAAAAGATATTATAAAAGTATAGACATTTTCTGCTTCTTCCTTTGCACTGCTGGGTGAAGGGAACATTTGATTTCAGGTATGAAGTTTTTTCAAGTTTCAGCTAACCTGCCCAGTTATGAAACTATTTTATTTTTCTCTGCATATGCCACCTGTGTCTAGGTTGCAGTCAACATCCTACAGAAAAGTCTCAGTTAAGTGTGTAATCCTATTTTTTTCTACCATGAAATGCTATGTAGTCCTTGTCAAATCAAGACAATTTATACTTTATATCTGAAATTTCAGGACACATACTCTTTTTCAACTTCCAGAAATGTCAGTGTCACAGGCCATGATCTAGAAATCCATGCAAGTGACTCCTTTTTGAAATGGATAGTAGTATCCTGACTTTCAGTGGTCTTCCTCACACGCTCAGGAGAGGCATGTGTTTACACACACACTGAATCAAGTCTGCTGGTACCAACAGATTGGGTGGAATAGCTTTTTAAACCCATCAGCTAAAATCATACAGATGGCAGTGCATAACTATGCAGTACTTCCATCTCCCTTCCCACCTCATATGTATGTCACACCATACAGTCCACCCAGTGCTTCCTTGGGTCCCTTCCTTGTTTTTCCTTTGCTTCGTGTGGTAATTATTTGCCTGCTATCATTCTGTAATACCATTAGCATTATGCAGTATAATGCAGTTGCAGAATATTGATGGCACTCTGAGTCAACCCAGCAATTACTGTGGAAAGGTCCAGAAAGACTACTGTACATTATAAAAGCATTAAAGTGTGAGCACTCCACGATAATGATGGAATTATCCTTATTTACTTCCTGCCGCTCTCTGAATGTCACACACAAATTGAATACTCGATAATCATATTCCTACCTGGTCATTTTCCACCTCTATACTCTATATAATGTCATAAACAACTGTATCCTTTTACTGCAGCAGTTGCATGGGCTCTACTAACAAAACGTTGCATAAAGAATTAAACATGTTAATATGGCAGAATAATTTCCTGTTTCCTTTCTTTCCTTCTTCACTTTTTGATGAGCTATATTTCTATCCAAGCTCTAATTCATGAATTGGAAGAGAATTCAAATTCCCACTCAGCGTGATCATTGTTAGAGTTAGAACAGGCTCTTTTTTTGTTGGTTTTTTTTTTTTTTATCACATGTAATGAAATAGTTGAAGTCAACAGAATACGAATTGCCTAGCACAGTGTGCATATTCACAGCACACTGAAGAACATAAGAACAGAATAAATGCCTGTCTGGATCAGACCATGGTTCTATCCAGCTCCCTGTTCTCTCTCTCCATTGAGAGATGGCAGGAGGTGCTGTTTCAGCAGGGCTGACCAGCCCCACCATTTTCTGCTGTGTCTTCTCTTACACACCTCACAAACCCAGCTGGTAAATTAGAAATTAAATATTAGAAAGTATATGACTCTGCCTGTAGTATCTCTTTATGGACCTATTGTGTATGACTTGTCTAATACTTTTCTGAATCTGCTGATATCATCTGCATCCACAAACTCTTATGCTGTAAATTGCAGAGGCTCATTACCCTCTGGAGAGAGTTATTTTGTCTCAGATGTTTTAAATCAAGCTCCTCTTGGTTTAAAAACCTGTCCATAGTTCAAAATTTGCACAGTTTGGTGAATAACAATTCTAAATTACCTTGTCCACTGGTTTCATGGCTTTACAAACCTTAGTCATATTCCATCCAGAGTTCTCATCTTCACACACTAGGAGTCTGAAATTTCCACCCCCGCCCGCCTTTTTAGTTTCTGCTTGTAAGTTTTGTCCCTCTTGGTCTCTTCTCATAAGGCAGATGTTCTATTCTCTTGATCTTTTAGTTGTTTCTACTGGATTTTTCTTGAGTTGAGCTCGGGAAGTACATGGATTTCCCTTTACTTCTCGAGATGTGGCTGCACCAGTTTTCTCATAGTAGTGAGATGTTATTTTCTGTTTTATTATCAATGTTTCTCTTGAAGCCCAGTACTCTACCTTCAGTGCACATGGACATGTCAAACACTGTCCTTCATATCCACCACATGGTCCCATCACTTGTCATATGGCTGATACTGGATATATGAAATTTGTAGGAGCTTTCTTAGATGGACTCCACCACAGAGTGCTGAAAAGGCAACCCAGATTTGTAAATATTTTTGCCCAAGTTTGCTTGGCATGAGATGGACATGTGGATACAAAGTTATATGGACTGTTCAGGTCATGGAGAGGGCTCAGGGCACTGAGGCTTGGCTCAAACCCTCTCTGGTTCAGCTTTGTAAGTTACAACCCAGAAGGATCCCTTCTTGAATAGCAGGGTCCTATCAGTTTGAAGTGCATTTACAGAGATAATAATAAGAAAAGTTACTGAGTGACATTGAGGGTCCTGAGGTACTGAATAGGGCCCAGTGGAGTAGGTCAACTGACCTCAAGGATGTAACACAAATAAGAGAGGTATTGACCAGATAGCTGTAAATCCTGAATTCCTGAAACTAGAAAATATCTTGTCCATCTTTTTATTTGTTGCAAGTGTCATTGCAAGAACTTTTGAAACCAGAGCAATCCCCCTTTCAATCTTTAGCCTCAGAAAGAGAGCAGTAGGGTGAATATGTGCATGGGCTGTTATTACCTTGCACCTCAAGAAATGAGCACCAATTGCTTCATTGGTTTGTTTAGCAGTTGCTAGTACTTACCTCCTTTGCTTTTGTTTGAATAGGCTGAGTATTTTGGCAGTGATTTATTTTTTCAGGCAGCTGCTCCTATTGTGTTGAGGTTTTTAGTGATGGTTTTTTCTCCTGGCTATGGTACTGTGGGTTGGATGCAGACCTACCAACCTTGTACTATTCCCACTAAGAGAAAAATAACTGCTGGCTTCGTGAAGAAATTGAGGTGATTTCAACAAATCTCAAGCACATTATTATTTCTGCATTTAATAGTGTTAGTTTCCTTTATTCTACTTATTATTCCAGCTGCTGATTCCATTTGGCCTCTTTATTTTTATTTGTAAATCTCAGTTAATTTTCAAAGATAACAGCTCTTTATAATTTTTCACTCTAATTATTAATTAATAAGTTCACCACAATTTCTTTACAATGTTCTTTACATTCTCTTCCTGATCTGTAAATAGGATAATATGAGTTGTCCTTTCAACAGATTACTGGACATATGGTTCCTGATATGCATTGTTGAAAATGGGCCCATATAGCTATTTTTATATCTCATTTCTCTGGAATTGGTGTGATGGGAGTGCTGAAGAGGTCATGATATGGTGAATGCCACCAGAATTATCTGATTTTTAGTCCACATTAATTTTATAATCTGGATTGTTGTTGCTTTCAAATACTGCTTATGAACCCTGATAAAGCACAGCAGACTGAGGACCGAGAAAAGGCTTGGTTTCTGCATCACTGTTTATATATGAGTCCTGTCCTTCTCATCTGGTAGAAACCTTCTGGTTATAATTGGTTCCAAGAACTAAGTAAAGAATGGAATGTTGCTGAAAAAAAACCGAACATGATTTTCTCCTTAGAAATCTCCTTAGATTTAACAGACATTTACAGCTAAAGTATCCCTTGTGACCTTGCATGAATTAGAAAGTGAAGAACAGATCTAAGTGACAGAGATAGAAAGTTATAATTTCTGTAGTAAAGGCGAAAGGAGAACAAGCTAAATCTATATTAGGCAGGAAGCTGTACTAAGAGAACCTCTTCATATTTAAAAATAAAAATCACGGCACAGGTGACTGCTGGCTCACTATTTCCTGTCCAGCATTGGCAGGGTAAGGAACCATAACAATTTTCTCTGATCACTTCCTACCTTTTTTTTATGATTTGCAAACCAAAGCCGTTCACTTGAATGTTGTTTAGAGAACACAACTAAACTACATTTCTGTAAAACATTCCTGTCTCAAATCAAATGCTCTCAGGTTTTCCAACTGAACCTAGAATTTCATTCCTGAAAGCTTAAAGATTCAAACAGCATCTAAGCATGTGGAGGGGATCTGCTCTTTCTATGGAGCAAGAAATCATTAATAGCTTTTTTTCACAAAGAATTATAAAAAACCTTGAGATTGTTTAACTCAGTCTGTTCTGAAGATGCAGAAAATGTTTGTTTTATCAACCAGAGATGAGAGTAATGTTTAGATGATGGTGCAGTGAGTTCTTGTAAGACAAATCTAATCATGAGCCTGAAGGGACTGGTTCATTTGCAAATACTTCAAATCAAACTGTAGCATTCAGTCTGCATGCCAATCCCCATGGAATGTATATGATTTCTAACGCCATTGTTTTGAGCAAGTGAAACAAAACGAGAGTATATGGTCTAGATAAAATCTGGAAGTATGGTTATCCATGCAATCTGTAATCTATATATGCTTAGATATGCCTGACACAGTCCTGCAGTTCCACACAACCAGGGCTCAAGGCAATGATAGATAACACATGTTCCAAGCAGTAATAAATCCCATTCTCCTTAAACTCATATCTGTTCTTAAATTATATAATATCAAGCTTTTTTTAAAAGGAGCCCAAGGTTAATTTGTCCACCAGAAAGTAGCTCTATGATGAGGCTGCAAGGGCAGGTGCTTGTTTACAGTTGGGTCAGACCTGGTGTGTCCAGTCATGGAAAGAAACACATGAATTTATGGTCATCTCATGTTAACGCAGGTTTCCTCTATATTCTATAACACAACCGTGTAAGATGATTTAGGGCTCAAGAGTATGCTTGGAACCTGGGCTTTTCATAAAGGGTAGATACATCAAGTATCGTATCTTCTTTGTTAGGCAGAGCTAGGTGATGAATGGAAGGCCCTATTTTGTGCTATCAAATCTTTAATGGCTTCTAAGTCTATTACCATCAACTGTAGCTGTCAAATCAGTCGTTCAAACTCTCATGGTGTCACAAGCATAATAAATATTAACTGCTTTTTCAGGGCAATTTTGTTATGTTGTGCTCTTCAGCAGAAGAGCCTTCTCTAATATAGTAAGTAATGCATGGGCAGTACGGGTAGAAATGTTATGGCACTTGATAAGGATTAATGTGTTTGTTTATTATGTTGGAAATTATCTTCTCCTGAGCTGTTTTAATGTTCTTCTCCTTAAAAATCTTTTCAAGGTTCATCTGTAATGATGCAGAAGTTAGATCTCTGAATCTGAACATATCACCCTAGATACCCTGTGTACAAAGGAACAGGCACTGGAGAGGGTGATGCTTAGGACACACATTTTAGCACAGCTGTGCACTTCTCCATCACCACCCTAGGGAGACAACCCCAAACCAGGTGTTGCTGACTGCCTGATGTGCACATCATTGTTGCCTTTTCATGAAAACTGCCCACAGCCAGCTTTGGCCTGGCCTTTTCTAGGTCCTTCATGGTCCTCCACAAATAATGCTCTGATGGGTGGGACTCAACTAAAAGCAGCTGAAATAATCAGGGGGCTTGTTTTGTCATGTGAATGTGTTGTGTGAAAACGCTGGGGTGCAGGGTGGCTGGACAACATCAGGGCAGGAGGCCTGCCAGGTTGTGCTTCTGGGATGACCTTGGGTGCAGTATGCCATGCTGCCTGTCCAGGCAGGATCACCCTGCTGGAAACACTTGGTGTTCATCATCGGGCCCTCACTGGTCCTCAAAGGCAGGTATCCAATGTAGATAATCTGGATTTCAGGATCTGGGAGTAAAATGGGAGCTGACAGTGCAGACACTAATCCTGGGATGAGTTGTGTCACCTCCATAGGTATCTGTTTCTCCATCAACTGTAACGCCATGCCAGGAAAAGTACAGAGACCTTGACTTGTGGTTTCGGAAGCTAAAGCAGATTAATTTTTCCATAGATGCCAGAGACGCTGTTTGTCTCTTGTCCCCTTAGGTTCATTGTGTAGTGGTGCTAAACAGGAGGGGGCCAGGTGGAGAGGAAATAGTGGGGACTGGCTCATGTCTGTGCTGCTGGGGAGGAACCGTGTTACAGCAAGCCTCTCTCTCATGGAAAGAGATGGTTTAATCAGTTCAAATCAGCAACAGGAATTGAGCACTGCGGATGGTCAGTGCCTGAGCTCACCCTTTCACATAACCTTCTTTTTAATGCAGCAGTATATGCCTAACCCAGGTTACATGTTGGAGCATGGAGGTGATGCTTTCCTCCCAGAAGAGCCATCTGGATAGAGCACTCTCACACACGGTGGAGGATACTTCTACTTCTGAAAGCCATCCAAATTCATGTCTTCCAGAGCGTACTGTAACCACCAGCCAGTAGATTGGTCACAGGGGAATTTTATATGGAGGACTTTTCTACCTGCTCTTGCAGGATAGATCTTTCCTGCGGCAAAACAGGCAAAATTAACTCTGTCTCTCACATACTGTCAAGATGTTTTACAAAAATGTTCTGTCTGGCTGTCGTTGTCGGCTGTTATTAGGTGTGCAGTGCAGGCACTATAATCTTGGTGGCAGCTTACCAGCTGTCTGAAAACTCCACCCCTAATCTTGTTTTGTAAAACATTGCTGTAGGTCCAGTTTGGTAGCAAAGTCAGCCTTTTTTTCTGTTACTGAGGTGTAGCCCAAACAAAAATAATTTCTGTAGCAAGGTTATAGCACACCCATCTCCATGACAAAGCTCTGCCATTTCTCCATGTCTAAAACCTAGGCTGTGATGCTTCTGACTCCCCTTGATACATTGATTAGAGCAACATTTCAGACTGCTTCTGCCTTGCAATCTGATTGTTCATGTTTCACCTTGATTCACCCTCTGTTCAGGGAATACACTTTTTTTTTTTTTGCGGGACTGTGCATATTGTTCCACCCTTCAAACTGAGTTAGCACAATCTTGAATGGACGTGTCAATCAATCACAGCTGTCTCTGAGGCTGCTTTAAGTGGTGTTTCAGTGAAGCTGTTAGATGAGTATACATGGTGATCTGTCCTCCAGCAAGGCCTGCCCATTTTCTCCTCTGCCTGAACAGTGATCTATATTTCATTTTAGGACAAAGAAAAAGGAGGGATATGAGTTCACAGGAGAGACTCCTGGGTTGTTAAATACCTGCGGAATAAAACATGTTCTGAGGTTGCTGAGTGAGATCCACCCTTTTCTCTCTGTCCCTCTCCCCATGATCTTAGGCAATTCGGTGTGATTGATTTGGAGAGTCACAGTCTGAGTCACCAATTCTTTTCTCTGGTTATAAGAAGAATCCATTTACCTAAAGCAGGGGTTTAAACGTCACAGTGGAAACCAGGTGCTTAAAAGTTAGGTCTTACAGTGCCCTAAGTAGATTTTTATTCATAAAAATCCTATTTGTTACCCAGAGTACAGCAGACCAATAACTACACTTTCGAGAGGGACATTGATTACTCATTTCAGAGTTGGGCAGCCTGGGCGCCCAGTGGTATTCCACAAAGTAGAGCAACTATCAAAACTTTCTACTACTTATTCATTTTAGCAAAAAAGGATTATTGTTCATTGGCTACCACTACCTAGTTCTCTTCTTAATTAGTATTCTATCTTCTATTGGTTAATGATTCTCTCAGGTCTCATGCTAATTATTCTGCATGCTCAGAATTTCTCCTTTTGAGTTGGTGAGTTTCTTGGGTGGTCTGCAATCGGCCCTGATGGAATTATCTTTTATCTACTGGGAGATGATTTCATCACAGCTGAGAGGGCTTTGTTAGTTTCTTCCTTATCTTGGGAGTTCTGCCAAATGTCCTCGTGGTCCATAAATTCTTTATTCTTTGCACCCACTGTCAGTGGGCATCCATCTTCCCAAGCTTTTTTGACCTCCCTCTAGGTCTGATGGAATTGTCAAGCCCTAAACCAATTCCCAAGGTAATTCTACCATCAAGAATTTTGTTTTTCTAACACCTGGACATCACTTCAAGCTTGTTAGCAGCTCTCTGTTTCATGTATTAAATCTCTCTCCTTGTTGATTAGTATACAAATATAAACCATCAAACATTCTTTCTTAAGAAAATTTTTTATATTCCACATTTTGTAACAATTTCCTTTTGCTCAGGGCTTGAATGACATATTTTCCTAGCAATTTTATTCATGTTGTGACCAATTTTGATTCTACCAGTGCCAAAAAATAGAAAGTTTCTACATAAATAATGTGTGATATAACCAGTTGTGAAATTCCATTGCTGGGTTTTATCTTCTCACTAGGAGTAACTTGGAATCCTGGCTCTTAAGCCAAATAATTTGCCAAATTTGCTCCAGCTCTTCTTATATATGGCAAAGTGAGTACATTCCTGTGCATCAGTCTCATGGAGCTCTGGATATGGAAGAGAGCACATGTAGATTAGGGAACTGGGAAGCACCTCTGATAGTAATAGTGGGGCTGAATTGGCATGCAAATATTCCTTCACCCTCAAACGTTTCAAGTGAACATACAAATACTGTAAATGCAGCAACTCCAATATCATAAGGAGTGGAGGATGTAGTATAATACAGTTGAAATAAGAGCTTTTCTGAGCATTTACTAATTTGCAAGTTTAGAAGTATAGAAATTCAGTATATTCTAACTTCAGAAATTTTAAAATGCAAATTAGAGGAAAACAGAAACGCCAAGAATAATTTGAGAACTAGTACCCAGTGCACAGTACCTACTCCTTTCTAAGCACAACTTTAAAACAATTAGACAACTAATTTAGGACCAGAACCTCTCGGTACGGATGGATATGTTCAAACAGCATACGTCACATATTTCTTACATATATCTAACCACATCAAACCCCTTTAAACAATGTCTATTTATACTCTTTGTATAGATCTGGATTTCATAAGCAGGCTTCAGAGTTAACCTACCATTGTTTTTGCTTTTTGAGACAAGTGAATTTTATGCAGCCACACAAAATCAATTCATCTGAAGGCAGAAATGCATACATGGTTGTCCAGGCCTATTATCTCATCCCTTCTGTCAGCTCAAGGAATGTTAATGATTTAAATAAAAACTGTTTGTCACAAATTATGTAAGATATTTTCCTCACATATAAACTTTTACCAGTTTGTATAGTGTGACAAGTGTGAGTGGGATTATGTCCACCATTTAGCACTTCCCCCTGGCAGGTTACATAACTCAAGTGACAGCATAGGACCTGCCCAGTCTGTAAATACAGCACCAGTGCCTCCTGCTCTCAGCTACATGAATTAAACCAGATCGTATTTTTGGTTGCACGCATGCACCTTTGGAATTTCTCCATTGCCAGCATTGTGCCCTGGAGAACAGAAATTGTAAAGATTGAATCTGATCTCTCACAGATTTACTGTTTTTAAAAAAGTAGTAACCTAGCTCATGTGCTTAACCATGTAACTGATTCTCTGAAAACTTTATAATTGTAATCAAGGATACACTATCCCACAGTCCTAGAAAGAGGTAAGTAAGGATTCCAAAGGTCACCTATTGGCCAATACAGGTTTACAGATATAATACATACCAGGACAGCTTTATTGTCTCTCGAAAGAAAAGAATCAACCTAGTAATCTCTAGATGGCTGACTTTTTAAAACAAACCTCACTGGTCTGTCACAAAACTATTTACGTGAAAGGCTGGCACATTTTCTGCACAGAAGGTCCTGACAAAATTGATTGCTCACTTTTTCCTTTACAGAAAATGCTCGTCATCTCTAGGATTTCTAAGCAGTTTTACAAATCTGTGACATTGTAGTTGCAGATATTAGTAATGTATGAATCTCAACACTTTCCCTATATTTATTTCAGAAGGGGGTCTATACATGAACATGGGAGGAGAATTAAAGGATATATTTACTCTAGGCTGGATAGACCAGCTCCTCTAACTCTAACTCCTTTACAGATACAACTGTAAAAAAGGCAACCAAACAAACAAAAAAAAAAAACCAGCCAAAAATCTAAGCAAACAAACAACTAATCTCAGCAAAAAAGAAAAGGAAAGAAAATAATTGAAAGAACATTCATTGGTTTGTGCATACTGGACAAAAAGAAACATGTAGGACCACATCTTTAATAAATTAAAACCATATTAAGCTTTTCTCAAATGTTGTGACAGTGGGAGTTTTTACAGACTCTGCCAGTAATATATTGCATAAAGACACAGAACAATCACAGTCTTCTGTCCTAGTTAGAGCCAAGTTCTGCTCTTAAACACGTGAAGTTCAACTTGTTTACACCTCTTTCTAGAGGCTGCACTTCCAATGAAACTGTATCTGGTATCATTTTTCCTTAGATAAATTAAGTTCTATTTTTTACCTTGATGTTGTTATTTTCAGCTTTATTTTCAAATCTGAAATCTCCGTGACTTGCATCACCATCCTTACTAGTATAAAATTGAAATAACTCTTTGAACATGAGATTGAAGGTAAGAAATGTTCCTGTGATGGTCCCCTGTGATATACAGGAATCATATAACATGCAAAAAAAGAGGGAAAAACTCAAGAAAGCTCTTCAGAAGATTGTATTTCCTCTTCTCATACACAGTGTGCTTCTTTTTTAATCCATGGAGATTGTGATTCAGGAATAATTTTTAGGTATCTGCCTTTCACATATAGTGCTTTATTCTACTGCCTTACCAAAACTTTCAGATGGTGAACCAAGAATAACATTCCAAAATGGGAGTCTGCTAGGCTGAATGATTGACGTAACTATCCAGTGTATGTTCGTCGGTGGGAGGTCTAATGTCTCTACTGGATGGATGGACCTGAGGGTCCATGAAAAGGTCACATCAGTGAACTGGAATTGGCAATTCCTAGGAAAGTGCTAGCACTCTCTTCAGGTAAATGCTATTTTGACTATATTGAAATTATCAGAGTAATCAAACTTTACATACCAGGTGGATCCTGGCAACTCCACTGAGATCTGCTTCCATTCCTGTAGCTTCACTAAATCCACAAACTGGGGCCACATTAAAACTGGATAGGTGTCTAGGCTACTAAAATATGATTACCCAGTTATTGATGTGGGTGTGGTTCTCCCCCTGGAAAACAGTATTCAGTACCAACACAAAATCTACTGTAAATAACTTTTGGACTAAGAGAGGAAGGAAGTTGGTTTATTTTTTGTGTAATACTTTAGTTACATTTTCATTTAAATCCAAGTGTTAAAACTACTGTTAAAACCCAAAACCAGACCAGGTGGCAGATGCCAATGCTCTTTCCATCACAGTAAGACATGATATAATATTCTTTCTAGATTTACCTGCTCTTCTGTTTGCCTTTCAATGCTCCTGTTGCCATGAATGTCAAGGGAGGTTTTGCCATCAAATTAATCTGTGACATTTGGAAATTGTCCAAAAATGAACTGTAGAAAACTGTTTCATACTAGGAAGGCATCACTTGTTCTTTCTTCCTTGTCTGAGAACCATTTCTGTTGCTCTTCTCTCAGGATGGATGGGACAGGGTTTCAGGATTTGTGAGGAAGGAAATTAAGCCTTTCTTAGAATAGCTCTTCTAAGAGGTGATTTATCTATAGTAGAAGGGGGTTCACATCGAATCTGAACTGTTTCAGTGTCATCCTACAATTTACAGCTGAAATGGTACTTCCTGTCTTCTTAAGCTTCAGTTATTTCACTTTATTCAGTACTGTCACTGCTTCCTCATCATTTCCCAACGGGTTTGTCCTCAAGATGAGCATAACAAGTAGAAGTGCTCCTTGAGTTTTGTGTTGGGATCTTCATAATTAGTGGGTCGGAGGTGACCCTGTAACTTACAAACCACAGCCATGTCAAAGGTTTATTTCAGAGAGGAAAGATGAAAAGAGTAAGGCAGACAGTAGCTGGAGTTTTGTTTTAGGCAATTCTGAAGCACGGAGAGAAAGCTTCTTCTGTACTGGCAAGTGAAAGAGGGCCAGAAAATGAGCTTCAGTGCTGAAACCCATCAGCATCAATGTTACTTAATTATTAACACGGTCCTTGATCTCTTTTGGACTGTTCAAATGAGCTCTCATCAATTCCAATGCCAGCAAAATAATCAGGCTTACTTCCCTTTCACCTGTACTGGTACAAGTGAAACTCCTTCCATCATTGTAAAAGCAAATCAAATTACATTTTTCTTTCCTTCTTAAGTGTTGAGAAGATTTTGGTTCTCTTGGATAAGAGTTAGCTTAAATGAGAAATAACTGAGAATTCCTTAGTTTTGGTAATTTTTTTTTGTTGGTTTCAGTTTTGTTTGGGTTGTTTTGTTTTTGCTTGGTTGGTTGTGGGTTATTTTTTTAAATTGGCATATTATGAGGCAGGTGTATGTATGCATTGACTCGGTCCATGTTCCATGAAATATATTGATGTGTAGCAGGAGGCTTTCCTGCTTTCTGGTCGTACTTGCATGAGAATTAGTCCTTAGAAAAATACATTTTTCTCCTTAAAATATTCACCCATGTTTATAAATCATGTTCTTGGTTATCATCTATATTCATCTACACCTGGAAAGATTAAATGCAGAATGTTCTTTTAAAGTCATAGTGGGAATTTTATTTGCCAAAATGTCCATTAGCAATGTTTTCTAAAATTCTAATAAAAAATAGTGTTGTCTGTAAAAAGGGATGGCTTTGAAATATTTCTGATAAATTCTGTGGTATTTTGTCAGATTTTTTGTATTTATGATCTTCTAATTATATATTTACTACAATTTTTCAGGTTGCATTTAAGCTGATTAACCTAAATCAGCAGTACAGAATAATAGAGCCTTGCCTCTACAAATACAGCAGAATTAATAACAATTCTTTCCTTTATCTTTATTCAGCTAGTCCATCTTTATTAGAATTGCCTGTAGTAACATGGAGTTCTTCACATTCATTAAGTGCTGAAACCCCTTCTGACATGAAGGGAATCCTAATCTAGTCAAAATTATTTACTGTGCTGGGTCTCTGAGAACACATGGGATGGACACATGGATGTAAACTGCCTTCAAACAAGTATGGGGTGGCTTATGGTGATACAAGTGAAGTATTAGAGAGGGAGGATCTACACTGGTGTAAAGAGGAAAATATTTGTCCTCTTCCCTATTGAATACAGTTTGCTAGATTTAACACAACTACCAGGCCTGATGTTCACATTAGTATCCAACTTCTGTAGCCATCTGATGGGAGTATGGGAACTCTTATGTCATCATTAATTAGATCTTTTTCAGATATTACCATCAAGTTTGAAATGTTTTTGGACCCATGTGTCAAAAGGCTCATTCCCTGAACACAATGGAACACACTGGAACACACTGGAACAGTGACAGGCAGAAGAGCCCCGGTAAGCTGAACAGAGAAAATGAAGCACCTGGATCTGGCTCATTCCAGGACTGTCTCAAAGCATCAGCCAGATTCTCCAGACATGACACCAATCAGTGGGTCAATAGGAGATGCTTTCTCCATCACCTTTATACTCTGAAGAGGGGGTTACTCCCTGCAAGGTCTGGGACACACTGTGGGGTGCAAGGGAAAATTATCTTGGATTTGTACAAACTTTTGTAGGAGGGATACTTAGGGAAGAACAGAATGTGGGGAAAAAAAGGAATCAACAGGGTGTGGGAGGTCTCAGAGTGGTACAATAGAATGAATAAGGAAATAAATGTGTAGGTCACGTGTGTAGAGGTTGCTGGCTGGTACACTTGCCCCGCTACATGTTCAAATTTTGTCTGATCACAACTATATGTCCTGTTTTCTCATTTAACTCAATTTCTAACTATTTCTTCTGGTCAAGGTGGCTCCATGTGCACATGTGTATGGGGGTTTGAGTGCCAACTACTGGAAAAGGGACAAAAAGTAGCATGTGGGAGACCACATTCCTGTGGCATCAGCGGTGGGGGAGGACAGGGTGCACATTATGTGGGTGTGGGTGTCAGTGTGTGTGGGCACTAGTGAACATCAAGGTAGGCTTGCCTGAGAGTACAAGAAGAATCTTGAAAGCCACATACCGAGGCAATCAGAAGTGCACAGGAGAGTTGAAGTGTACTAGAAGAATCGGAGGTCCTTCTTTCTGGAGTCATTAGAGTCTGGATGTTGGCTGAGGGAAAAAGATCAGGGCACTGGTGCTGTTTGTATTGTGTGTTTTTTTGTTGTTTCTGTCTCTGCTGATTTATGTGGCTTCCCATGAATTTAAGAACATGTATTGTGTGCACAAGCACAGACTTTCTTCTGGCTGGACACAGGGACATGGCTCTGCAGCAGCCTGGTCTCGATCAGGCTACTGGGTTTGGTGTCTCCCAACACCCTAGAACTGCTGGTTGTGTCCCTTGACCAGAGAGGGTGTAACTCACATTTCACACTAAATCTGTGAAACAAATGTCTTCATGTGGTCAGAGAAATCCCTTTCTGGGAACCTGAAGGAATGACTAGCAAGTGCACGGTGCTGCCTAAGTATCAGAGACAATGCCCCTTTGCTACCTCTCCCATAACCTAAAGGAGAAAGTGCCCAAACAGTCTGAAAGCATCCCACAATGTGCAAGCACACCTCTTCTGAAATCAGCAGCCCACCTGCTTCGGCAGAGAGCGGCTGGGGAGGGAGTGCTGCATCAGTAATCCTCTGGCTGGGCACAGAGGTTGTGCAACGTGCTGTTCTCAACTCCAGTGAACAGTACTTTTGAATTAAAGAAAAGTGAAGGCTTAAAAAGGCTTCCAGGCTGAAGTGCCATTTCTACGTGCACAAATAGTTCTCACGCAGCGAGATGTATTTGTACCTTTTTATGCAAAATGTCGTGAAAAATTAACAAGGGCAGAGTATGTGCAGTCCCTGGGATCCCTTCCAGCGTGTGTGCTTTATTATTTCAATAGGCCAAAACACACTGCCTTTCTGATCTAAGCCTTACTGATTTTCCTTCAGGCTGTTAACTCTCAAGTCCCCCGAATACCAGAAAATTCTGGCCATTACATTACACAAATGGAACCCATTTATTTTTAAAACCTTGGGGCTGGATGCTGGGTTCCCCCACAGCAAATTTGTGATACTCTTCTAAAGTGAGAGGGCTGAGTCTGGTTTAAATTAATGTAAATGGAAGTAGAAAATATTGCATGGGTTTCAATTTACAGAATGTGTGATTTCCATGGCAGTTTCCTATTAATTCCTATTTTCCCAGATATATGACAAACCAATAATCAGACTACAGAATAATCATGAAAAGATTACTGTTGTCAGCTGGTCACACAGAGACACTCCCATTACAGTCAGCAAGAAAAAGTATTCTACTATGTAACTCATAAAAAAATACCCTAGATTGCAGAGAAAGGGTAAGTATTCTGAAGAGGGATTGTTTGGGTTGTCTCGGAAAAATGCTCTATATTATAAGTAAGCAATTTATAACTTGTATTTTAATTCTTGAACACTACATATCTGTCATATAATGGAAGATCTTGTAGCAAAATTAACTTGTATCCTGACCTTTCACTTTTAGTTTTTTCTCTTCTACTTGAAGTACGCAGTTTCAGGAGACTACTCACAGTCTCAGGATCACTGTATGAATATATACAATTCTTAAAATCCCTTGATATTACAGGTCTTTCTCTAATTTTGTTTTCATGAATAACTCATGGGTCTTTCTAGACCTTTGCCTTGCAAACAAATAAAATCTATTAAAAAGACACTACCAAAAAAAAACCTGGCATTTTAAATGTTCACTAGTTGAATAGGTCACTAGTTATGAGAATAGGTAAGGGGAAAAATGTTTGTCATAAGAAAATTTTGACAACACTGACAAGAAAAATTCAAATGAATAGGAAGTGCATGTTATTGCAGCACTCTACTGAGTTAATTTTGAAACAGAATATGCACCATGTATGTATTTAAAAACCAACTTTGCCTCAGATCTTTGCGTTGTTCTGAATGATCATGTCCTTCTTTACCCTAGGCACAGCCATCTTCTTATCTTACTCTGAAAAGTTCCTCCTCTGTGTCAGGGGGATATTTTCCAAGATATCAGGAATTGTCCTATACATGAAGAAGAGCCTATACTCAAATGCCTTATATGTTTCTGGAAATTATTTGCTACCATACCATATTTGCTTGCCTAGAAAACATACCCTTCCCTCTAGCTTGATTTCTTCCCTCCACCTTGTTCTTTGTTTTACTTTCAAACATAAAGGTCATGCCAAAAGGATATTCTTAAAGTGACAATAATTTGATTTTATTGCAGGCAGAGGACATGGCCATTTTTTTGCATGCATCAGTGTATGGTACAAATACTACATGTGGCACTCTGTGTTGCTTCTACAGTTTCTTCAAGGCAACAGGACATTAATTCCATTTCCTGGCTTTGCTGACATTCTCTGTGTGATGCTGTCTGACCAGTAATGCAGAGAGAAGCAAAGAAACAGGAAGCAGTCCTATAATTTGAATATGCAGATAGCTAGTGATATCACAAATCATATATTGTCCAGATATTTTGACACCTAAGACATCTACTGCTTAGATTTTTGAACATAAGCAGGCAGTTTCTGAAAGCTAATTGGTATACAAGTGCATTTTGACACCTAAGACGTCTACTGCTTAGATTTTTGAACATAAGCAGGCAGTTTCTGAAAGCTAATTGGTATACAAGTGCATGTCGTCCATATGATTTCATTAAGCTTGTCACAAGTAAATTTAGATAGAAAATCCCTGTTTAGGCAAATACATTTCAATTTAAATCTTGTTTGCTGATGCCTATGGGAATTATGAAAGTGAAGGGCTACAAAAGCGTAATGAAATACAGGAAGTAAATGGTGGCATCAAAGCAAAACCTTCTGGAACCTTCAAATTGGTTTCAGATGTCCAGCTCTGCAAGCATTTTATAGCTCATTCTCAAGAGAATGTCAAGCTTTTGGACTCACAGATAATGACATGACAGCCCATAACCCCTTCTGAAATATTCTACCCTTTCAATAAAAGGAAACTCCTGAAGGTGGAGAAGAATACAGGAAGACAAATGGGAGGTGAAGAAAGATGTCGTATGAAAGAGAATCAAATTTCTTTAATTGATTTTCGAAAGTGTCACACTCCATATTTCTGATTATTCTGTGTTCAAAGAGCTCAGTGCTGTTTGTACCACTGGAAACATTTTTCTTTTCATAACAAAATTAAAAGCAGAAGAAAGCCAAAAGTTTATACTGGGGTATATGTCCCTTATTTTCCTGAATCCTCTCTTTTCTTTCTTCTGGTCTTCTTTCTAGTCCACTAAAGTTCAACTACAGAATAAAGCAGATGGTCAGTAAGTGTTGTTTGGTTATTTTCTTTCTTGAACAAGTTGGGATATGGAGTTAAATTACAGAGCTTTCTGTTCCCATCTGTTCTGCAGCTAGAGTTTCATGTAAGAAGACATAGAAGGGAGAACAGCATCATGCCAGTAATAGTTCAGATGGATATCAACAGAATATTTGCAGCCCATTGTGGCTTCTCTTTGTTTAATACACATATTTAGATCTCTGTGTAGAACAGACCTCCCAAGATGTGTTTCCTTTTCTAAATGTGTAATCCATCAAGACTCTTTTGAGATATCTGCACCTCTGGAAGTGCAGGGAGATATGTGAATGTCTTTGGGCACACTGGACAGTAAGACACGAGCAGTAGTTGTTAAAAAAAAAAGGACAATAGAGAGGTTGTGGATGAAGCCTATATTTAACTGTGAGGATCTAATCTTTTCAGGCTCCTTCTGTAGTCCAGAGGAAGTTTTCTCCCAGGGACAATTTAGAGTAGGAACCAACTCATTATTCTGTGAGCAGCCTCCTGGAGCAGCCCCAGGCAATCACAAAAGGCCAAGTCAGAGAAGAGCTGCATCCTGTGGCTGCTTTTTCTTGTGGGACTCAGCTCATTCATGTGTGGGCAGGTCCCCATCCCTCTGCTGCACTGAAAGGGACTATCAAAGAGCTGCATGTTATAATTTTCTCTGTCAGTAGAACTGTAATCTATTTATCACTTCTTCAAATATAACATAATTTGTTAATTTAAAACACAGTCTTTAAAGGATTACACATTAATTTTACTATATAATGCAGGGAATTTGAAAAATGAAATGTACTTTCAAACCTT
The DNA here is from genome assembly GCA_013396995.1 of Dicaeum eximium. Classification (NCBI taxonomy): domain Eukaryota; kingdom Metazoa; phylum Chordata; class Aves; order Passeriformes; family Dicaeidae; genus Dicaeum; species Dicaeum eximium. Next base: position 3,000,133 of record VWZP01002845.1, read on the forward strand.
CCTCTATACCCTGTTTTGAATGATGACTAGGATTTCATTCTAATTCCTTTTATAGGACCAACCCACTCATATTTTGAATTATCAGTACCCACAAACCTTGTTGTATGAAGACTAAGTTCAAATTAATACAGTTCTCTTTTCTCTTCCACATGAGACATGAAGTTCTTAAATTTCCTTTATTCATTTTCAAACTGTTTGAGTTTGGGGGTTTTTCCCAACTATTATGATAAATCAGAAGGAAGGCTGCATTTAACCAGGTTACAGACTGCTGTGATGGCAAGGATGGCAGTGACGAATTATGAGCTGCATTTTGGCCATGTGGCTTAACTTGGCAAAGTTCTGCCTGTTGAACTGTGAGCCTGACAGCTGCCTGGGCCTGGAGAGGTGAGAACCCCTCAACTCAGTAATGGGGCACTTCAGATTTTGTTAGTTCTGCAGTGTTAGCACTTGGTTATGTCCATTTCTGGCTGACTGATCTAAAGAAATCACCTTTTCCCTTGGTCTGCAACTGTCTCATCTGTTTGTTGGTAACTCCTGCTGTCAGCTGCTGTTTCCTCAGAGCCCTTCATGAAATCATTCCTATCAAAATGAGGACTCTTATCAAATATGAGCTATTTGAACTGCCCACCTCAGTCGGACAGAGATGAGTCAGAGGGTCCTCATGTGCACAACATTTCAGCAGATCTGAGTGAGCAAAGGACTCCAGAGGAAAAGCAGTGGTGGTAATTTCTCCAGCCAGCAGAGACCAAATGTGATTTTTGTCTCATTCTGTTCTTGTATACAAGCAAGCCCATGTAGCTGCCCTCCAGATCCCTAGGAGAACACTACACTTAGGAAAGAAGAATTTCATTTTCCAGGTTGACCATGTTCTATCTCCAAAGGATGCAAGGCAAGGAATTTCAGTATGCTTTTAGGTCTAGATCTAAAACATACATTTAGACCAAAAGTGGCTTGAAAAGACAGGATTTGTCAGCTCTGTCCACTTGCAGCAGCTCGGGCAGCAATAAGGCATGAGTTGCATGTTTCTTGTAAGCTGGCTAGAACATCTAGCACATCTAATAGTGCTATTATATACCTTGAGGTGTTTTTTGTTTGGTTTTGTTGTTTTTTTTTTTTAAGTTTGCCTCTAAAGGAATAAGCCAAGTAGCTCTCTTGCCCTGTAGAAATGTGGCTGTCATTTCTCAGTTTCAAGCAAGCTGGATTCACTTAGCCTCATTACTGGAGTCTCTTTAATTTATAGGGTGTGACTTGGAGCATATTTAGGTTTGTGGGTCATGTTATGTCACACAGGGAAGAATATGTAGAAAGTACTGTTAAAGAGATTTGATTTTCTGGTTAGCCACACTCCCTGACTAAAGGAAATCCAACCAACAACATCCCCTAGTCTCTATTACTAGAAAACCCTGTTTGAGACATAGTCTGGAATGATAACATACTGAATAACTTTCATAATTTCAATTTGACAGAATAAACCTGCAAAATGTTTTTATGGTTTTGTTATTCCTACAAAGGACGAACAAACAAATGTACATTTAAAGAAGGACATTTTTAAGCTGAGACTTGATGTAAAATTATGCTTAATGCTTAGCTCATCATTAAGTACAGTTTTGCCAAGCAAATTAGGAGAGGAAGTTAAGAACAACTGATATTGAATCAATTAGTAAAAGTTTCATATTTTAAATGGCTACATCCATAAAAATTATTGCAGTCCCAACAACCCTGAAAATTAATTGGTAACAGTGACAGGTACATTTATTATTAGCATGATGTTGTGAAAAAATATTAAGAACCAGCTTCTTTTCATTCTATCAGTAGTGAATGTTCTAGGTAACACAATGAAGTAATGGCCAGGCATTATGATAAGCAATTCACAGACATTCAGCACTTGTGGGATGCTGAAATATTGCTGAGCAATAAACAAAGGAGTTGCCTAATTCTGAGGGCTTTTTCTTTTATTTGAAGGGCTTTTCATGTAAATATTTCCCTGTGTGCACTTGTGGGGATAAAAATTAGAATGGCACAGGCCCTCGTAGATAGTGCATATGACCAGGGCCAGGCTTTGGATAGCTGTGTTTGAGTGACTGCTCAGCCTGTACCCAGCCTTTGCAGGCAGCTGAAGTGATTGATTGGACCTGTAACGTCCTGTAAGGTCCAGGGTGCCTCCTGTTCCACTTCTGGCTGTGAGCATTTGCATGTGTGCATGAGTGGACAGGCACACAACATTGACCAAATCCCCAGTAGGATCCAGAAACACAGGTGGGAGCTGCCATGCTCCATGAGAAACCAGGGGGCTGTTCTGGGCAGAACACACAACAGAATTTGCAGCCTTCAATCTTAGTATCATTGCTGACTTTTATCAGATGCAAAATGAAAAAAACAGCCCTGGGAGCAAACTAAACTGGCAATTTACATGTTATGAGTGTCATAGCAAGATGCTTTAGAGCCATGGCTGTCCATCTGTCCTTCAAAAGCATCATGGGGTTGGCTGTACGATCAGCCATACCAGGAGGAGAAAGAGTATCTCTACAAAGTTTGCCTTCAGATGGAGTAATCTAAGAAGAGAGTTAGGGTCAGATTGTAAACTTGTGTCTAGATCTTGCTCTTCCTAAGAAAACATGCTAGCCAGAAATGTGTGATGCCAGGGTAAAAGCCATTAGCCCAGGCATATTGATTCCTCTGGTTACATTTTGCAAGGAAATGAGTAAGACACAGAGGAATTTACATGCTGCAGTGGAGAAAATTCCACAAATTTCCACAAACAATTAATAAAATGAATCACTGAAAATGTACTGTGGAACAGACTGTGCTATAAATTTGACCATTGTGTTAATTAATTTTATTTTGTTTTTAAGGGAGGAAGTCTAAGTAGCTTTTATATTTCTTTTGTAAGTCTATGGTTGTGAGTGGACAAAAACATTGTAATTTGTCTCTGTAGCACATAAGCTGGAATGTCTATGTATTTTATCTACTATATCCACTTCCAAGGTCAAGGTTATATTCCCAACCTTAGACTTTCAGACTTAATTATCTACAAGGACTGGTGTAGCCACATAATGGGGCAGGAGAGTTTTATAGCTTGTGTACAATAAGAGGCAGATCAGTCAGACCAAACGACCTAATTATTTGTTTTTACCAAAAAAGAAAGGTTTGAAAATTAGTCTGCAGTTGTTACAGTTCTGAAAAAAACTCACCCATGACTCATTCAAACCACACACGGCTGCCCAAGCTGGCTGAAAGCAAGCAGAGTAACTCTGTGAGATTTGAACTTCAACTCAGCAAGGTTTTACTCTGCCTTTGACCATCTAAATTTTGGTGTGAACTGTTCCACTCTTTAGGCTAATAAACAAACAATAAAAAGCAGAAGCAGAGGGCAGTAGATACAGGGGCAGGGGAGAAGCTACAGTTCCTTACAGCCAAGACCTCATGGTAACAAAAGTCAGACTCAAGCACTGTAGGTCCAAAGAGTTTGTGCACCCATAAGTTAAACAGCTGCCCTGTGGAATTTGATTCCCGCGCTTCTAAGTGGAAACACCCACTTGTAAAAAGACAGTATTAAATGCAAGATCTGAAGTATGCTGCTCTGTAACATCATTGCCTTAGTAATTTCATATAATTCATTTAATTGCTAATGTTCACATATTCCTGGATTTGCAGCAAACTCTGATCTTACCCAGCAGAAAGTTCAACATTGATCCTTGATCCTGCCATGACCTTCCAGAGCCAGATTGGACAAACCACTTATTTTCTCTATGATTCAATTCCATTTGTGAGAAATTCTCCTTATGAAAAATGAAGATAATATTATTTCTATGATTTGCAAGCCATGTTGAGGCTAAATGAAAGAATGGTAGCACATACAGTAATAAAATATGAAGGAAATTGCTTAGTTTAAGGATACTGAGAATAATATCACTTTTTGATTAAGGAGGAACTTACAGCAAAAAATACATAATGCAATTTTACCTCTAAGAATTTATTAATTTCTTGCTTCAAACAAGACTTAATGGATTTCTGTGAGATAAAACATCACTAATCCCAATTAAATCTTCACAATTGCTACTGATTCTAGGCAAGCACTCTAAAATCTTACTTGTATAAAAAACATTTTTCTCAAAAGCCATTATTTTGTGAGGAACATCTCAAAGCTGTTTTATTTCTAGTAGAAAAATACATTACTAAAATCTCACTTTTAGTGAACTGCATCTAACATATTAGAACAGTGGTAATGCCAGAGTGTGAAGTGCTGTGTGACAAAAAAAAAAGCCTCCAGTACATCTCAATTATAACCAGTCTGCCACTTTTGAATCTCTTACTTTGAATTGCTGTTAAGGAGGGCGTACCTCTAATAAATAGACATCACACAAGCATATATAATAAATGTCTAAATGTACACTTATCCCAGAGATGTAGCACCCAGGGTTTTTTCATCAGATCATTCTAAAAGTTTATTCAAGTGACTATTAGTCAGTCACCATCTATTTTTAGCTAAGATCAAGAGGCATAGTGTCCAGAATGATCACATTAGTGTGCTAACAGGAATATAGGAATGGAGCACCAGATTATATCATCTTTTATTCTCATATTTGGTCTCTAGCACTGATGGATTTTACCTTAAAAATTAGCAAACAATACAATAGTCTCCTTCCCCAAAAGTTTGCCAAAACTTCACTTGGTAACATTTGCTGTATCTCTTGCCCTCTCTCAAATACTCAAATACTCTCTCAAATACAAGCACTCTCAAGAGTGCTTTGTTTCAACTGTCATTATTCTAGTTTATATTCACTTCTATCTTTTTAAAATTTAAATCTTGCTAAATATCCAACATGTTTAAGCTTACTATGAAATGTTCTAACTATACAACATATAATTTTTTTTCTTTTTTTATCAGTGATATTGTGACCAGCAGGACCAGGGCAGTGACCATCCTCCCGTAGTCAGCACTGGTGAGGCCACACCTTGAATCCTGTGTTCAGTTTTGGCCCCTCACTAGTAGAAGGACATTGAGGTGCTGGAGCATGTCCAGAGAAAGGCAATGGAGCTGGGGAAGGGTCTGGAGGTCTAAAGAAAAATCAATTTTTATTAAATTCAGGTATGTCTTACTATTCTCCTTTGTTTCTTTACCAGGCTTAATTTTTACCAAATTCCGTCTCATCACTTTTTCAGCCCATTTACTGTACGGTAGTAATAGTGGTTCAAAATCCAGATTCCAGCTAACATTTCATAATCTCTCTATGGTTTTTTTATCAAAACCATATACTTGTTGTATATTACTGTAAACACAGTTGTGTCACAGCAGGTATTGTTGTCTTACTCTTCTACAACTCTTTGTATAAATGAATATGTTATTTGCAATTGAAAAAAAATTAAAGTATACTATCAGATCAGAGAATTTTCTGGAAATTCAGACAGGTATTCATATAATATGTGCAGCATTTACTCTGAAGGTTGGCTAAATTTAGAGTAACCTGGGGCCTGAGCTGAGACAAATGAGAACAAACATTTGTCCTGTATCAAGGAATAAAAAATTAAGTCCAAGGAAGCTTCCTTATATCTGTCTCCTGATAATGCCTAGATTTCATTCAGAAATCTCACATCTGCTGAGAGCAAATCCTGATCCCACCCAGGCTGTGTCTGGGCCTCTGGCAGTGACACACTCAAGACAAGGTGTTCACATTTGCTCCCTAGACCTGCTGGCTCTGCCACTCAGAAATGGATCCAGTAGTAAATAACTTTTCTAGGAGACAAGAAATAATATTACTGAAACAGAGACCAGAACAGACACAGCACTAACCCTCTTAATAGCCTGATTTACCTGCTTAGGTTCAGTTTGTTCTCTGTCTCTTGCTTGTTTGCCTGCTGTCCTCTGTATGGCATGGCATGGCATGGCATTTTCTCACTGTTCTCACATCCCTTTGGTTTTTTTTTTCTTAAGCATCTCCCTCTATATAAATCTTTCCAACAGTGTAATCATGCTTGGCGCTCCTCAGACAATTTAGTTCTAGTTGGAGCTCTGCATGCTTCAAGTAGCCTAGTCTGTATTTCAAGCACAATTTTCTGAAGAGAGCAGAAACAATTTCCTTCCCTTTGCTCAGTATTGACATTCACATCATTATTTTTATATTTTATGGGTGGATAGTGTCCTTAGTATCAGAGCTCCTTTGTATAAAACATGGCACAATTATAATCAGAAAGTATATAGGCCTCTATTCCATATAGGTCTCCATACCAAATTATTTTGAGATGAAATATGTAAGAACGGGAGTTCTACTCCTTTCACTTTACATATAGAAAGTGGATAAAGGAACGGAAATATCCAGATACCTACAGAACAAAAGCTTGTGGGACTATCAAAAGTGACTCACAAGGAATTTTGAAATATCTGTTTTCTGAACATGACCTACTTCTCTGCCAAGAGAGTGATCTCATCATACCTGTTATATATCTCTTGCTCCACTTCCCTTGAGGTCAAGAAGTTGTTTTCTTTTCCTTCAGTCTCTGCCTGCAGAAACTGTTTATACTGCTATTCCAACTATACTGCTGTTAACAGATATACAAACACATCCTCTGCAATGCTAACATTTCTCTGATTCAGATGACTTTTATTTTTCTGTGTCAATGTAAAAGAAGTAGATACCCTCTGCAGGAACCCACTGCACAGGAAAGCAATAGTATGACCATAGTAATATGGTTACAGCTCCTCTATCCAAAAATCTAAGTTTTGTTTAGAAATCCAAATGATAGAGTTGTTACTCTTTCGGAGCTGTACCCAGAGCTGTGATATAATTTCCCTTAATTTGCTCACCAGTAGACTTAGCTGGTTTCAGCCTTTGCAAAGGGCAGCTATGAGCCAGATAGCCTGAACCTTTTGCCTGGAAAGCTATCGAAGCAAATTCCTAAACCTCAGATTATAAGCACTTGAAGGATACTACAGTAATAAAAGGAGATCAACATGGATTTGTCAAGAGCAGTCACATCTCTCTAGTTCCATTTCTCAGTAGGTAACAATGTCTACTGGATAGGGTAGGAATAGAAGATACGATACGTACATCTTGATTTTAGTAAAGCTTGTGGCACAGTCCCTACAATATTTTCATATGCAAATATGGAAAATATTGTTGAAGTGGTTTTATCAAGGGTTTGCTTCCAAAAAATGGAAATTCCTGACAAATTGTGAGGCCCTGCAAAATTCCCTCTCCTTTAATATTCAATATAAACCTTGAATATTGTGGTGATGAAATGCAGATGACAGTGTTGAGAAGTAGAACATGCCCTTCAATGGTCAGAAGTAGAACTGAGAATTAATTTTATAAATTAGAGCACTAGTCTTAAATCAATAAAATGAAATTTAATAGGACCAAACTAAAAGCTCCCCAAGTAGAAAAGAAAAATTAAAATCACAAATGCAAAATGAGATCAAAAGCATAATTTACTGTCTAGCTAACAACACTGCAAGCAAGGCTTGGCAGGGATTGCATTAAATGAGTCAGTGTTTGAGATCTGTCAAAGAGAGACAAGTCTTATCCTGAAATGTCATTGTATACAAGACTTACTGATAGCTAAATATTAACACACAAGTAATTATTAATATACTGCATAGCTATTACACTCCTTCGAACAAATGCTAGAGACTTGATGATAACATCATGTTCCATTTTGAAAACCATCATTAAGAAATTTGTGGATAATCTGGAAAGAAACCCCAAGTGATGAACAAAAAAAAGTAGTCTAAAAAATTTGCAGTAAAACCTGAAGAAAATATTCAGTCCAGAAGAGAAGACTGAGACAGGACAGTATAATCATGTTAAGAGATTCAAGACTGTTTGAACAGTAATCAACTGTTCTCAATTGGTCTGATCAAAAAGCAAGAGGAATTCAGACTAATTTATAATGAGATATTTAAATTAGACATTGTAAAAGCTTCTTTGATGACAAGATAATTGAACACTTTATCTAATTTAATTTTTAAATTTAATTATCTCTGAAAGTTATGGAATTCCTGGAACTGGAGATTTTGAAGAACAGGTCCAGTTAAAGAAATGTCTGTCAAGAGTGGCTCAGAAACTGTGTTAGATCTTATTTCAGAGCTAGGAGAGGCAGTCAATGACCTTCTGAGATATCCTTCTAGCTTTTGTTTCAATGGAGGACCAAAGGGTTATGCTGGATCCATGGGTGGTATCCATGGGTGGTGACTATCTTCTGCTCCCTCTCTCCCTCCTCTCTATTCTGTTTCTTTCTATTTCACTACCTCACTTTCATTGTTAAATAAATTGCAAATTATTGACTTCCACATATCGTCTCATTTGCAGCTTGATTCAGGCAGAAGCATCTCTCACTAGTCTTATCTTAACACACATATACAGCTGTCATTTCATCAGTTAAGCAAAAATTTAAAAAAGATCAGACACCACCAAAAGAAACGTGCAGCACCATTTCCCAGCATCTATGACCCATGTCACTAATGTGGCTGGGTTTTAATTTGGATCAGTTTGCAGCATTTCCAACTGCAAATTTCCATCCTGATTCCAAGTCCCTGATGCTAAGTCACCTGCACCTTTCAAGGACCACTGACTCACTGATTTAAGCCAGCTCCCATCTGTTCATGTTTCACTGGTCGCTCCCTTGAGTGGTTTGCCCAGTCACAGTAGCACAGTTTAGTCAGATGTAACTGTAAGTAGATACAGAAGCCATTACACATATATTTTAATCCAGTGCCCTAGTGTAAACATTTATCACTCATTCTCTCTTTCTCTAGTGAAACGTGAACTCAGTAACATTTGAACTCATGTTGAACTTCTGAATTCTCAATTTTGAGGCAAAATTGAGACAGCCTGTACTTAGCTGACTATGGAGGAATGAACAATACTTTGCCATTCAACCCTGACAATTTTTCTTTAGTTCAGAGCCATGTTTCTGAGTACTTTGAATAATAATGACTATAAGAGTATTTCCTGAAGCTACTCCTTTAAGTAGTGGTCCAGCTATGGCAGAAATGAAAACTCTATTCAAAGTCTCTCATTTTGAAAAAAAAAAAATAAAAGAAAAATCCTGAAGGGGAAAAAATTGGCAGTGAATCAGGGATGGGAGAAGATTTGCTGCTCCCATTTGTAAAAGATGCCCTCATTAAGCTGATGCAGAGTGAGCACTGAAGACATGCCCTTTGGGAATGGGGCATGAAAGAGAGCTAACTTTGAACAGAAAAATCAGGATACACTCTGTTGGTATGAATAAATGTCTTTCTGATTATGGAGATTATAACAAATATACTGTGGCATAGATGAAAGGTACTTATATGTTTGAAAGATCATTCTTTGAGATTGAGATTTATAGGCTATTGAAATCTTTCATATTTCCCTAAAAATACATCCTTTTAGAGAAATCTACTGTGCCTCTAAATTCTTACCTCAGAACTCCTTAGACAATCTCTGAGATCAATGAATATATGAACTTTTACTGATGTATCAGGAGAGTTATCCCCTGACCAGCGTTACTGAATATTTTTATCCTGTACTTCACTTTGGTCAATAAATAAGATTCCCAATTCCCTACAGGGTACTACAGTTCATCCCAAGATTAAGCTCCCCCAAAATGTAGTTCTGTTTCTGTCATTTGATTTTTAACTGCAGTGATAAGATATACACACGTGCATATTGCACCTCTGTGTGTCCTCTCTGCTGGATATCATTGGTGTTGTCTTATACCTTTCAGTTAATGACTTGGTTGTTAAAAGTTTCAGAATTCCTACTTTAAAGAGGATTTATCTCTATCTGGCTTGGCTAACAGAAGCTGGGCCAGCTCACAGTTGCCATACATCCTATTGGATAGGGGACAAATCTAAAATGATGTGCAATATGGTGTGTGTGGTGTGTTTATATTTCTCTGCATACAATTAGAGTTGCATAAATCCCAGTTAATACAATCTATGAAAAGTATAAAGGACTTATTGGGTAAGAAAGTTGACCAAATTATTTTGCTGTGCAAGTACATGTTAACAGATCCAAACAGCTCCTTTGTACTGTAAGGAATTAAACAGAACAGAAAACAATCACTTGTTTTTAACAGGCAAGTAATCATTGCATAATTCAACACAATACTTAAACACTGGATTAATTCAATTGAAAATTGCCTACAGACTCAATATATGAAGACTATAAACATCCAGCAGAAGACTGTTTCTCATCACAGGTGTTCATGTATAGATAATTGCCTTTTATTTTAGCCAAACATATTTCTAAATTCGATGTGATTGGGTATGAAACTAATTGTGAAATGTATTGAGTATGAATATAGAAATTTTAAAACTATAAAAAGACCATAATCACTGCAATAAAAATATAAAACAACACCTATTAAATTTTATTTCTAACTGATGGCTAAGATCTTTCAAACTTCTTTCCATGCTTCCCAGTGAGATAGCTTAATTCCAGCATTTGTCTGCTTTATTAAAACTTCTAAATCACTTCCCCAAGTCAATAGGAGTAAAAATACTTAAAACAACACCAAAGTAAATAGCAAAAGTAGGGTACACAGGTTTTTCTGGATAAATGGTAGGACTGGTTATCCAGGGTAAGGGTACAAACTCAGGTAAGCAACACTGAAGACAAGAACAGTTGAGAGTGAACTGGAAGTTTTGTTCTGTTTAAATATCAGCATCTGCCCAATTTCACTAACAATGAGATACTCATTACTCCAGTTGCGTTTTCTGGATGATGATTGGAAAGAAATTACATTAGGGATAATAGTTACTGATAATCTCCAGATTCTAACTGTGACAGCAGTTTAACAAAAATGCTTCAAAATCTTGTATATCTGAAAACGGAGTCCTTTGCTGTTGTTTATTGTCTATCAATTGCCTTGTTGCTGAACACTCTTCATTTGGGGTTTCAAGACACGTCATTTTAGTAAAAACAGAAAAAAAACTCTGCAACTTGCCTTTACAGATCTAGGGGGAAAAGAAAAACCCAAAAAAAAAAAAAAAAAAGAAGTTGTGGAGGCAATTCTAAGAGCTACAAATTGTCATCCTGTTTACACCTTGTTTGTCTTTTCACCTACCGATGTCTGTCTGTGACATTACTCAAATGCATCCACATCTGGTGGAAGGTGTTCCTGCCCATGGCAAGGGGATTGGGATTGGATGATCTTTAAGGTCCCTTCCAATCCAAACCATCCCATAATTCTATAATCTCCTTGTGTGCTCACTGCAATGTCTATACAAAGAAATATCATCTGATATCATCTGAAGGTACCAGTTATAGAAAGGATACCTACTGCAGCTATAATAAACATTTGAGTCAAGATTTAGGAGAGCTTATCTTGATATTTGAGGTTACCATTGCATAGATATATAGCTGTAGGTCTTACTAAGCATCTTTTACAACAGACACCCTTAAAGGGAAACAGAGAAAGGAGATTGTTTTCTTGAGAGCCTAAGAACTGTTAAATTATCACCTTACTTTCCTGACTTGCTTTAACAAGCAGAGAAGCCATCAAACTAGTGATTTCTCTGAAAGTGAGAATAGCAATGTCTGCTGAGAATGGATATCCCAAGCCCCAAAGAATACTTTGGTTACTGTAGCACTGTGTGAAAGGGGTCCCACCATCATGTCCTCCTTCACCTTTTCCCAAAGAAAGTGAATGTTTTTTAGAGAGTGTGCTCATGTCCAGGAACTCTGGTTCCTCTGGACATGGAATGAGACAAGCCCGGCTGTTTTCTGGATCCTGGTTGGGAACCATCACCTCTGCTGGGAAGAAACTGTGGCAGTATGTGCCTGGCATCCACCAAGGGAGCAGCACTGCCCAGACAGAGGAGCCTGGGTCTTCATCATGGATTTCAGCCCATCAAATGAAAAGATACAGCACTTTGGCATTGAGGTTAATGTCCTGCCTGGCACCTGTCTGTTGAGCTGCTGCCTTCAGCTGATATCCTCAAATATTCCTAGTTCAGGTTATTTAGCCTTTGCTCATTGTGTTAAAATACAGAACACAGAACTGGGATTCTTGTTTTGGCAACTGAAAACAAAACCCCTCCCTGGTATACAACAGATGAAAAAGAAAGGCCTGGTTTCAAAAAGCATTAATAATATAAAATGCCCAATGTGATTGACTTTTAAATTGCACAGAAATCAGATGCAGAGAGTTTTCCTCAGTATTCACTAGGCATTTGATAAAACAAATCACAGCATATCAGATTTCCTTATTCTGTATAACTGGAGTCATAACCTCAGCTAACTGGATTTTCGCTACTTTTCAAGCCTGACTGTGGAAAAAATGTGTGAAAATTGATTAGCTTAGAAAAACTGGCATGAAATAAATAATTGATAGAAATAAACTGAGTAAGAAAGGAAACAGCTTAGACACTTTCTCTGTTGGGGAGAAATATGAGAAACATTTGATATCAATTCATGAAAGCAATTAACTTTACAAACATATAAAATTATTACTTTCTGAAATAATAATTGGACACGTTACAAACACTTAAGAAAGTGTAAAATCCATCACTAAGGCAGATCCTGGTTTAGGAAAATCAGAGATTCTTTTAAAATGTAATAGTAGGAAAAAAGTACTTATTCCTTCGCAATTGTAAATAATTTAGTAAGATTCATTTAAAAATTTATCAGTGATAATTATGGGTTATATTTATTTCTACCCAAATATAAAGTTGGGGGGTTTTTTTGTTGAAGTGAAAAGATTCATTCAGTCTTACGATTTTACCTAAGTAAAATGATTATCTCCTTAAAACAGAAGACTCTGATTGACCAAAGGGGATTAAAGCAGATATGTAGGAACAGATACACAATGCCGTTGTGGAATCAAGCTGCTATTGATATCAGATTAAGTTAAGGCTGCATATAAAACTGGAACTCTATAGGTCACTTTGGGTAAGTTAGCAAAAAGTCTGACCTATGCTAACAACGCAGCAGAAGTGCTAAAAACATCAACCAGTCAAATTTTAAAAAGACATAAAAGAAGACGACAACTCATTCAAGTCCTGTCAGCTTCGACTCATTTCATTGGAAAACCTCCCGGACACTAACAGAAAGTGTATCTGTTCCTAACATAGGTGCTGCAGCAAAATGACATTTGGGAGCTGCCAAACAAGAAAATTGCTATTCCTGCCATTTAAACATGCATGAGACATTGTGTGTACAAAGGCTCTTGTTAACCAGTGGGAAGCCAGTGCCGCTTAAGCCAGTGCTTAACTAAATGGTTGATATTAACAATCATGTTTCACAAAGAAAAGAATTATGAAGAATTACAACCTTCAATATAAATTGCAATAAGAAGGCAAACTGGCTGTTTGACTGGTATGAGTATAAAAGATTTGGTGTCTTCTAACAGAATTCTATCTCAAAATCTGCAGTTTTTATCTGTTAGACCATAAGAATGCATGGCCTGCATATACTTACTTGTTTTCCTAGACTTTTTTTCAGACAAAGTTACTTTCTTTTACTGTTGTGAAATAGATACATTTCTTTCAAAACTTTTATTTAGAAGAGTAAAATGTTAATTTTATTTTTGCTTTTACAGAATCATCCCACCTGGGTATTCAGTTCACCAGCAGTAGGCATATGCTGCAGGTACAGTATTTACTTATTTTCATAGGAATCCAAGATCTAGCAGCAATGAAGAGCAGGGAATTTCAGAGTGACTGGAACTGCTCCTAGTGCAGACAGACACAGAAGGTTTCCTGTTGGAAACCTTAGTGTCTGTCTTGTAGGAACAGCAAGAAAGGGTGGATTAATGCTTGCTGAAGTCAATGGGAGTTCTGTCTTTGTCTTCTTGAGAGCAGTTTAGAAGCTACAATGATCTCCAGAAGAACATTTCTGCTTTGAAACCACTAAAATTTCCCAGTAAGGAGTTCTCTAGTGAATTCATAACTAGTGGCAAGAATTTTGTCAATACCATGATAAGGTATGTCATATGGACAGTATAATTTATTAATGAAGGATGCATTTCTGTGCATGTGGAGCAACCACACCCTAATGATGGAAAGGACAGCAGAAAGTCTCCAGGATCAACCACTGAAGAGATACAGAGAATTCCTTCTGGAAATGACAGTTTCCAGACACTGGAATTGATCTCAGAAATCCCAGAACAGACATAGCCTGAGATGTGAGAGCTGGGTCAGGGTGCTGGTGTTGTCTCTGTGTGCAATGCTTCTCTGAAAAAGCGGGAAGCCCTGCAGCATCCCTGCATAGCTACAATTCAGATATTCCTACTGATGCAGGCATTCACCCACCGTTGGATCATGAATATTGTCAGAAGGGCTTCTTGCAAGTTGTTTCAGGGTGCTCCCCCAGTTTTCCTGTTGTATCCACTGCTGCACTCTCATGGCTCCTAATTCCCTCAGGAATATTCTTGAGAGAAGTCACAAGACAATCCTGAGAAACTTAAACCTTCTAAGTGCTGTGTCAGGCACTTTGTAGTGTGATTACAAATTCTTTTTCATGCTCATTGTTGTATTTGTATACAAAAAAAATTCTAGGAGGATTGGAGGTGATTATCTCATCTTTACACCAACAGTCATTCAGAGATTTGTGAGACTCTTACTCAAAGGAAAATTTGCAGTAAAGGTCTAATATTGACGCTCATGTGGCTTATCCCACAGGTTTTCTGCAAAATAGGAGGAGAACTCCATTTAATGTGAAAGTCTGATATCAGCTCTGTGACCACAGAGAAAAAGTACCAGGTACATTGGGCAAGGTGTACAGAGAAAACAGTTTTATTTGATAGTGAGTGGCTGGAATCATTACTGCAGGAGGGAAAATAAGGATTCCTGACTCCCAAGAACTCTTTCTGTATTTTATTTGCATGACTTTTAATGCCAAATGCAGATACATTTTTGACAGCACAGACAAGAATCAAGCCTCAGCCCAGTGGTCCAGCCAGTAGGTATGTCACATTCCTAACCAGCAAAATCATATTTTGAATCACATTGCTGAAGTGATAAAACATGCATATCTCTATGCTTCAATCTGGAAATGGAGTTGAGTTTGCTTCCTAGAGGAAAGGTTTACAAGCCAGCCTATTCCATAAAATTTATGCCTCTTTCTCATACTAAAAGAAAATGTTATGGAAGCTGGTAGGGAGTTTAATTTTTGTGGAGTAGTTGGTAGCCTTTGAAAACCTGTCACAGGCTGCAGGAGAACTGGTGATGTCAGAAATTTATGCAGTAGTCAGTCACAACACAGAGATTAGGACAAGGATTCTGTGGGGCATGGATGACTAGAGGGCAAAGTGGGGAAAAGAGGCTGACAAAAATAAAGGTAGAGAAGGGTCACAGCATTATGGATAAGTACACTGGAAGAAAGAAACTAGAAGCCCGAAAATAGCCATGCAGGAAATTTTCTTTTAGGGTGTGAAAGCCAAGCCAATAGACTTAGATTTTACGAACACAGAGATTGAGGCTGAGAAGGGAGTATGCAGAAGGCAGGACTGAGGTGTATCTGAACAGAAATGATCACATAGGTGTGAGAAAGGCAGTTACAGCTGTGCACACTCCTCTCCAGAGCTGGGAGTGGACCTTAAGGCTCCTGGCATTGGCCACTCCTCCAGTGCTATCTGGTTTCTCAGTGGGAAATTCTGCCATCCTATATTCTGCTTATCCCCATAAAAATGATCCCCTGCTACTGCCATTAGCTGCTCTCTGAGCTGGAGTGGTGGAGCTCATTGCAATGATTCCTGAAGCTTTATCCTGCAGGCTGCTGGTTCTCCAAATAACTTACTCTGGGCTTTGGAAGTAAAACACAAGCAGCACTCATGCTGGTGCTGTTTTTGTGTTGAATACTCAACTATGGAATTTTAATTTTCTTTTTTTTTCTTGGTGTACACTAAATATCATATGGATGTAATTACTGTCTATGGAGTTAATAATTGCCTTGCATATCCAAGAAAGTCAATTTACTCAAGAAAAGGTCAGAAAACAGACTGTAGTATTACTCCTTCTGCCTTCTGACTTCAAACAGAAAACACTCTAAGTTTTCTGTAGACCTCATTAAGCTTCTAAATTCAAATCTACATTTTTAAAATGATGAATTTTCACAGGCAAGGCTCTGAACTTTTTAATTAACCTGCCCACACACACATAGAGAAGAGGATGGCAATATTTACCAAAATCAATGTGATAACAGTCCAATCTATATTTCTATTATAAAGCTGCTTCCCTACTCCAGACACAAATAAATCTCTCCTGACCAATTTTTCCATCTAAATCCTACGTGAGGAAGAATCTTTTTTTTTTCCCTAACAATAAATAAGAACAGTTTTAAGAGGGTTCCAACAAGTCAACTTGCAAATGAAGACAACCCTTATTGGCTTATATTGATCGGTCTCTTTCTGAAAATAAGCAATAATAATGTGAAAAAGAAAAAAAAACCCACACCAAAAAAAAAAAAAAAAAAACCAGGAAAAATAAAGAGGAAAAGCCATAACTTCTTTGGGACTTAAGGACACTCAGAATTTCATAGACCTACCAGACTTAACGAGTCAGATGGCTGCTATTCTCCTATTTTGACATGAGGAAATTGCTTTGTTGCTACACAGGGATACTGTTTTCCTTTCTTTGCTTAACAAGACAGATCACTTTTATTTTGACATGGGGATACTGCTTTATTCCCACCTCCTGCCCAGCTCCCGCTTTGCTATGCCTTGCACTTCCCAGGCTCTCAGAGCCACCAGCCAAGCTCTCAGGCTGCCCGTGCACTTTTAAGTGCTGCAGGGAGCCACCTGGCCAGGAGCAAAATGCCAAGGAGAGGGGAAGACAAAGCAGCAGCCTAAGTGAGGAAAATGGTGGAGCCAGCTTATTGGAAGGGGTCGTCTGCTCATAGTCCTCAACCAAACCACTGTAACTCTGGTCACACATAAAATTATTTTCTTCAACAGCTCAAACCCTGGCAGCCAAAGCACACATGACACTTTCTCCATGGCCATTGTGATAATATTGCAGTGTCCCTCTTCTGCCAATTAGGACACAATTACAGAGTCATTTAAGTTGGAAAAGATCTTCAAGATCAACAAGTGTGATTTTGACTGATCTCCACCCTGCCAACCATAACACTAAGTGCCATGTCCAGTCCTTTCTTGAAAATATCCAGGGAGGCTAAAGCAAACAAGAACAGGTGGACATAGCTAGAGCACAATATATAAGCTTTGGATAGATAAGCAGAAAGGTAGAATAGATATTTAGATAGAAATATAGTGTATTTCCCCCCTTCCTCAAACCTCAGGGCTGTCACCAGGGGGGAGTAGGCTGTGACCAGCCCAGTGGCAGTAGGGTGGCCCCACCTGTGGCACTCCTGTGAGCACAGACTTGGCCTTGCTGATATGGTAGACACTGTTAGACACACACAGCTCTGTGCCTCCTGCCACATCCCCCATGGATGGCATTGGCCTCCCCTCTCAGCCACAGTCAAGGGGAAGGCTTTACCAACTCTCCCCTGCCCCTGGACAGTTACAATCCATAGCACATGCCATGGGAAATGGGAGTAAAAAGGGTCAAGAGAGGAAGACTGCAAAACCCTATCTATTTTCCCATCTGCGGAAATCTACATTTTCCTAATAACTTCACTTCTGGGAATCTTCTGACCCTCAGCTTGACCTTGGTCTCTGAGCTATTAGCCAGCAGCCAAACAGCTTTGCTGCATTAGTCAGCTTTAGAGGCACTCAAGGAGGAGCAGAAATTTGGCTGCAGATTTGGAAATGCCAGTATTAGCCTTAGGGGCCTAAAGAGCTATGGGGAGATGACCCTCAAGTGCTGTGGTTTCCTCATAATAACAAATATTGCTGCAGATTTACCCAGTGGTCACATGGAATGGCTGTTACTACAATAAACACACTCACAAGCTCCGAGGGAGCTGTGGGTTACCAGTGACTTTATAGAGGCATTTCTAATAACCACAGCCCAGTTTTCAAAGTTAGAGGAAAGAAAATATCCATGTAATGGTAGCATATGGTTGTTCATGAAGACAAAATTCTTCAGTTTGTTTTGAGATCTATGTCATGGAAATCTTAACATGAACTTTCCTTGCCGTAATGGAATACCATGAAACTATTTTAGTTTTTTGTGGAGGATTAGGTTAAAGACCAGCTATCTATGGAATTTCAGTTATATTATTATGATGATGTTAAATTTGATAAGAAAGTAGATATAAAATTAAATAGCAGAGTTTGCAATGGAAAATAAATCAGGTTTAATTACACTTCAATTCCTTAGTGTCAGAACAGCAAAGTAAGGCATTACAGTTTAACCAAGGGAATTCACATTTCATGATAAAACAGCAGCTTTATCTCTTGGTTCTTCAGAGTTTGAATCCCATTGCTAGTGAACTTGAATCTATCTTTGGAGCTTCAATACGTATTTTACGTATTTTAAATAAGCTATGTGACAGTGAAGAAATTACTGTGGAATACTGTACAGTACAATCAAAAGGCTCTATTTCTCCCTGGAAATGTAATGGGGCATGGAAATGGCAACACACTTCAGATCAGATTCCAAGTGGCTTAGAAAATCATACCATGTGAGTTCATTTTTGCATCTCAGCTGAATATTAATGAATTTAAGTGTCCACTCCGATTCCTCTATGATTCCAGCACTATATACTCTTCATCAAGACCTAGTTGTAAAATCAACTGCGTATTTATAATTTATCAGAGTACTGAGTGAACTAGATTTCCCCATCCCAAGAAATGCAGAGTGCCTTCACTCCATTGCCTCAGTGGGAGTTGTGGGAATTCAGTTCATCGCTGTATCTTGTTCTCCATGCAACCTACTTGAATTTGTGGTGTTGTTTGCATTTTCAATAATAAGATAAGCTTCTAAATTCTTGTTCAAACACAGAAGAATGATAATTTTTGCTAATATCCCTGCTAATAGGAATGCTGAAATAGCAAGACCTAATACAAAGTCAGACAGTCACACTTTCATAAATCATTCATATCGTAAGCAGCTGGTGGTGCAAAAGTAATAGCACCCTCACTGCTACCCAGCTGATAAAAACATTTTGTCTTCTATGCTGAATTTCACTCCACCCCTCATATAGTCTGATATTACTCACAGTGAAAAAGGCAAAGATAAATAGAACAGCCCTGGAACATACAGTTAAAAAGTCAACAATTAATTAATTCTTATTCCCTTATGTCGATGATGGTGGGGGGTAGAGAGACGGGGAGACTGAACAGACCCTAAAATCTGAGTCTTCTCATAGTTCAGAGTCTGATCAGAATCTGGAGTCCGTTCAGAATCCGGATATATACTGTTTCAGATTTTTATTGGAAACTTACAAGAGCTTATATACTGTTTCAGGAGACTAGAATGTTTATTACAAAGATTGGGTAACAATCAAATACACAAACTTATGCATATCACAACATTTCTTTGGTTGACAGTGGTTAATGAAATTTCCTCTCCCCGGAGACCTGTCCGATAGGATCTTCTTGCAATCTTGACTCAATCTCAGAGTTCCGTTTTCTTTTGCAAGGCATCTTGTTTATCAAGTCTTTTATGCTAATAATGTCCAAGGTGCTATCAGACTTGTGTATTCCCATACCCTAATATCTTCTATGGGAAGACAAAGCCTGAGTTGATGCATTTGGTCACAGCACACTTTACAGGGTGAGACAGGATGGAATGACCTGTGAGAAGTTCTTACCATCCATGCTGTCCATGCAAGCACAATGACTCTCAGGTGACAGGTGCTCACTGTCTCCTCTGCAGCCTCTGGAGAATCTGCACCTTCTAGACTTCATGGGTATCACAGAGTCAAAACATCTCTATTTCAGGCTGAACATAAGACCCAGTGAACTCCAGCACCAGCAGCAAGAATTTAAAGATAAATATCTGGTATCCCAGGCTGCTAGGGAGCATGAAGGACGTGTTCAGCATCTGTGCAGAAGGTGGGATTAGGAGGTGATGGTCCTCACCTCTCCTTTTTGGTGGCAGAGCCTTGGAAAAACTGCATGTTTGCAAAGACAAAGAAAAGGGAATTAGCCATGGAATACAACAGCCAGAAAAAGAAATATATAGGTGTGTGTAAGTACCAGAAATATATAAACAGCAAATTATTTGTTAAATGAAACAAAATAGTGGCAAATTTTGTCTTGTTCATTGTACAACTCCAGAAAGCCCTAGCAAGACACTGTGAAAATCCATTCTTCCTTGTTTGTTTGAAATGATTCTTAATTTCATTTAGATGTAGATTTTTGTCTGGAACAGTAAGCTAGTCTCAGGATATGAGAGCCACAGATACAAGGATTGACCAGAAGGAACTTTATAAGGAAACTTCTGGGAGTTACTGAAGCAAATCTTGCTGATTCAGATGTCTTTTACACTTCCGCAGGGACCTGACACTTTTATGAAAATTAAAAGGTTTTTGTCTGTGCAAAAAACACTGACATGCAGAAAGGCAGTGAATAGATGACCCAAAGCTGCAGCCCTCATCCCTTCTAGTTGTGGCTGTGTATCCAATGCAAGGAAAATGCACACAACCTGATCGTGCTGTGGTCAATGAAAAATCACTGTAAGCCAGCAGGCAAGAGCAACAACTGCCCCTTTCCTCCTTCCCAGGCTGTGCTTGATCTCTACCTGTGGTCTTGCTTTCAGAAACTGCTGATTAAGAAAGCCCCCAAAATATCATGACCCAAGTGGAGTTGGGGAGGACAAGGAGGGAAAAGAACAGATGATGTTTATGATTAAGACTCTCAATCACTCTAGCATAAATGATGAACTTAAGATCATTGGCAATAGAAATAGTTGACTTAACAGATGGTAGGCAGCTCCTATCAGAGGAAACCATTCTGAGCATGAGCTTAATTGAATGGTTCAGATCTGTATAAATTAACATGTTTTAAATCTGTGCATATATTCAGCTTGACTTTCAGAATAATCTTTTGGAGGTTTTAAGATCCTCTAAGTGAAAAAATTATTGTCAGAAATCGATTCCAAATTTTCATATGCTTATAGGTAAGAAAAAAGTCAATGTCCTATCACCTATCTTCAGAAAGCAAATGTTTGGTAATGCAAGCTGTACTCTGTTTCTGGTGCTCATGATCTTAGGAGTGTTTCTTATGGAAATTCTCTTAAGTAATTCCTGGGGGTAAACAGCTGCTAGTAAAAATTTTTATTAGATAAATAATTTGAATTTGCAGCAATTTCCCCATTTGATGATCTTGCAGTAAAAAGTAATAATTAAAAAAACTAACAACAAAGCTTCTCTACAGTAACCCTTTTCTTTAAATTTTCATGGCACCATAGATTGCCGTGTCTGTGACAGAACGTCAGCTCAATAAAAGAAATTGTTATGAACACCCAAATAATTCTTAACACCAGCATGTGCCTCAGCACAATTGCTCATGGGAGCTGTAAACAAGTGCTGCACATTACGCTGACATGTGCAACAGAAGTGTGAGCAGTAAGTTTCCTTATATTGTGGTGCAAAATGGTGGGCTATTCCTGTGAGATAAAGGGAACAGAATTCAGTACAGGTGGAAGAGCAGGAATAAGATTTATTGCCTAGAAAAATCTAAATGAGAGAAGGGTGCAAATCTACTTAATTCATCAAGTTTATAAGAAGTTTAAAGGGTAGGGTTGGTACAGTGGTGAGGCCTATTCTCCCCTCCTTTACACTGTGTACAAACAATTCCCAGGCTGAAAAATTCCATGGAAGTGAATACACAGCGCCAAAGGAGAGTGAAAATATCTGTCAGAATCCCTGTCAAACAGTTGTCTCATTTCAGCACATCATACTCCCTAAACCAGGACACAGATCAAGTAAATTTGAAAAATACGTCTTTATTAAGTTTGTGCCCTGTCCTGGCCCTCTGCATATCTGTGAACCTTTCCATGGAGTACATTTCCAACTGCTCTGATGTCTATTTCTGCTGTTAAAACCTCACAAATACTCATTTTTCTATTATTTTTGCAAAGGTCAAAAAGGTTTGGGTTAGGTATGACAGAGCAGGAAAAGTGGCCTGTATTTTAACATCAGAGAACCCTTTTTTTTTAATGAGAATAGCCTCTTATTTCAAGGTAACTCATATTAATTGCAGGTGATGGTCCAAATTCCCTGCTGGCCTAAGGCATTCCAGTTCCATCAGCTTCAAGGCACTTGTGTGCCCATCAGTCATGCATTTCTGAAGAAATTATTGTGAGTTAGTGACAGTATTGATCTACAGCAAATGCTTTACTCTGCAGTAGCTGCCTCTGTACCTTGTTCAGTGTGTTGCCACCTTATTTCAAGAGCACTCTGGTTACCTTGAAATGTAACTTTACATTTGTGAAATTAAATTGTAATCAAATTTGTCAAACAAATTCTAATTTCACATAAAGAATGGGGGCTCCAGGCCCCTTCACAAAGGACTAAGTATTTATTTCATGTGGGTCTCCACTAAAATTGAATCAGATACTGTACCCACTTGTAGGAGGGATCCACACTGACCAGTGTGAATAGCGTGAGTCCAAAACAGGTGGTTGTAGCCTGACCCTTTGAGGCAGGTATGAAATTACCTTTCTTTTTCTTTAGAGTATGAACAATGAAACACATCTAAAGACTAAAGTGGTTCAAAAGCCAGATTTATCAGAGGAAAAAAAAAAAAAACCAAAATAAGGTAAGATAGATATTGCTCCCTACCATGCCCTTCCAAGAAGCATCTTCCAATTTGGCTTTCTAGTCTAGTGATTTTCAGCCCTTTCTGGGCTACCCTAAGTCCCCAGGAAAGGGCTACTGTAACTCCCCAGGAAAGCCAGAGGCATTGATTTTGGCCTGTATTCTGCTCTACAAACCAGTCCTTTTTTCCTCTTGGGAGCCCACGTGTTGTGCCTGCAGCCATCCCTTGCTGAGAGCATCTCTCGCTCCTCTCCTGCCCCATGCAGCATTCTGGGAGATGCTCCTAGCCCAGCCTATCCATCTGCTCATGGGAAAGGCCAGACCAGTCTCCTCTTCCTTGAGGTACCAGCTACTGAACCCTCTGTCCTGTACTCAGGACAATATAAGGAGTCCTCCTACCTCCTCATTGCCTAGTTACACCTCCTAGCAAGACATAATAGATGGAATATTTACAGTAAACTGTGCCCAAAACAGTTCTGCCATCTGTCACAGTTGTGAATAATGAGTTCTTCATACTTCCACAGAGTTATGCATTCAGCAATCTACCCATAATTGCAGATAATAAATGTGGACACCTGGCAATCCACTGATGGCCATATTAGTCCCAGTTAACAGATGGGTAAAATTGGGTGTGAAGCTATTAAAGGTAGATTTTTACCTCACCTAATGACAGCTATCTAAATATAAGGCATCTTGTCTGTTTTACTCAGGTTCTGTCTTTAGCCTATAGAAAGAGATAGGCACCTCCAGAGGGCCTTCTTCATCACACATTTTCTGGACTCCAACCTTTGGAATTAACTGTCTTCTGGAAATTCCTGTCTGTATTCATTGACTGCACAAAGAAGCCTGATAACCAAACTTGCAATGAAACAGCTCCCTTTTAGGTGTTTAAAATTAGGTGAGATGATTTCATACAAGAGTTGCCATTAGGGATTTAAGCAGTGAGCTGAACCAACTCCACAGTTCTGGCCTCAAAGGGCAAGCAGAATGGCCACACCACTTTAGCTGGAGGGAACATGGGAAGAGGCAGATCCCCTGGTCAGGGATTAAATAACATGTATTCTGAGGAGTTCACACTTTTGGCATAGCTGCTGACAGCTGGGTATGAAATCTAGTCTTTAGAAATTGGCATCTTCTTGGTGGGGAGTGGGAGTAAAACTTAAGGGAGCAAATTAAAGAAGCAAAGTTAACAGGAGCTGTGGAGGACTAATAGAAGCACAGCAAAGGTTTCTGAGAACACCAAATGATATTGAAAGACACTGAAAGCTTTTTATCTTGATATCAGATTTGTCTTGTAGATAGGACAGGTGGTTAGTAGAGCTGTTCAGGTTAGTTCTTACAGCTGCCTTCTTGGAGAGAGGCATGATTCAGCTGAGCTAATGCCAGACTAAATCTTGGAAGATTTGGTTTCCAGCTCTGTCAGTGACCCGAAACACAATTGCCAGAGACAGATCCTTTTCCCTTTTCATGCTTTACTTTCCTGATTTATTGAGTGAGGGTAGTTATTCTGTGGGATTCCTTTATAATATATTTCTGGTTGACTAAATGGGAAATCTCACTTCCAGAGCTAAAGGTTCTTTATTACATGTCTAATGCCGTCTTTTGAACTCACTTGACAAAAAAAATTAAATTTTACGTTTTTAGAAAGGGTAGAAACCTATAAATATAGAGAAAATTAATTACTAAATACATACATCTACGTAAATACAGGGAAACATCATTACACACTAAAGCAGATTTCAGCCTCTGTTCAGGTGAATTAAACAGCAAATTCCCACCTATATATTTAGTGTTAGAATTGAGCCAACTGTGAGTTGTGTGGTTTGCTTTCAGGGGCAACAAATGCCAAGGATAGCAGTAGTTTGCCTTTTGATTTTAGTAGAATTAGAGGAATTTGATGGATAGGCAGCCAGAAATTTACTGCATTTGGCCATGGCTTCTCCCACATTCTCCCTCCAACAACCTGCAACTGTCCCTTGGCTGCTCTGTGCACAGATTTATCAAGCAGAGATTGAATGATGGGAGCATACCACTGAGGTGGTTATATTCATGTAGTGGGTGTGCTGGTGTGCTTAGGCAGCTGCTATGGCTCCTAATTTGCTCACCAAGTACATATTTCTCATCCTTCCAAGGAGCCTGTCTCAACAGGAACTTGCTAACAGCAGCGTTGCTCAGGCACTGTAGTGTCTGTCCAGGAACATGAGACTCCTTGGAGTAAAATCCTTTCCCCACTGAGATCAGTGGAAGGTTTGTCATCAAGGGAAAAATCCTTACTCTTTGTCTTCAAGACTGATTTCTTCTAGTTGTATATTTGCCCACAGTTTTTCAGACCCCTTTGCACACCTGAAACAAGGTCAACACTTATTTTTGTGGAATCCTGTGATAAGTCTTGAAATTGTACTGTGATATGATTTGTGGCCTTTAAGCTGAAGGACAGTAAGTGTAGATGAGATATTAGGAAGAAGTTCTTTTCTCTGTGTGTGGCAAGGCACTGGAGCAGGTTGCTCAGAGAAGTCAT
Organism: Dicaeum eximium; assembly: GCA_013396995.1. NCBI lineage: Eukaryota > Metazoa > Chordata > Aves > Passeriformes > Dicaeidae > Dicaeum > Dicaeum eximium. Next base: position 3,025,246 of record VWZP01002845.1, read on the forward strand.
GGATGCCTATTCCTGCAGGTGTTGAAGGCCAGGCTGGATGGAGCTCTGAGCAACCTGTTCTACTGGTAGCTTCCTTGCCCATGGCAGCAGGGTTGGAACCAGATGATCTTTGAAGACCCTTCCAACCCAAACCATTCTATGATTCTGATTCTCTCAGTTGCCATAAGGCAGAGTAAAATATATATGAGTGCCTGACTTGTATCACCCAATTTTCAAATTATTCTCTATTAGATTCTATTGCTGGTTTTACCTTGTCTATGCTGCCCTGGATTAACAATGAAATAAAGAGGATGTCTATATTGTCAATAAGTAACATTTAAAAGGAATTGTTTGGATTAAGAGTCAGTGAAAGCATTTGACTGACCCAATGATGATGTTTACCTTATGGTGAAATCAACTGGTAACTAAGCTGCACCAGGAGTTCAGAGACACAGCTCATATCTTTTGCAATATGAAATAACCCAGAGCATCCTAGACTCACACAGGGCAGGAGGCTATGGCAGAGAACTGTGCCCTCTGGAACTGCAGGTGGAGGTCAGCTGCTGCATCTGAGAGCACCCCAAATATCCACAGGACTCTGCTAAAGGTCATTGAGCCAGACTAAGTTCAAGAGTCTGGAGCTGAATCCTATCCCTAGTGGGTGGAATTTTACGGGACAATATCACATAATCACAACTTGACCTCCTTGACGAGCCAAGCTATCTCCACAGAGTGTCAAGAAGATTGCCACATTTTCTTTACAAATTAATCAAAAGTGCAAATTACACAGACAATCACTGGAGTTTTTAGAAGTTCTTAAAATCTTCCAAGAACTCACCAGGAACTGGAGAAATCTGGATGAAATTTCTGTTAGAAACATACTTTTATCTAACTTAATCCAAAACTGTAAAATTGCCCTCATGCTTCAAACTGTTTAAGCAAAATTTTTTATGGCAATCTATATTGTTTTTATCCATCACTGAGATGGAGTGGGTAGTTTTCTTTTTAGCTTGAGTGAAGCATATGTGGTACTAAGCTCTATTATTTTTTTTAATAAGGAATTTTTGCAGTTTTTTTAACTTTAGGCAAATGAAAGTATCACTACAGAACATAAGATTAAGTTTCAACTACTGTTAATATATTTGGATTCTTCAAAGTACATGGCAAAATTGCCTCTGAAGCCATGAAATTCAGAATGTTGAAAGCCTGGCTGTGGTAAGGAATTCAGTATCCTCTGAGGTATTAAATGAAAACTAAAATTTGGTCTGAAATAGAATTCATTTGGTCAGAGTTGCCATCAGGACAACTATTCTCCATTGACTCTCATGCAGAAGTCCCAGAAAAAAATGGTGGGATCCACTACAGTGCTAACCTCTCTCAATACCTCTGCACCTGGCAGAGAGTGCTCTAGATGTGATGGGGAGACAAATGTAAGGAAAACTTGTGCACGGTGGTTGACTTTGAATGGGATTTTTAGAGGTATATGAAACTTGAGGGTTTAGCCACCTACCCCTGCTTTCCAAGGGATGGGCTACACAACCCATTTTATCTGTCTAGATCATCTAGAGGTTTGTAGAGAGATACTGTCCATAAAAACTAGCCCTGGATACCACACAGGGATAGTCAAAAACCCTGGATGGATCAGAAAGAAGTCTTCTCACCCTCTCTGTAACTTTGGTTTCTGTTCCAGGCTAAAGACCTTTCCACAGAGCTTCCCAAGTGAGCTGTGCTCCTGTCTTTTTAAGCCTGCCTGAAAGCTGTGCTGATGACATTTTTTATGATATACCAATGAAATTAAAACAGTACTCCAGAAAGGGGCAACCTGGGTTTCCAATTTCCTTCAGAAGACGAGGGCTCTAGACCCACATTCCCAGAGGTTGCCCCATAGAGCACATTACAGACCCTTGCTGTGGGGTGCAGTGGGAGAAAAAGAAAGAAAAATGCCTGGCAGGCCTCAGCTTGGCATGCAAGAGACACAGGTTTAAAAGAAAAACAGTGAAGAAAGAGCATAACTGCAAGAGCATAACTGTTGAAATAACAGGCCCTGTGTTCCTGCTCCCTCACTCCTGGGTGATTGCTCCAGCTGAAAGCCTGTTGCGCATAACTTGTGCAGTGACAGCAGCTTCTCTGAGGTTCCAAGTTAGCATGGACAGAGTGTAACTCCAGTGCCTGGGAAGCTTTTAGGTTAGCTGCAAGGTGCCTATTGATTTTGAGCTGACAGGCATTACGGACTGCTGCACTGCTGTCAAGGCAGAGATGTGTAAATTGCATTCAAATGCAGGATAGCCAGGGCTGTAAAGATGTGCACCTAATTCTTGGTCATCAAAACTTGGTGTCTTAGAAATCTTTTAACACCAGAATTTAATTTAATGGAAAAAAAAAAAAAGAAAAATAAGTATTGCAAAAGAGATCTTTCTAGATCTAGTGCAAAGAGAGTCGTGCAGTTTAGTGCCTGGCAGGAAGAGAGCACACTGCAAACGCTGTTTGCAAATATTGAACAAAATTAATTACAAAGGAGCATATCAATAAAGTCAAAGCAGCATCCCTGAACACTGTCCTAATTAATCACTCCCAGTATTAATGACTCTTATTGAAAAAAAAAAGTCAAATTTTTAGAGAGCTCTCCAAGAAAACAGCATCACAGCAAACACCACAGAGCCACAGGGGCACTATATACATTAGATAAGGTGATGCAGATATTATCAGTCTCTCACAGGTGCCACAGTCCTGCTGATATACTGATCACAGTATGAGAAAAAGCTGACTAGCTGGGATCCAAGTTCAGACAGTATCTTTCACTCAAACCAGTTATCACAATGCAAATCTGCCACAAAGTCTGCTTAAAATACATGGTAAGAATACTATCAGTTTGTTAGAAACTTGGCAATAGGAGGCTAGTTTTTCAGAAAAACATCAGCAAATGACACAATGTAATGAAAGTATGTATTAGATCCTTTAGGACAAACAAATGCTGTTCCACAGTACATAGAAGCTGCCTTTGTCCAATGTGGGGAAGTGGTACTACATTCATCATTGGCTCCATTTCTTTCCCTGTTGTCAGCAGCAACTACATCTGTCTTAGCAACTCAGGATATTATTAGGTAAACTATTAACATCCTCAGAGGCTGTAGGATCTCGGGGCATCAATATATCTGTCACTTTTCAAAATCATCAATTACATGTAGAGAGCTGACTCTTCTCAGTGTCTCAGCAGGAAACTTGACAGCAGCTGCCCAGTGCTGGCAGCACAGCTCCCACTGCACGAGTCACTCCAGGTCACCTTACCAACCCAGTGGGGCAGCTCACCTTCCCCAGCCACCAGAGCTGCTGCTGCTGCAAAAGCTCTCCCTGACTCTGGCTCCATGTAACCCCAGTGAAGCAGTGATGTTGCCCAGGGTCTCATGTTTGCTGCAAGGGGCAAAATAAAATGGAGCAACTGGTGCCAAGAAGGCTCAGGCAGCACTGGGGGGCCACCACAGCTCAGATGCATCCAAGTGTAGCAACAGGTATCCTCAGCACCAAGCTCCTTACCACTCACTCACAAGCAGCAGCCTCACAACAGTTCCATATCTTACACCTCAGACATGTTAGAAATGCCTAAGGACATTTGTCTTAGCACCTTCAGCACCAAAGAAACCAAAGGCACAATTTGCGGTTCATCCTTGGGAACCTGCTGAGGTCACTGCACTACAACCAGCAAGGGTCATCCTCATCCTGCCTGGTCTTTCTGTTTTGGCTGCTATGGGCTAGCTGCAGCTCCCCACAGCTTTGCAGTCCACCACCACCGTAGCCAGGCCCCAGATCCCCAGGGAAGGAGCTGGGGCTTGGCTATGGAGGCCGTCATGATGTTGACTGTGCTGAGGAAACCACTGCTACAGTCTGACTGCAGGGAGGAGGGATATGGAGAGAGAGCTCCCTTTCTTTGGAGAGTGTGCCATTGCAGAAAATGTTTTGTGACAAGCACCTTGTCTGCAAGGGCTGGCTGATCTGCTTGCTGTCAGCAGGCTGTTGGGGTGTCTCTGGAGGCGTATGCACAATGATCGTGGCAAACAGCACACATATTCCCCCTTTAGGCAGTTTCCTTGCCAGGGAAGATCATTACAGACAGCATTTACTGCTCTTAGTAAGCCCAGCAAATGACATCTATTAAAAGTTTAGATTTTCAAAGGAGTACTGTGAGTACTGTAAACATATATCATGCATCTGGTGAAGGAAGAGACTGCAATATTTTCCAAACCTGGATAAGGCTCCAAGTACTAATATACTTGATAAGAAAATCTTTGCTTTCTTTTCAACCAGGCTGACTTCATCATGCTTATTGGATACTACCATGGAAATAGTACGGGAGAATAAGAAGCAACTTTAATGACTTGATTGGTTTCTGTATAAATGCATTTTTTCAAAACGTAATCTGGCTTCTCACACTTGACTAGTAGAGGCAGTTTTGCCAAAGATGTTATGACCTTTATTGCTAAACATGAAGATATTAAATAAGCAATAAGAATAAAATGTGTACGTAGGAAAGCAAATTGAGGCCTGGTATTATCCCACTGATTCTTTCACATTCATAGGAAAGTATGAATTTGCACTCATATGCAAACACTGGCGGTGAGGTGAAAGCTTCAATGGTTCTCTGTTGTGCAGTAAAGAGGCTGTCACAGACAAGACAAGAGTCTCTAAATAACTGGACTGTCTATGATGACAGCTGCAGAACTGAAATTTAGTTTCCTATTTTTTTTCTTTTGTCACTGGGCCTAATTCAGTTCTCAGCCATGCTGGTGTAAAACAGTACTATTGGAGCCATATTGGAGCATAAAACTAGCAGAAATAAAAAGAGTGAGGCTTCTTGCTTTCAAAAAGTACATACTATTAATGTATACCAGAATTAAGAAAAACAATAGATGTAAAAAGGTAAATTTGAAATTCATTACATATTTGAAACTTATTAATTGCTTTTCTTATTAATTGCTATTATTATTAATTGCAATTGCTATTAATTGCTATTATTATTAATTGCTAAAAATATAATTATGCTTCCTGAACACTGACAAAAAGATATTTCAGCTGTCTATGACAACCAGGACACAGAGCACACTTATAAAAATTACCTTAGTATCTTGCATCTTTTTCATAGCACGACATTTCTACTGTTGAAATACACACAGCAGGCATGCATTAATTAGTCTGTTGACTGTTATTAATACTGATAGACTGGTTGCTGAGCTAGATTAGCACACATTCTTATCAGCAGGAACTGCTCTAAAAAAATCACAAAATAGGAACTGTAAACTATCATCTGATTTAATCTTGGATGGAGTGCTTAAAATTAGAGACATCCCAGAAACCTCTGTTTATCAGGGTAAACCTACTGCAACGTCCTTCAGATTCTTTCCTTGTGCTAATCTATAGTTCTGAAATCAATCCATATGTATTCCAGTAAAGCATTGTGGGTTTAATAATTAATTTTTAAAATTTAATTATGGTCAATTATTAAATGAGAACTTAAACAATTTAACTTTTTTTAATTCAATGAATTACACAGAAAATTAATGCTTATAGTCACTTCCCTTACATTTTTAGGCATGTTCCTCCCTAGTCCTTTCCCACAAATTAGTTCAGTCTTTTCAGAATCCCCTTCTAACAGTTGCATTAATACAGACAAAGTAAAACTTTGGTTATATCAGCATTGTCATGAAATCGTGATCTGTGTCAGCAAAAGGTTCTCCCTGTGTGGGCACATGCACAGATTGTCTTAACCACTTTCCTTCGTGAAATTATGGAGATTATCATTTCTTTTGCATGTTAAAAAAATATTTGGGTATTAATAAGAGATTTCACAGGAATAATAATACACTTATCTTGACTTCCAAAGGCAGAGATACACAATATGCTGAGGGTGAGAAACCAGACTTCAGTGATTTCATATGGGCACTTTTTCAAATTCAGAAGCTGATGGTAACTGACTGCTCAAAATCTCCTCAGATCTGGACTTTTGACTTCTATTGTCAAGTATACCCTAGACTGAAATGTTCTGTAATTGAACATATTGCAGATTGCATCCCTCAAAAAATAAATCAATGTAACATGGTTCTGAAATTATCTCACCTGGACAGAACAGTGTTTATAACTTTTAGAAGCAAACATTTGTATAAAATCCACCAAGTGAATAGTGATATGTAAATACAACCTTTCTCAACCTCTTGAACTAAAGTCAACTTTAAATGTTGTTATGTCTTTAGAAAAAGGAGTGTTATAACCACATTTACATTCCTTCTTTGACATGATATACCAGAAGGGAATATGTTATCATTCAAAACCTCCCCATTTTCAATGACTGCTTGCAAACACCTCAAAGGAGTGCTGATATAATCATCCATTCAGAAGGGTGCACAACTGCAATACATAGATATAAAAAAACTTCCTTGTCTCAGCATGTATTACAACTGTGCAAAGATGTTACTGTAATTGTTTTATGTTTGACAATAGGACCAGTTTTCCTAGTCAGTTTGGTTAATTTGGTTAAAGATGACTTGGAATATTCTCTGTCCTGCTGCAAAGCATTGTAGACTACATTACCCTTTTGCACTTACTTTAATGACTTCCTTGCTGGAAGGAAGCTTTTCCTTAGATGCTACCCAGACTTACTCCTAGTGTCCACAGCTAAATAAAAGAGGACTCTGAGCTTATGGGGCTCTCACTGTAATAATGTGTGACTGTTTTGCATCATCAATGCTCTGTCTAGTCAATATGTCTCAGACAGAGAGAGTAGATGTGAGCAAAAAGTGAGCTGGGAAGAGAGGTAACAAACTGAGTTGTCAGGGCAGCCCTCCCTCATTTGTCAATCTAGCATTACAAATCAATGACATTTACAGTCCAGCATAGGGTATTGTGCTATTTTTGTATTGATATACTATAACGTGCAACCTACCTGAAAAGGTTATTGTGGTGTCTAATCAGTGGGCTAAACGTGTTGATTTCCAGGATCTCTTACGCCTGGAAATCTGGGTGATTTTCGTTTCGTTGGGGTGAGTGCGTTTTAAAGTGACTCATACAGACATACTGAAACATGTCACGTCTGTATCAAAACAGAGGCAGACACCTGTACAGAGAATGAGGGAGACATCTGTATTGGTTTTACCTGTCTCTGTTTATGTGCTTGATATTTTTTTTTTGTTTGAGTGCATGAATTTAAATCTGGAGTATCTCTTAGGAGGAGCATTTCCTTTGCTCAAATAGAAGATATTGAACTCACTACAAGGATAAATGGGTGAAATTAAAGGGCCTCTGATATATATAAGATGAGAATAGTGCTTCTAATGGTCCCTTCTGGGCTTAAACTTTATGAATCTATGTTTCATTTCCTGCTTGCTCAGTGATAGAGATAAGATATCTCCAGGGCAAATACCAAGAGTCCTTCAGAGAACAGCGGGTAGGCTATTAATCTCAAAGTGCCTACCTGCCTGGTTCAGGCTTAGGTTAACAAGCTTATTGTCCCACTTCTATGGCTTGAGATCAGAGGACACTTATCTGTTTCAAAATCTTTCTAGAGAGGAGAGCAAAAAGACCTGGGGGAAAGCAATGTAGGAGGATAAAGAAACCAGAGGAAGGCAAGATAGGGTGACTGTGAGACAGTAACGGTAAGAGATCGTTCAAAACATCTTCAAAAGCCTAACCAAACAAAACGTAATAAAGCCTAGAAAATAAACTAGGGTGTGGGTAATCCTCAGTGCTAGTTTAATTATGTTCCTCACTTAGTTAAACTAGCAGAAAAAAAAAAGTACTCAGCTGTGCTCTAGAAAGTTGTTTGGGATCACTGTTAGCAGCTGCCTCTGGCAGTGTTGAAAGGATAATTGCCTCCTGAGACCAAGTCCACTTAGATCAGTCAGAAAGCAGAAACCAGCACCAGTAAAAGAGACTTTGGAACAGACTGTACAGGAGTGACTGAACTGCAGAGTTTTGGTGAGGACCCGCAGAACCAGTGTGACCCAAGTCAATCTGTACTTGAGACAAAGGCTGTAAAGAACACACAGTCACATGTTTTAGCCATGCCTTCCCAGGTCACAGTGAATGGCTGACCAACATGTTCAGAGCCTTCCTAACCTGTTCCCTGTCACTACAGCTCACAATGCTTTGCAACCCACTTGGCCTTACTGCTTAGCAGCACACCTCCTATTTCCAGATGTTGTGTCCATTTGAAATGATTAAGATATTTGCTACCACAGCTAAAGCATAAACGTGGAAACCAGGAGGTGAGGTTCAGTCTCATCTTTGCCAGAAGAGTGTCCCTGATGTGGTGTGATGCATGCTACCAAGACCCTGGCTCCTCATAAATAGAAACATACTTGTAATATTCAAGTTAAGTATTAAAGACCTATAGGATGTCCAAGGTGTGTAGACTAGCTAGAGCACATACTGAGCATACTTCATTGCAGTAACATGGCATCCAGCACTGATTATAAATCTTACCCTAGACTCTGCTTTGTTGTAGTTGCTGATCAAATCAAGTGGTCTCAGGACACGTTAATTTTTCTCTCTCATGTATGCCTGGTTAAGCTACCATCAACTTTTCTTCACAGCAGCAACATATTCTAACAGAAACCATCCCTTACCTCTCCTTTGATTTCACGTGTGGCTCTCACAGTCCCCTGGGTGATCTTTCCAGGCAATATCCTCCCTTCCTGATTTGTTTCTTCTTCTTATGAGTTTGTGTCTCTTCCAACGAAGAATTGCACAGATCCTGTGTTATCTTAACATCATCAGTGACCAGTTCTGCTCTTAGTTTGGTGTCTCTCCATTACTCTATCAGTTTATTTCACCGAGAGCCATTCCACATCCCCACCCCTTCTCTTGTTCCTTCTGATATAGCAAGGAGATGTAGCCTCAAAATACAACCTCAAGAGCCTTCACTTGCTCATGGCAGTTTCTTTCCTCATGGTATTCAGGAGCCCTGATCCCTTAAAAGAGTGTAAAGTAGGGAATAGCTGTATTTTTTCAGCAATAAAACTTTTAATAGTATTTGCAGGGATGCCCGCCAAGCTGGGTTATAGTGTTATGTCAGAAGCTCTGTTATGATAACAGACTGTGGATATTTCGATTCAAAGGTTGCAATATCCTGCCAAAATAAAGAGAGATAAACTTACATTATATATGGAGTATATTAGAACAATCTATCTGTAAAAGAGAATGGAGGCAGGGAGGACATTTATATAAGTTCTGTCTATATGAACTTTAATTTAACCCTTGGCAGCACTGTGCAAGAGTCAGGGTCTGCCTGGAGGACGTAATGAGGCCAACTGGGGCAGCTCCTTGGCTCCTTGTTCAGCTTTGTGTTGTTCCTTCCACAGTCCCATCCTTTGGGTTCCAGTTACATCCCTACACAAGGCTGTTGCTAATAATTCATTTAAATGGCAACAGTAAAAAAAGCATAGCAGGTGCCTATCCTGTGTTAGACACTAGATTAAGTGCTCCCTTGCTGTTGCCTAGGACATACTGATGGTCACAAGAGCAGCAGTGGGAAGTTTAGAAACACCATTATGGGGGCCAGTATCAGATCTGTCAAACCTTCTGGACCCATATAGAAGTATCAAGTTTTGATGTTTTTTTGTCAGCGCACCAAGCATTTCCACAGATGATTCATTTGTATGAGTAGTGTGAGCCAAAATTAAGTTCAAACTCTGCACTTATACCAATAAAGAGTGTAGGAGGTTGTGGATTTTTTAGGAATCTGACTAAGTGATGTCTTATGTAGTTTGAAAATGATGCATTTATAAGTGTTTAAAGTAGCTCTTATTTCTTTTAGCTACAACCTATCCCTAAATCACCACTCTCCCCTGAGGTGTTCAGCCCTGCACTAGCTTCTTCCAGTGCAAATGTCAACTGTTACACTCAGTGAGCGAGGGAAATGAGACAGAACCGTGTTACTTATATAATCAGTTGTCACTTACAGATATTGAATATTGTATTTTACACCTCTCAAGATATCCATAACCCCACACATGCATACAAGGAAAGAGTGTGAATCATTTGGAATAATTGCAGTATGGAAGCAAATTTTCATGAGTCTGCAAATAAATAATTAGGAGCAGGTTGATTTAAGGCATTAAAATATCTACTTTCAATTGTCAAATCAGTTCTAAATATGTCTTCCAAGCCACCAAGTGACTAAGAAAACAGTGCTGTTGGTGCAGGATTAGTCACTATGTTGGGATGTGTTTCTGCACATGCCTTATGGATAGATTTCTGTGGGTTGAGATAAACTGCATGTTTCTGACACGCTCTTCAGCATGAAAATGTGGAAGTGAGTGAATGTATTTGGGTCTTCTTGTGTCTTTAGCCAAAGGGCTTGGGACTAATCCCTGAAACTGTTTTTGTCATGGTGTAATGACATTATCTACATTGCTATGGCTTAATGAGTGAACTTTAATTTACATATGCCTGTTTTGGCCCATAGCCAATGACTTTCATAAAACAGGACACCTAACAGTGGAAGTCTGTCTGTGAATGTAGCTGTGAAGTTCACAATCTCAGCCATGTTTTTGGCTTTACCTTGGGAACCTGATCTCTTTTCATTACCCAAGGCAATGACTCCAAGGCATTAATGCAAGACCTATCTTTCTTTACGAAAATAACATAGCATAAAATTGGCCAGGCCATCCTTTATCACAGTAAAATCCACCATGGTTATTTTGTCAGCTTTTCTGTGATACATTCCTTCAGGGCAAAGTATGTCCCTATTTAAAATGGAGAAGAGGGTCCACCATGCTTCCAAGGTGCTCAACAAGAGCGGCCCACCTGGACTCATGTGCCAGAATTTTGCAGTGCATCTGTCTTCCAGACTGGATGCTTTCACTGCCAAATCTCCTCACTCTGCTTTCAAACACAGCCATGTTCCTCCATTGTGGCTTTTGTGCAGTGCTCAGTACATCTTCCCAACAGGAAAATGTTATCTTAACAGTAACTCAGTAACTCGCTCAGTAACTTTAACACTCCAATAGAGGCAGCTGTGAGTGTTTGCTGCACCTTGCTTCTGTGGACATCAAAGCATTTAATAGACTCTACACAGCTCAGCTCACTCACACTTGCAACGCTGGCTTACTGTGAAATCTAACCACATATCAGTAGTTCCATATTTTCTCAATGATTACCAACACAAACGTGATAGATGAGAGCATCAGATTTGTTTCCCCAAAGTCCATCCTTACAAATTCAGTCTGGGGATCTCACGGTGAATTTTACTTTTCTCATTTCATGCAGCAGAAAGAGTAGCACAAAAACTTTAGGATACTGCTAGGATCACAGTTATCTGGCCAGATTTAGTATCTTCACCTAGAGTGTCAGGGACTTTTTTGTTTTTGCAGCACTGATGGGTCCCTAGGAATGCAGTGTGTGACTTGCACTGGCACTTCTTAAGCAAGAATGGGCTCCAGCTTACATTCAATTAAACTGTGTTGCCTCAGACAGGTTAACACCACAAATGTGCCTTCCTCTTCAACATAAGCAGGTGTAATCAGGAAAACAACATATAAAAAGCTGATATGCTAAGCAAGACTGAGCTGATATTATTTCTCACAGTTGCATAATCCACTAATTTATTTACTCAAAGTCACATGTAGCCTGTGAAAGAGAATTTCCAAATTCTAACCTCTCAATGTGGCATTTTTATCACATGATACCTCCACTAGGTTAAAAAGAGATTGTGCCTTCTCATGTTACTCTTTTTGGTTTTCAAGTAAACTGTCTTGACAACTCAGTTGCATTTTTCAATGCCAGAATAATACTGAAATGAAAAAACCCAGTTTGATTAGATTAATGTGGGGCAGAAGACTAGTTTGATGTGATCAGCCTATTAATTTGGGGAAAAAAAATCATAACTAAAAAAATTTCTACTTAAGTATCATAGTCTGTAATTTTGTATCCACAAATCAAAATATTTGCTATTTTTTCTCCTAAAAAAAAAAAGGCAGGTATGCTTTTTTCTTGCAACTTACCCTTCTTCAGTGCCTTAAGCATAGAAATATTTTAGTAAATATAATATCTAACATTTACTGATTCAATGGATTTAACATCAAAACACTGACACATGGCTCCTTAAGTGCTTTCCAAAATTATCTTGATGTGCAAGAGAGGGACACTGCTGCACCCTTCACAAGACAGTTAAATATGGACTATGAATTGGAGTTATTGATCTCCCAGACTAAGCCACAGAACTGAGCTGAGGAGATTTTCTGTTATTTGTGCTGTGGTTGATAATTTGGCCTAAAGTTCTGAGTGAAACTGATGATCTTTGCTTGGTCTTGTATGGCTTCAGCCTATCATTATTTTATTACAAAGCACCACATTCTGTCTCTGTGGAGCCCAAAATGCCTGTTCTTCAGATAAGAGTTGGACCACAGTACCTCAGAGTACAATGCAATGTTGTCACAAGTGCTATTTCAAAGCCCTGAGGGTGTTGTAACACGGATTTCTTTTTTCACTGGACACGTTAGCACTTTTCAGGCATAAAATGTTCTTTCTGCACTCCTTTAGTTTGGACACCATCAGCCTACCTCCAAGCTATTGGCAATGAACTTTAGCATTCCTGCTGGGAGGAATATTAGAGGCTACTGATATGAAAGGCAGTTCACAGCACTGACTCAGGTCCTGAGTGTTTTATAACATAAGCTTGCAAGCTTGCAGATGGAAGTCTGGAGGTTTCAGCACAGAGAACAATCTATGAAAATTTTCTTATGTAACATGCATACAAAGTTTTGCTTCTAAAAAACCTTTTTTATATTTTTCAGCTGTGCAAATTGTCCCTAGACCTTTGTGCCACACACAGACTGCATAGAGACAGTCCAAATCATGTACACACTACTTGTGTATCTTTGAGGCCGATAAATGTGAGTAAGTATGGGGCTACTGCACTTCAAAGATTAAATATTTCACTTTATTTTTGCTATTGCTGCTGCAAATTAAGATCAAAGCAATACAGCTACCTCAAGGGCAACTAATGAGATAAAAGTTAGTTGTTTGCTAGTATGCTCATTATTTGTCCTGTGCAATGTGCCTTGATCCAAGCACCATTCCTCCAGTCCTGTCCTGGGTGTTGTTTTCCAACACATTTCTGTTATTGTCAGATTACTTTGAATGTTCACTTGGTGTGAGAAGCCATTCTTTCATGCATCCATCCTACCTCTTCAAGTAGATCACAATTGGCCTGAACACTAATGAAATAAGAAGGCAGGAAGAGGCAGGCAGACTGAAAATGCTGAAGGGAAAGAGAAAGGTCCTGAGAGAATGAGTTTAAAACAGTCTGTTAACCCAGATATTGCTTCCTTCTGACTCTCTAGTGGCTGGCTCACATAGAAATTTCATTTTCTATTATAGAAGAGCAACTGAAAAGAACTCCTTAATAAAAAATGAAAGTTTTATATTTGCAAGCTGCTAGAGAATTACACAATTAAAAGTAACCTGACACAGTCTCAATGAGAAAACACAAAAAAAGTTGCCACTGAATAGGGTCAGAATTTTAATGAAAGAGAAAAACATTATCAGCCTCCAAAAATGCTGCTATCTATCTACTCTCCTAAATCTTTGAGTGTTTGGTATGTGTTTTTCTCTACCAGTCTTCCTGTCTTTCTGTAGTTCTTTCTAACATATTTTCCTCCTTACACATTGGTATGTTATGTTCAAAACAACAATCTTGCCATCCCAAAAGCCAAAAGAGAGGTTCACTGAATGAGCCAGCTGTAATATAGGAAAGATTAATTGTGAGTCCAGGGTTTAGAGGTTATATGGGCACATCATTCATGTCAGCAATAAGGCAGATTTATAGCTCTGAACAGGAGTAAGGGCTGCTTGCTTTAGGTAAAGAGTTGCTCTCAACCTCCTTTATTAAATCAATAGCAATAGAGGAGGTCATCAAAAGATGGCCCTGGCTTGCAAACCCTACGAGGGTCACATTCACTCCAGTGAATGTTTCATCACCCTATGGTCAAGTGGTGGAGTAGAGAGGCCCCTATACCATTTCAGGCTAGCCTGACCTAGAACAGGTCAGCCATGGGGGTGCCACATAACAACAGAACCCCAGAGAAGAGTTATACCACAGTAATGGGAATGGAAATTTGTCATGAGTATCACAGAAACTGCTCTGTCTGGTCTGGGATACAAATATTGCTGCATATATTTTTTTCTCAGCTCTAGGTTCAGTAATAATGTAAATGTCCTGTTGCAGCCCATCAATAAAACCTGACGCATTTGTTGCCTGCACTGAAATGGAAACATGGGCGTTTGTGAGAATGAAGATCCTTCTGGGATCTTTAGGACTGAGTGCAGAATGTAGTGAGCCAGATCTCGTACAGGCTCATCAACACTGGCTATTGGAATTGGTCCTTGCACTGAAGTTCTTGCCTATCTGTACCTGAGCACTGATTTCTAGAGATTGGCTCAGGGTGGTCCAAAACAAAAACCAGATGCAAAAGAGCAATTTTCAGGTGTGAAGAATTTGCCTGGCTCCATCATTATTTATCAGAGTAGCTATATCAGAATGATTCCTTTGTAGAACTTTACTGGAGCATTGCATTGATCTACACACCCCAAGAAGCTAAATTTTATAACAAAGCAGTGATAGGCATCAGAGTTTGGCCTATTCCCTTTCTAGTTTTGATGTAAAAATGTGAAACAATTTGCTCTTTTCCAGCACTGGAACAGGTGGCTTTTCTGTACAAAGTGGCTGCACCTCTAGAGGCAGTGCACGCCTGTGCCATCTCAGGATGACATGGGCAGAGGGGAAGGCAGAAACAGTCTGATAGGTTTATTGGGAAATCTTCTGCAGAACTCAGCATTAATTTAAAAAAAAAAGCATGGTGACTGTCTCTTCATCCAAAAAGCTCTTGAACAAGACATAACCGATGAGATAAAAATTGTAAAAAATAAGTCAGACATCTTATTTTTCAAAAAGCTAGATGAGATAAACCAGTACTGCCTGATGAAGATGAAGGAATGGGCAGCAACTGAGGAAGCAGAAGGAAAGATCAGATTGACACAATGTTTTCATCTAATTGCACAGACCATGGTTTGTTGTATTTACAACCAGAGACTTGGGTCCAAGTTAGGATGAGAGTTATGACATATAAAGCATTCACTGCAATCCACAGCTGTGCATATATAACATCTTATTTCTACCGTGACAACCATTTTTTCCATTCATTTAACAAAAGCAACCAAGCAAATGAAAAAAGTACAAAAAAATGAGGCTTACACTTAAAACTTACACTTAAAGCTTTTCTTATCTTCCATTGAATTTACTTTTTTTTCTGGCAACTGAGAATTTCACGGTGGGGAAACATCAACCTGTCTTGATGAGTCCTCTTAATTATTCTAAGACAAAATCATTACTTGTTTATGTGGCCTCTGCTTGGAGGATCTTGGAAATTAATTTCCCAATCTTTCACAAGAACAAAAATGAACACCGGAAAACATAATTCTTGTCTCTATAGAAGGCTTCCAGAACTTTGTAATGTGATTTTATTGATTAACACCCAGAAAGATTTTACCAGTCACACCATTGCTAAAGCAGCGCTTCACAACATCTCTTGTATCTATGTGTACTCACCAAGGACTTTATGAGCAACTGCCACAAGAAAACTTATTATACAGTTGCATTTTGACTGTGACTGTCAAAACTGTTGCCACTGGAAATTTGGCAAACACAGCAAAAATGTGTTTGAGAACTGTGAGGATATGTCTAAACGAGCACATGCAGAGAGATTTGAGCTAACTTTCCTGTGCTCAGAGCTGGTTCTGGAGTGCTGTGCTGTGCCTGAGCTAACACACCCTGCTGAAAAGGCAGGTTATGGCTTTGTAGGCTAGACCTGGGACTGTACAATGCTTTCTGAACATTCAGGCCAGTATTATCCAGTACAGACTGTGCTGGGGCTGTGTGCTCCCCCATGCAGATGTGCCCATGGGTGCTGAATCTGGAATTCCAAAACACTGGCAAACTGAGGTAATGGCTTCTGTGCATGGGAAATCCACCCCATGCATTCTTAGAAGATTTCTTAGCATGACCCTATGGATTATCAGTATTTTGATACTTTCCCCTTATTTTCACCCTTTTTTAGTACATTTCTGCTATTTGTCTCCAAGACAACTTGATTTTTTTAGCTTCATTATAGCAGGAGCTGTCCAGTCAAACATAATTAGCTCTGCATGCTTTGGTTGTAGGCACTTGTTACTGGCAATTGATGTCCCTACTGGACAACAATATGCTAACATTTAGCTCTTTATGAAATATACTTAATATACTCACATACATTGGCATCAAAAGAAATAATGTGTTTCATCCTGTAACCTCTTATGAAGTCATCCAAGCTGTTTTCATTTTCCATTTTCACAGTGCACTTATTTAAAACCTCGGACATCTGTCACACAAAGTAAATTACTTATAAAAAGCCAATGAGATGATTTTTTTTTTTTCTGCTATGTGTTACGTTACAGACTGTGCACATGGGTGCACACGGATGCAACTGGAATTGCTGGTAGTGGACACCCAGTGGGGTTAGTGGTAATTATCCATGACCTCATACATCCTTTCACACTGCCAGAGAAGGGCACGCAGCAAAGCTATTCTTCACGGTGAGAGCCACCATCGCAGTGCGCTTGCAAGCAAACTGTTTGCATTATAGAATGATCCCTCTGAATGTACATTGCCTTAAGAATGGTTTTAAAGCTACTTTTATTGCCAGAGATTACTGTTGTTGTCATTCTCCCATGTATTCTTCTCACTGCTAAGTGATACTGCCAGCAAAAAAAAACCAGTCATCAGGCCTATACTATAATACATGACAAAATAGATTTGACATTGGCATTGGCATTATCTCTTCTGACAACAGCCAAATGATGCTAGTGTGTTTATGGCAAGAGCAAGGAACCTTTGGTACCATCTCTCTCTATATGTACTGGCTGACAGAGCAACTCACCACCTGAGCAAAAGCTTTTTCATATGTGCCAACTAATTATGCTATATCATCAGCCCAAATGGCAGCAAATTATGCTTCTGGTTCTGGAGGGAGGTTTCCCTATTCCAGAGAAAATTGTATTGGAAAGAAAAGCTGCTAATAGTGGCCTCAATGTACTTCTAACATGGATCCCCTGAACTAAGAAATTAAAACTCTTCCATCATATCTTATTCCTCTCAATATAATGTCACATTTCTACTTCTTTTCCTTACTGTGAGTTAGTCAACCTGTGGCAGAAAATTGAATTTGGCACTGGATTTCAGCAAGGATGGAAAACAAAACTTTTCGAAGTCTTGAAATCTGATTTTTTTTTGTGATGCTGAATGAAACTGAGCCAATAAAAACCATAAACAAGTGCACAAAAAATAGGAAAAGTAAAAGAGAGCTTTTAAAGAATAGCAAATTGTCTGGAGTCACAGCACTCACCTGAGGTGGGAAAAATCCCTTTCTAGTATAATCTCTTAGAGCAACTTTAGAGCCAGTTACGCTGTTGATTAAGGGCTCTTGGCTGGGTTGGTTGCTTCTGTAGGCCCTGATGCATTTGTCTGCCCAAATCACTGCATAGTCCCTAAGCAGGAAGTAAACAGCATTTTATTGCATTCATGTTCCATATTCCCCTTTTTCTTATTTTAATCTTCATTACTTTCCAGTAGTAAATTGTTCTGTACTAAGTAAAGCCACTCTCAGTCTTATGGGACACAAGACAGTTCTTCAGAACTACCTCCATTTGTGTAGGACAAAGGCTCTATTCCCTTCCTAATGGCTGCCCCTTTTCCCACTTCTGTGCTCTCCCTCTACTCTCTCCCTGCACACAAATGTTCAGTGCTTCAATGTCAAGATCATCAGCACCCCTGCCCTATGCCAAGCAGAACATGCTGCTGGTGGTGGGAGTGGGGGCTTCTTCTTGCTCACCCCATGGGGCTATTGTTATGTATCTTCTATCAAAATGTGGTACTTCTCTCTTTTTTTCTCACATTGGAAATGTGAGATTTCATATATATGAGATTTCATATATGCTGGATACTTCTTCCTTGTTTTCTTTGTTAACCCTAAAACCAATTTACCCAGTCCTCAGGATTGTGTTTCTCCAACTAACCACTGATGGTTTGTTTACAGCAGGTTACTTCCATTCCTGTAATCCTCCACTCTCTGTCCTCTCTGTCCCTCTTGGCAAAGGCTTCTGCTACACTACCATTCCTTTACACCACATCATTTTTCTAGGGTCAAAAATATTTTGTTCTGCATAAAATAACTGCCTGCTAAATAGTATCTGTGTGAAAATTACGGTTATACCAGATGATTATATAAAGCTAAGCAAAAGTAAAACATATCAGACAGTAGCCACATGTTCATTAGCAAGCTGCTGGTAACACCTGCAGCAAGTTAAAGCAAAGCTGTAGGTAGCCCAGGACAAAGTCAGCAAACCCCTGACAAGCCTGGGGGCCTTGTGGAGTTGGAGTGCAGCTCCTGGTGTGTTGCTGGCAATGCCAATTTGCATCTGTTGAGTTACAGGACTGCTCTTAGCTGCTCAGTACACTAACTTTCAGTCATCTTACAAATTTCACCAGAGTGCATAAAACCAATTTAAAACTTCCAGCAGTGTTTAAGAAGAGGAGTGACTTGTGACTTGTGATTTGCAACCTTGGCAGCCGCCACGTCCCAGGCTCCCACCAGGCCTGCACTGGAGCGAGGTGGGCACTGCCCTCACCTGCCACAGCCAAGCTCCACTGCAGGAAAAGCCTGCTCTCTCCCTGCTGGGGCACAGTGATGAGCCAGACACCCCAACTTCCATGGGCTGCTCCATCCACTTATGAGGGTCCTGCCTGACACCTTACTTAACTTTCCCATTCCTTCTCGTTGGGAATCCCTCACTGCTGCTCATCAGCACCACTGGAGGACTGACTGGCAAGCCTCCTAACTTGGGATATTGGTCTCTGCTTGATTAAAGTCAGCAGGTATCTGAGAATTTTATCCTAGAGAACTACTTGGCAAATGACAGCTCTGTCTTGATAGTGCAGCAATTCCTCCAAAAGCCTACAGGATCTGGATGTAAATTTCTTATGAGGACACTTTGTAGAACAGTCTCAGTGATGTTCAGTGTTAGCACCAATTTGTGGCTTATTTTTGCAGCAGCTGTAGATGAAAGAGGAATTAAATAGATTTTACCTTCAAANTACCTGCAACTGGCATGTGCTTTTTGCTATGAAGTCAGATGGTTTTTATCTGTCTTATCTTTTTCAATGAGAAAATACAAAATCAGATTGAAACAGCAGGCGAAGTAGTATATATATGCACAAAGCAACATGCAGTCATGCCTCCTCCAGGCTGGAGCTGTCGTCACTTACAATAAAGCCAACAGACTGCCTGTGCAAAATATGCCAATAACCCATCTTTCTCTTCAGTTCATACAGAGCTTTGCATGAGGTGTGATCCAAGGGAAGTACTGGTTTTGGGAGTGAGCCAATATCTCAGAATATTTTCCTCTCCATCTGATGTGAAAGTGCCTCAGTATGGTGCTGCAAACTCCAATGGTTCTGGCTGACAGCTAGTCCAGATGTCTGAGGTCACACGTACCACCACATCACCAACTGCATCTCAAAGAGACACGTGAAAGCCAGCGCTTTACACACATCAGAAGTCTGTAAGGCTGAAAAAATATTCTCTGTGTGTCACAAGGTAGTTTGGTGTCAAGTTGTTTAAAAGCCTTCCCAAGCATATGTGTTTACTTTGCTCTGAGGCACCAAGTCCACTTTGACCACCACAGAAATCAGATCTATAAAGGCAATTGGTTTGAAGGCTTGAAAAAATTCTCTTTTTTCCTGCTGTCTCTGAAATGGCTAGTTGTCATCTGCAGATTTTTTTACATCATGGAAGCTTGAGGGATTGCTAACACAGACAATGGAGCAGAGAAGTACTCTAGAGCAGCAAGCTGTGAGTGGTGGATAAATTGGACCATGTCAGAGCTGCTGCTGCTGTGACCTTTTCTCCCCAGATTGTCCCACTTACGTACTGGTTGGTGATCTGCTGTGCCCTTAAAGCTGTGGAAAAGCAAATTCTTAATCTAAAGTGGTTTTTTGCAGAGAGAACATGTTTGTCATAATGCGTTTTCAGCATTTATATGGAAAAAGAAGATAACATAGAAGGCATCATTCTTGAGCTATATCACTAGTTGCAGATAAGGTGAATGTCTGCTAGCAGACTACTGTTTACCTTGGGAAAATTCTTCATATCAAAGCAGACTTCCGTCTGTCAAAAGCATCACTTTTTGTAGTTAGACCTTTCAAGCGCTTGTGGAATTAAACACTGATGCCTTGTTGTCCTGCCAGAGTGATTTGGGGAGCACAGGAACACAAGAAAATCCATCATGTTTTTGGGAATTAGGATGAGGAGCAGCATGCTAATGTTAGGGCCTTTCCACCCACTGCAGGATTTATGAGGATTTATGAGCCTGGGCAGGAGAAGAAATGAGTTGGAGTAGCCCACTGGGCCATGTAGATCAATGCAGCTCCTCAAACACATTTTCAGCACCAGGCTGAGCCCTCCTCTACAGCCTATGACTGACCTTCAGAAATGTCTTTCCTTTATGTCACCATGCATTGGGCACCCACTCCCCCACTGCCCTGACACCACTCCCACGCCTGGCCCTCTGTGGATCCTCCAGCACTGCTCAGCTCACATCAGGGCTCAGATCCAGCAGGGAACAGTGCCCTGCAGCTCCTGGATGAGAGCTCCAGGAGCAGCTTTTGTAGCTTTTGGTGTACATGGAGGTCCTTCTCTGGTTACCCCTTTTGTTTCTGTAGAAAAGCTCAGTAGTGCTTTAGGTCTCTCAGAGACTAAGCGTGCTCCTGGTCCCTCACCCACTCATTATACATTTGGCATCCTTAGTTGCACTGGTGCTAGCCACGCTGAGGCTCTGGAGGAGCTGGGCAGCTGTGGTCACTTGCATAATGCATGATGTGCCTCCAGCAATGCTGTACTCCTTTGCTCTCTCACAACAATAGAAAGGATTTCTGGGTTTAATTTTTCTCCCTTTTCCTCTTTTCACCTGGTCTTATTAGCCTCTCTGGGGGTCACCATTACTAGGCATGACTCCCTCAAAGCACATAGCCCCACACTCCTCATCCATTGCTGTTTGCTCTACTGCCAGGGCCTGAGGCTATCCTGAGGACTAGTTCTCTGACAGAGTGTCTAATGCAGCTCTCTGCATTTCCTTCTCATTTCAAAAAATAAACCCTGCCGCCTGCTATCTTTTTCCAGGTGTACCATGAACGTTTTTCGCTATTTTCATGTTAAACAGACCCTTTTAAGAGACTGACTTTTAAGCAAGAATGTTAACAAAGAAGGTTTTAATTTATATTTTTTAGCACCTGTGGTACTGCTGATGCCTGTGGCCACCTCTGGGGCTGCCCTCTCTCCAAGCCCAGGACCTGAGGCAGCTGGCTGCCATGGTCAGTGGGGCTATCTTTAGCTTTCAAAAAGACCACTCTTGCTGCTCTAGCACCACCAGGGATGGTTTTCTCTGTTGTTACAACTGTTCAGCCTTTCAAAGGTTATTTTTAGGATGCTAACCTTTGAGATGAACCTTCACACTTAATCTCACCAGGTACTTACATGACTGTTGGGAATAATCAGGTCTATGAAATTTTAAAGTGAACTACATTGATCTCTTAGCTTCATTTCACAGCTACATCTCTCTTGCCTATATACATATGTCTGTGCATACACACCCATAGATGGGAAGGTGTTGATGGGGCAAGATGTCCTTGAACATCTGAAAGTCAATTACTTTATTGTATCAAAGCCAACAAAGATGACTTAAGTCTTGTCAAGCCAAGGAAAATTACTGAAGGTAAATTAATGACATCAGGAAATAAAAGTTAAAATGGGTTATGACAAAACTCAAGCTGGTCTCACAATGGAGTACTTCTACTGGCTGCAGACACTCTCAAATTTATATTTCTGTGAATTCAGAACAGATGAAAAACAGAATTAAAATATTACTAAAAAATTTATTCTATCTTGTGCCTTTGGGAAATATTTTAAAAATCCCTTTGCTATTCATGAATGGAAACTCTGGTTCTTATAGGTACAGTGAAAGACTTTATTGTGCTATCTGATGCTATATTTACATTTAAGAAGGTTATAGCATTCCAAGCCTCACAATATTTTTTTTCTGTACAAATGGCTCTCTGAATTCCGTGTAAGGTTAGAATCACTCAACAAATACTGTGCAAGCTCTGCAACAGTTTTGAGACAACAACTCCAAATGTCAATAATAAATTAGTTTATTTTTATACACTGTATTTTTAATTCCATAGGTATCTATTCCTTGTTGCAGCATTTCCATGTAAATTCCAGTGATACTCAGCACCCCAGCACAAAGCATGCTTTTGACATTCTGCTTGATCAGATCTGTACAATATGTAGATTGAGGATACAACAATGTCTATAGCATATTCTTTCTTAAATTCTTTTTTTTTAAGAATTGTGTTCCCATGCTTCTTTTTCATTTATTCTTGTAGCCCGCGGCTGATGTCAAACTTCATCCCTATTGCCACTAGCTACTTTTGTTAGTCAATTCACATATCTGCAGAGCATGTTTGTGTAATATAAACAATAAAGACAATATGAAAAATAAGAAGAATGGAGAAATAAATCAACACAAAGAATAAAACGGCATTCATTCTGCTCTGCCACAGTGTTGTTAATTCACAAATACTTAGGTATTCCCCTTTTTTATGGAAATGTTTATAAAATCTCAAAAGCTCAGAAATCTAATATAAAATGCTTTTGCCAATTTGTATATTTGTTATCTCCCTCTTTGTAAGTTTTCTTTGTTCAGTCTGTAAACAGAAAGAGTATTCAGTGAAAGAAAAGCAATCAAATCCAGCATAATGTTAAGAATCCAAATGTGGAATATCTCTGTGTGCTGCTGCATACAATTGCTGATGATAAATTAATTCTGAGATAAAGTGTAGTTTCACTGTTTGAGACCACTGTAAGGATTCTGCATTCCCACATTCTCCCTTTTATTCCCACCAGCAATCACAAAGCTGTTCTATGTATGAGATCCAGTGGTAGACCCATGACACAGAGGGTCATATGTTTGTGGGACTGGTTGTGAGCACAATCAAGGAACTGTGCAGAACTGATTGACACTTGTCTGCATGGTGTGGGGCAGGTGTGATTAAGTATAGGGGTGATGGAAACCAGGGGCCTGTTTCAGTGGTAACATAAGCTTCATACTTTTGTATAAGCGACTTGTAAAACCTTGCCCTGAATAAAAAAAATGTTAGGTCCATATTACAATCTGAGCAGTACTCTAATTTCTGAGCAACCATTTGGGCATCCAGTGAGATTACAGTGTTGATTACACTCTTGTCCTTTTTTTTTTTTTTTTCAATTCAAAAGTCTGCCCATATCTATTCTAACTGAGTTTACTACTATGCCCATTACACAGAGTTTACAAGGCTGTAAGGACCACCCAGTTTTGCCCCTATTTCTTTGTGACAGCAAAACTGCACATGAGCCCATTTGGCGTCACTGATTCTTTACAAATTCCCTTCATCCTTCCTCTAAAACCTTTTGTCTCATTTAGATATTCCAGTTCAAGGATCATGCAGCTATTTTATCAAAATGCATTATTTGTCTAGTGTGATTTGTTGACAGTAAGTTCAGGCTTCACCATCTCCTCTTACCAAGATTTTGCTAGGCTTTGAAATTTTTATTCAGTGAAATGAAGTGGTAAATCTGTCCTCATCCATGATGTTCAGACCACTGACTGGAACATTTTTGACTGACATTATTAAAAAGAAATATAACCCTGATCTCTTTTATTTTCAGTTTTCTGTATCTTCAGTGATGTATGAAATTTCTTTTAGGTTATTACAAATCTTTATCAATTTTTTTTTCTTCACTTGTCATAGTAACGCAGACCTTTTGCTATGATTTTCATAGTAAAAGTAGTGAAAGAGCATGCCTTGAAGTTCAAGGGGGCAGAAATCTTTGCCTGAAAAAACTATATATTGTCTGCAATGGGACTTTGCCTACTTGGTCACACCAAAGTCAAAAAGGTGGGTAACAGTGGAAATTTGATTTTGAATTCTTCAAGATAACATGCCAGCTGTTGTATTCTGACTTTTATGGAACTGTGCTTACCTGAAGTTTTTCCATGTTTTTTAAACACATGGTCTCTATTCTTCTTTAAGATGTCATGGAAGCACATTAACCTTAGAAAATCCTGAACCAACTGTTCTTAGCTGGGCAAGAGGAAAGACATCCTCACTCTAACTAAAAAGTTTTCTGAGAAATGGGAAAAAACGGAATAGGGATTTGTAACTGCTTCTGGGAAAGGATATTAGCAGGTTTTAGATGCAGCTCTTTAAGCACGCATTCCTCTTTTTCCTTGTTACTCAGCCACTTCTTCCAAGATCTGTGTGACTGATATTGGCCATGGAAAAGAGTTTCACCTGAGTTGGAACATTGCACAGGGCATGGAATCTAACCAGTGGTCCAGAAGATTGCCAAATCTTGTGATTACCAATTGATTATGCTGGTGTAAAAAGCAAATGTCGTTCATTGCGTGAATTTAAGAAAAGTGAGGATGCAGCCAAAGAGTTTGTTGTCTTCTCTCTACGAAGACAATGTAGGGATGAATATTATCCATGACAGAATTAGTTGAACACTCTTTAGTGGAGTATTTAACCAGTCATTCTTCTTTCCCTTTTATTTACAGTAAATAAATGTACATTTAATTGTGTGCTGCTGAAGTCACTTTAACATGTAACCAGGTTCTTTTCCTTCTCCATTCACTTCCTTATGGCATACCTGTCAGGATGTTTATGAACCGGAGATTTTTTCCTAAGTATTAGTCTACATATTAACTTACAGATTTATTGAAGAAAAAATATGCATGAGCTAGTTACCATTTTAAAGCAGAACTTTGCACACTAGATTCAGCAGATGCTATGAAAAATAAACCACAATTCCTCTCAGGTAGTCTGTAAAAGTTAACATGATGGGGATAAAAAGCATTACAGCTACATCTCCCAGGAGGAGCTGTGACAGTGAAAGCAGCTGAACTCTGAACTACACCAGAAACTCAAAAAAAAACCACCCAAGAAAACCTCAGCAGTATGCAGTTCAGTAGACTCAACGTGTTTCAAAGAACCTTCTGGTCATTTTTATGAAAGTATTAATTAAATTCTGTATTACTTTACACTATTTTACACAGTCTATTTCATAAAGTCTTTTAAGTTCTAATTCAGAGCAAGAAAAGATGTTAAGCCACCAGCACTTCACAAGCACATATGTTTCAGCTGTCATTCAGTTTTGCCCTCCACAATTAAAGTCCTTTATTAATGGCCATAACTAAGACCATTCTGCCATTTTAAGCATGGCTTATGGCACTAGTTTAACATATATAGGACATCCTTTGAGATACTGGGCACATTGTGGCTTCTCAAAATCTTATTGGAGAAAATTATTTGATTCAGTTGCTTACACTGGAGCATTTTAGATGCCCTAGGGTTGCTGGAAGACATCCACCACAACACAGGACCCATGAGAGACTGGTGATCACCTGGAACAGTTGCTAGAGGCTGGTGGGGATGCTTAGAGGCATCTTGAAAGAACCCTTTGCATGACATGGATAAGAAGTTACCTCTGGACAAGAGAACTGAATTCATGGGACATGTAACACCTGGTTTTAGACTCCCAGCACAGATTCCTGTGGTAAGGGTACGGTCTCACTAGACTCCCTAAGGCACCATTAGAATACCTGAACATAAGTTTCTAATGGCTTTTCAGATATCTTGTGGAAAATGAGACATCTTCCCAGGACTTTCAGGCTTGACAAAGGCTCTATTGGCCATCCATGTTCCTCCACAGGAACTAAAGGCTACGCAGGTTGCTTTGCAGCAGACAAAATTATTAAAGCAGAGGCATTGGGCAGCCAAATCCCACATCTTGTGCAGTAGAGGAAAAAAGACTTCATGATAGGCTAATTTCTAGATTTGGAAGCTGAGAAACAATTTGAGATGTCTTCAGAGAACTCTGCTGCTTATCCCAAAGGCATATTTTTCCTATAATTTGTCATAGTAAGAGTAGTTTACGTTGCTCATGAAATGATCAGCCAAGGTATCAGCCAAAGCATTTTTAATATGAAAGTACAACAAAACTTGTTGGCAAGGTTCATTCTACTGCTTACTTGTTGCTTAAAGCACACACACAGAGAGAAACTGGACTAAAATCTAAAATTAATTAAGCTAGAACTAAAATTAGCCTAAAATTATCTACATGGAGGCTAAGGATGGAAAAAGGATAAGGATAGGACAGGTAAGGATAAAACGTTCAGCATGGACCCCCTTGCCAAATTTAGCTACAGACTTTATCAAAGGTTTAATCCTAAAAGTTTCAACTGCACTTTAACTTAACAGCACTTAATTAACAAACTAATTTTTTTAATTAACAAAATATTCTACAGAATTTACTATAAGCACTACAGTGCTTATACAAGCTCACTTATAGGCCCAAATTACTTAGGAATATAATGCATTTGAGAATCTAAGAGAGCACAATTCCTAGTACATTTGCTATAGCACATTCACACACACACACAGACCTTAAGGAGTATATACAAGGTATATAGCTGTGAAAAATTCCACTTGAATTCAGTGAAGCTGGATACCTTCACATCTTCTCCACAGGCAAAGAGCTGAGCCTTAAGGAGTGGGGGTATCAGCCTAAGATCCATCATCATCATTTGGCAATCCTTCAAGGTATCTCAAACTTGAGAGTTCCCTGGCTCTGAGGCCCCACTCAGAGCATGATTCCTGGTCACAGCCTGCTGCGGTCCAGAAAAGTTCTAAGGGCTCACTTAGGACTACTGTTTATGGAGCTGCAAGAGTGTTGGCTTTAGTCATAGTAATTTTCCATCCTGGCCATAACTTAGATCAGTAACTTCCTGTGAAAGTTCAAAACCAATGTTGTTCTACTGAAGTTGTTGTTCAGTCAAGAAACAAATTTCCAAGGCTGTTTGTAAAAAACATCCCAGGTGCTCCTTAGACAGCTTGAGTTTCTTGGAAAAGACAGTGTTTCTAATAAGATCAAGAGGAGCTTAACCCAGGTGCCTTTTGCCAAGGCCAGGGCCCAATAAGCATTTCTGAGATCATAGGGCACCCCAGCGTGGGGCTGGATGCACCACCTCGTAAGCGCAGTGCCAGATCTACTTGTGATCTTTACCTGTCCTGTCTGACTGGCATTTGAAACCACATCTGTGTAAGGACAACCATATCCAGCCCTGAGGCTCTGAGGATGGTTGGCAATTACCTTAATATAGGTGTATAACATCATATCAGGTTGACTGCATCCCACTCAAAATAATTGGCTGAGCCCAGCTGCCTGTCTTGTGAGGTCGTGTGGAAGCAAACTTAGGGTAGAGGTAAATTAATTGGGTCCTCTTAAGACTTTTATTTTTGTTTTAACTTCTTTCCTATTTTGATATGTAACAAAGAAAAATGTCTGGCTTGTCCTTCAATTTGTGTTCAGGGTATGGGTCAGGCATTTAAATAAAATGAAAATAAATAAATCAGGAAAAGTAATTAATAATATAAAAAAGAAGAAAGGAGGTGGGGCGTAATTAAGCTCTGGTACTTACGGAAGAAGTCCTATAATAAAATTTAAGTCTTTTACATTTTGTGACTCTTTTTCCTCCTTAACCAGATGTTTCTGATTGTCAGTGGGGGAAAAAAAGCAGATTAATTGTACACGAAATATCTCCAAGTGAAAATTCATAGTGTACTTAGAAGTGATGACGTGTGACACTTGTTTGTACAGATTTAGATTTGAATGCCAAATTTAAAGTCTGGGAGTCCTGAAGGCTATTCATCTCACAATCCATGTCCAAAAAACTTCAATATGTACCTTTGATGTTTGGAGAGGTGTCATTATGACGAACAGTCAATATGACATATCAGCCCATTCTGTCCACTGCCTAAATACTGCCCAAGGTATAAAATAGTGTAAGATCAAGTATTCAAGGTCCATAACCCTAGAGCATTCAAATTAACCTAGAGACATTGTAAAAAAATTAAAAACTACATGGAATTTCATTTCTCATTACCCTAACTATCAGCACTTTGTCCTTAGGCATTCTATCTCTTGACTTACAAATGACCTCAGGAAATAATATTTATTTACATGGTTTTGCAAAGAAAAACCTTCTGAAAGTTTATGTGGATAATTCTGAATATGAAGGAATGCATCAATAAACTTCTAATAAGGGGATTGACGTTTTCCCCTTGGGGTGATAGAAATCTATCTACCAGTATTTCATACCTCATAATTGTGTCATTAAGATCCCATAGAAAACATGAAAATGGAAAATTAAATGGATGAGAAAACAAGATAGAAACACTTTTTTCTTCTTTTTTTTTCTGCTAGTGCCCTATTAAATTGTAGTGTGGAGCTACAATTAAATGCCTTATTGCATTGTAATGCCCTATTGCATTGTAGCATGGAGCTTTGGGAAAAAAACAACAACAAAAACAACGATAATAGCAATAAAAATAAAAGATAGGTGGAAAGGCTGACCCACTCCAGGAAACTCTACCTGTTACTGAAACATGAATATACGAGAGATCAGGATGATAAATTTCTATCATTGTATCTTGCCTTCAAATTAAGCAGTCTACAATATAAGGAACATGGTAATCATGTAAAGTACAACAGACAGTACAAGACTACCGCGAGCAAAAAGTCTTCAGAGAATATCCTTAGGTAGCAAATGTGTGTATAGGCAAAAAGTATGTGGTGACTATGTGCATAGTCTATGAAAGCTTGAAAAAATTTACTAAAAATGTTCCAAATTCTAAAATTTTCTTGTTTCTGATAAGCTACTACCCTGCAGTGGGATGATGCATATGGAATGATGCTCTAAGTTTTTAGCTTTTATATTTTACAGATCCTGTACTGCATTAGTGTATAACTCTGAGCTCCATATAAAGGGTTAGTAAGCTTTCTTCACATTTTGGTCAGACCAAACAATCCTTCCTGGCCTAAGAACCAAGATCACCATCATAGCCTCAGGCCCCAAAAAGTATAAACAAAAGTGAATTAGGGGGAGCAAACTGGGGGAATGCGACTTCATTTCTGACCTGAAGCTGTAATTGGACAATTAACCCCTGATATGCAAATAGACCAAACTTACATCTCTCTGAAAAACTCGTGACCATCTTCCATCTTGGGTGTAGCCACTGTGAGTGTTTTGCTCTGCCCAATGTGTATCTGTTGAAGGCCTTTAATAAATATCTACTTTATTATTTTAACTCTGAATAGCCTCTGTTCTAGGTAGCCACTCCAGGCATAAGCAGGAGACACATATACAGTTTTTTGCAAATGAGTGTTTGAAAGGGATTGTGAATGGGCCAAATAAGTACAAAGAATAAAAAGGTGGGTTTGACTAGTGCAACCCTCAATCTAAAGTAGCTTGCAGTGAAATAATTTCCATGTTAGAGACTACCTCCCCACACCACCCACACTCAATATATTACAATGATCAGACAAAATGCTGCCACATATTTTCTTGTTACTTTACATCTATTGATTTTAACATTAGGGGGAAGACTTTGGGGAATATTACTGTACTTCATGATTATGATGTGGGTAGTGACTTTGTCACTTTTTCAATAATGTGCTGCTTTGTTCTCAGAATGCTCATGAGGCAAAAGAGCAAGTTGTCTCCAGGAGTACAGTGCAAGCTTTAGAATGTCTGCTCTTTCTTTTATCCTCATGACTTCCTCTAAGTATAGAAGGGGGTTTTAGATTAGATAATCAGAAGAAATTCTGCATGGTGGGGGTAATGAGGCACTGGAACAGGTTGCCTAGGGAAGTCAGGGATGACCCATCCATAGAAGTATTAAAGGCCAGGGTGATTAGGGCTTGTAACTTGTAACTTGGTCAAGTAGCAGGTGTCCCTGCCCTTGCCAGGGATTTGAGACTTTAAGATCCCTTCCAACCTAACCCATTCTATGATGCTGTGATTCCAGCAGTGGAGGCATTCTTCCAGATTGTCATTTGTTAAAGTAGACCTGTAGCTATAATCATTAGTTTAATTTTATTTTCCCATTTGTTTTCAAGCCCATAAGCCTGAAGGCTCCTATCACACTGTCCTTCATCCCCACAAAATGTTTTTGAAGAACTAAAAATTAGCATGAATATTCATGAGAGTTTAATAGTTTCTCACCCCTGCTTGAAGATGTACTATGTATTGCATCTTTCTCAGAGTGGAGAGACAGAGTTAGTTACTGTTCTTTGCTTTCTCTTTCAGCAATTACCGCTGTTGCTGACAGGTAGTTTCTTCTAGAGTGACTTACAACTCAGTTCTCACTGTGGCTCCTTCAGAACAAAGACCTTTGGAGTCCTGACCATAGCATGTTCCACCAAAGTACCCTTTTGAACCAAATGATTCATCTCAGACACTGAGTAGAGTCAGGATCTTCCCACATCTCTGAGTTCTGTTACCCTCTAATACTTCCTTAACTGTTTATGCAGCCTCCATTGCACCACTTTGAGCATGCCTGTGGTTCCCAAACTCAAGGCAATATTCATACAAATCATTTCCTACCTTCATGAGTCAGTGGAGTCTCGAGACTTACTCAGCTGCCCAAATGCAGGCTCCTAGTCAGTAATGCCAAGACTACTGAATGCAGTGGCTAGATTTCCATATAGATTTCCATTTCACTATAATGGGAGCTTAGATACATGGCTTACAAGTAGACACCCACATTACATTGAATCTAGAGCTAAACACCATTCTTTGTACAGTGTCTTCCTAAATGCATAAGCCAAAACTGCAGGGTTAATTGCTGCCATGTTGCACAGCAAGACAATATCTCATTTCTATAGGAAAAAAGGATGGGGAAGATCTCGGTTGGATGGGATTCAGTCACTTGAACACAGATATGAAGGTTTTTTTCAGTATTGCAGTGTAACTTGCCTGCCCAGCATCATGTGTCTATAAGACCACTGTCAAGGGGAGATTTTGGATGTGCTCAGTCATGTTGCAAGGCAGCAGGTATTTTCTTTCATGGCAATTGTCCTTTTGAACATTCTACTAGTCTTATCTTTTCAAAGGTGCTGAGGAAGAGTGGCATTCACTTAAGCTTGCTTCAGTTTAGGGCTTGATTCATCTCTAACAGAAAAAAAAGGAGGTGACCATTGTTGTTTGATAGGTTGTAGTGAACCTGAGATATATCACTAACACTTGAAGATACAATCTAACACCTGTATGCAGAGTTTCTCCTCCACAGCATCTGGAAACCAGGAGGGATTCTCTGACGTATCTCAAATACCCCAAGCAACTAGTTCCCATCCTTCTCCTCAGCTGGCTACCAGTTACTCCACAGAAGTATGGAGTAACATGGAAATCACTGGGAGATTCAGAATCCCAGAGCCATTGAACCACAGAATGGCTGAGCTTGAAAAGCAGCTCTGGAGGTCATCTAGTCCAGAACCATTCAGGTCCTTTTCTGAAAAGCTGCTTTCCAGCCAGGTGTTCCTCAGTGTATGGCACTTGGGATTTTCTCTCCCCAGGTGCAGAACTTTGCACTTCACCTTGTTGAACTTCATGTCATTTCTGTCCATCTATTTCTCCAGCCTGATAAAGATCCCTCTTGATGTGAGCCTGACTATCTGGAGTATCAGCCACTGCTCCTGGTTTTGTGTCATCAGGCTGTATTCATTTCTGAGGCTACACTCTGCCTCATCACCCAGGCCATTAAGGAAGATTTTAAACAGAACTGAGCCCAGTGTTGACCCGTGGGGTACATTGCTTGTTACTGGCCTGCAAAGAGACCCTTGGTCACTGATCCTCACACTTAAACAATCATTCAAGGATGACAGGAAATGTTCCCTGAGGTGGTCAGTATCCATGCTCAGGTAATGGAAAGAAAATAGAGTGAGAGAAAAACAAAAGACAAAAATCAGAGTAAATAGCTACAACATGGCTTAGGACAGATAAACAAATTCCACGTCTGTGTCCACAAATATGCTGCCATGTGAGTGTAAATTTCTTCAAGACCATCAGTGACTGAATGAATACACTGGTTTAGGACAATGGCAAACACTTTAATGGAGGCCAGATCAATAAAATAAATCAATAAGTCATGCTTCCCCTTATTTTGCCACAACTATTTTTCAGTTTTCTCTCAGATTGAAATCTCTGTCTCAGGTATTTTCCCTCATTTTTCTGGAGTGGATCCTATGTTACTATATTGTGCTTTTGTTCTAAAATCTTCAAGACATGATTTTTCCATTCACACAAGTGTGCTGAAGTCCTTATACAGTATCATCTGGTAGTTTCATTAGTCCTGTTTATTTTCCCTTCCAGCTCTTACCTCACTGTATAATTAGCCCACAAGATACTGTGCTGCTTAACATTCCTTTTTCAAGTACTATTTAGTTAGCTTTTTCCTACATGATAGCACAATCACATGGATTGTGAGTCTTTAGAGTTTGAATACATTTTAAAGAATAAAGTTTAATGATATGCAGTAAGAAGCGTGCATGACTCAAATCCACATAATCTACTGGCTTTCCCTACTTAGATTTTTCAGTTAGTTCAAAAAAAACAAGCCTGCCTGGTAAATCTGCTTATAAACACTCCTGCACTGCACTGTAGAGTGCTTTGATGGTCTCATTCACCTCCATGTTAGTGCAGACTGAAGCAGCATAATGGGAAATCAGGCCTGCTAGTTTTCATACAGTTTCTGTAATTTGTTACTATTGTTTCTATTTCAAAATATGAATTTGGCTTTTGGGAGAATGAGAACCTGGCACTCCAGCATCAGGCAACAGTTCTGAAGATTGAAGGCAGCCTGCAACATCCTTGGCTGATGTAAATTGATCTTTTCCCAAGAGAGACTATAGAGGTGATTTGTTTCAGATGAAGTTTATGAAATATATTTCTGATCTGATAATGAGCTTCCACAGCACACAAGAGCACAAAACAGGCCTGTTTGTCCTGTAGATATATAAGGTATGTAAAAAGCAGTTTCTAAGAAAAACACATTGCTTGCCATATGTAGATTTACTGTCCCAAGCAATAGGATTATTGTCACGAAGACAGCAAACTGGATGTTTTCCCTATGGGTATCTGCTGCTAATTCTGTCTTGAACATCCTTGGCTACCTTTATAACTGCCAAACATAAACTGTGCTCAGCTTTTCCTGATTTTCTGCAGAGTTTGCTTGTGAGCTACTAGACTCTATTTTATTCTTAATTCTATTCAACTTGCAAATTGTCCTGTGAGGAAAAAAGTTACGAGATAGGAAGTCTCAAGGGTGACAAAGCACTGCAACAGCTTGGTCAGAGGGGTTGGTGGAGTATCCTTCTCTGGAGAGATTCAAAACCTGCCCAGATGCCATCCTGTGCTCTAAGTGAATCTATTGTTGTAGGGAGTTGGATTAGATGATTTCCAAAGACCCATTCCAAGCCTAATTAGTCTATGACTCTGTGATTCTTTGAAAATTAGGAGTCCAGAATACTGTATGCCATCGCAAGAGGTGGCATAAGAATGGAGATCTCTCTTCAACACTTCCTTGAAAATACCTCAGTCTCAAGATAAAGCAAGATGATGGGTGGGGAGAGGGGTATAGTACAACCCAAAATATTCACACATGGGCATTTTTTACTAAATTAGATATATTTACTGTAAATTCACACCACTAAGCTTGCATCCCGCTGACTCAGGAAAAATTGCCTTCCATCAAACACATGCAAATCATTATTCCCTGATACTTCTGGGTATTACAGGTTCTGCCCTAATAAAAGGAGAAGAATATATTAGTGCCTGGGATTTCCTAACAAGATCTAATGATGATCTCACACCAAAAAAAGGAAGAATTTTTATTATTTAGAGAACTGAGTAAATCGAGTGCAGTGAAGACTGAGCTGGGCAAACCAAATCAAAAAATTGTCCCAGAAGTGTGCCTAGCAGATAACCAGTGTCATGAAGCTCCAAAAGAGAGACCAGATGAGTGGCAAGCAGTGACTTCCAGCTCAACTTTCAGCTTTAGCAGAGGCTGGGGTGCCCCAGGCTAATGTCTTCCACACTAGACAGTTCTGAGTCTCACCTTGTTCAAGTCTGTGGTTTGTTTTGCTGTTCTGCCAGGACAAAGCACAGTGGGCAGAAAAAAGCTGTTGAGATGAAAGGCTTTACACTCTCAAAGGCCACCACCATCTCAGTGAAACTGGTTGCCTCCCCTTATTCCCTTTGCACTGTGATTGTGGCCCCATCTTCTCCTTTGGTGGAATGTATTCCAGTGCAGCACAATGTGCTTTGAAGTGCATGAAGCTCTATTTTGAAGAGTAACTATCCAAAAATGTCACCTACTAACTCATCAGATTTGTCACTTTAATGTGTGTTCAGAAGTAGATCTGTTCACTTTAATGGCAAAAGTAAGCTTTTACTACATTTTGCCTGTGATAACTCTATGAAGCCAATACAGCTGAAGCTTTGGAGTAGATCTAATTTCTTCACAGCTGTGCAAAAACAATTTATCAACTTTCAGTCATGGACCCAATTGCCAATTATAATTTGGAATTTCTAATTACAATCCAAGATCCACAAAGTCACCAAAAAAAGTAGAACGAATTTCAGGGTAAGATTTATTTTAGCTTTCCAGAATTAATATTGGATCTACAAGGCTGATGTCTGTCATAACTTTTTATCAGTGGAACATGGGGAAGACACTCAGGTATAGGATGGAGCACTATCATAGCATTTCAAACTTCTACTGATTTTTTTTCCAGAAAATTGAAACAGAGTTGCACACTGCCGGAGTGTTGAGAAACTTCTGTCCTTTCCATAAATATAAAAATAAAAACCTCTTTGGGAAGGCCAGAGTTTGTGAGTAGCAAAAAAATGGTCTAATTGACTACTCTGGTCCCACTAATGCTCTCCTAGTACTGGCAAGGTTGTATTTCGCTGTAAAACTGAAGTCTGGATGGAACTGTATTTACACCGGGGAGCAATCCTTCTTCTTGCATGCACTATGGTTTTCCTCTCTCCATTCAGTATTTTTCCTGGTGCTAAGCTGTGATTTTCCTTTGAATCATATCTGCATATAAAGATATGAACATTGCAAACTAAGTTAATGTTATCAAAGAAATCCTAGGTTCCAAAAGTCCCCTTTATTTCCATATTATATTTTACTATGCAGTATTATTTAAATGTCACTTTTATTAGTGTCAACCAAGTGATGCTGTAATCAAGTGATTTCCAAGCCCTTTTTTATGCTCTTTCTTTCTGTTTGTCATTTTAACAGTAAGAAAATTATTCTATAATAAAGCTTCATATATAAAAGGGTCTTAATTTTGTAAAGGGAATTCTTTTCCCCTGCTTAGAAATGGGACTGTGCTCTGAGATTTTGGAGCTTTAAGCAAAACCAAAGGTCCAACCCCAATGTCACAATTAAAACAATCTTTTGTACTAGTAGAATATAAAAGTCAGTGATTCATTATCCCTTTCACTTTGATAAAAAGCATTGGGAAGAGCGGTTCAGTGTGGATCAGAAATCAAGGTACTAAAGAAAGAGGTAGAGAATGTGAGAGACTGGTTAGGGTTAGGCATTTCCTAAGTCTTCAGCAGGTTGAAGCAGAGCCCAGTAGACCATGGGCATCTATCCATCTAGATCTGATGGTGATGGGCTATATTCTTATCCAGCACAGGGTGTGATTTATTAGGGGTGACAGAATTTTTACAACCTGATGTTTATGTCCATTACTTGAACTACATGAGCAAGGAAAATTATGCTGCTCTGTTTACAGATATTACAAAATAAAAATGAGGAAACATTGAAAGAATATCTCATATACCCTCATAGGAGGGTCCTTGTCCACATAAAGTAAGTTTCTTCTAGATTTCTAGACAGAACTCTTGATGTATTATAGTTGACTGGGAAGACTTTCCGGGACATGCAAATTAAATCCTTTACTGGTTTTTTGCTAATTATGTGTCTTTGGTGTTTATGAATTCCCTGAGCTAAAACATAGTAATAAATTTTAAACCAATCTTGCAACTTGTGAGTGAAAATGGCTCAGCCCTGCCAGTGAAATGGGCAGGTGCCTCACTCTATGCTGTCCTGGAAATTGTGGGTTTCTGTGAGGTGCCTAACTTTAACAATTCGCGTGGGCTATGAGCTGTGTGAGCTGTCCTGGGTACTTTTCTAGAATTCTCCCAAGTCAGTGATTTTGCAATACACAAGTTCAGAACATTCAAAAGAGACAAAGAGCAACATAAGCAAAAAATAAATGTTCCAACTCCCTCACCCTTTCCAAACCCTGTCCCCATGGCAGTAGGATAATTTCATGCTGGATTTCTGACACTGGTATGAGGACTGTGAGAGTGTTTACAGAGACACAAGGGAGTCAGTCTTCAAAACTACTCAGCAAAAGTCCAATTAAATTTCTTGACAGCTGTTAACCCATCTCAAAACAATCTTGAATATACTTTTCATTCTTCTGGGAATAAACCAATATAGTGATGGAGGAAATGTAGCGATGCATTTGTTTTTCAAGCCATGTTTTTAACTGCAAATGACAAAACCAGGCAACAGTGTTGCCATGAGTTGTTGAGAATTAGATGTTTATGGCAGGTGACAAAGCAGAAAGAGTACAAGCTTCATTTCCCACAGACTTGGCTGGTCCTGCAATGCTAAATATCTTTTTTTTTTTTCATTCATCGATGTCCAGAAGCAGTCAGAAATTGAATTCCACAATAGATTTCTTTGGGGTCTGTAAGTTTTAGGCACCCTCAAGTGCTGCACTAAGAAAGTAATCACAAGAAGAAATTCTGCCAGAAAAAAAGGTTAAGGCAGGTAATTCTCTTAGACTGGAGATGTTTATATTTACTGGCTTATTTGGATACATCCTCATTAGAGTAAATAATGCAAAATCATGAAGTTCTAGCAATTCTAATGGAACCTTTGCACTTTTAAAAAAATTGCATAATCTTCCATGTCTCTCTATGCTACTTCCTTTTCCAACTATCTCTTTATCATTACCAGACCATATAAACAATTTTTAAGATCACAACCAAAGGCTGTAGGATGAGAGCTGAATGTTGTAGGTGAGTGCATCACTTTCACAGAGGTGAAAAGAATAAAGGAAATATTTCTTTTTTTAGCATGGACCATATTACGAAATGTTTGGCTGCATCTTTCATTTCCATGTCCCAACAGTGGTTCTTGTTCTTTATTTAGAAGAAAAAGAAGAAATCTAGCCACCTCTTTGCTATGAGGTTTCCTTGTCCCACTTATAAGCCCCTCCTCCATCTGCTGCAGCTGAGGTTGGGAAGGCAGCTGGGACATCATCAGGGCTGTGCAAAGATGTATTCCCTTTCTATTGCTAATCCAGGAGGCAGGTATATCCTTGCAGTTTCAGATACAGAAAGGCTAACAAGCCTGAAATTAATCCAATAACCAGGCAGGTAACTCAATTACCTGCTTCTGAAACACCCCCCTTATGCAAAGCAGCAGCTGACTCATTGGGAAGCTGTGACCATTAGGAGGGCTCTGGAAGTGGTCTTTTCTGTGACTGCCAGGAGGTGAATTAAGGATTGGGAATGAAGTTCTCCACTCTGTTTTTTTATTTGGAAAAGCTCTTGTGCAGGAAAATAGTTTGAGAATACATTAAATAAAGCAAACACTGTAATGAAGTAAACATCAGAAAGGCAGTTTGATTGCAAGGTAAACTTTATGTGGTCTTTTTCCAATGTGAATTTTTGGAAACAGTAAAAGTTAAAGCACTGGAAACTGTATTTTTCTTGATTGTCTTTAAGTAAAGTATAAATATATATATATATATATGTCAAAATACAAGCCATGAGTATTTTCCAGGGATGCTTCCATCTTATTCTAGTATTCCATTTCTGTCATCCCTGAAAAAGCTGAAAGGAGTCATACACATTTGAATATTGGCCTCTTTGCAGTGATTCTCAATAAAGATACAAATTGGTGTCAATGGTGATGATGTTTTTTCATAGCATAGACACCTGCCCACTAGAAACTGGACTGAAGCCAGCAGATAGTACTCATGATATTCAACCACTCCAGTGCTGGGCAGTATTCAAGTCAGTGGCACAAAACAAAAACCTCATCCACCCATTACAAATCATCTAAAATATGCAATCTTCCTGAATATATATAATTCTTCAACATTGATTAAAATAGCTTCATTAAAAAATGTATTCAAGGGCTCTGGAGTTTTAGCCTCTGATGCTTTTTATGTAGGCCAGAGAGTACTTGTTCTACAGGATTGAAGGAGGATTAATCAGCAAATTGGCTGCAACTTCCTTCACAAACAGTATGTTGATTTTTAACTACTGTATTTTAATAGTATCTCTGAGCCTGAGACTTGATTTTGTGGGATTCAGCATGTGACTCATGTTCTTTTATAACTTTGAATTATGCATTTTATCTTGTCTTCCAATTTTAGTTTTTACCCCCAAAGATCTCAGCCAGTCCTAAACAAAACCAAACAGGATGCTTCTAAGGTTTTTTTGGTTGTTTTATTTTCTTATTACTCATGAGGATTCAGAGACCAGAGTCCAGCCCCAGGCTGAGTACTTGTGCCTACCTGAGCACCTCTCATTGTCTCACCATCTGTCTTAAAGTGTCTCTTTTTCTCTCCAGGTTTGCTTCCCTTTTGAGACTTCAGAAGCCTTGCTTTGCTCACTGAATGGAATGGATGTCTTTTTTGAATGCTCATCCACCAGGAAATCCGTCTGCTACTCTACTACACTGCCTCTTTGTGCCTCCACACCAGTGCATAAACAGCACTTGTGATCTGGGTTGGGAAAGACCTTTCTGCATGTGAATCTCTGGCAGATGAATTGCTCCAGTGTTTTTATTTGCCTGATTTACTCCCCCTCCGTGCTATTTGTGCTACAGGACAGCTCAGTTTGCAAGGGATTTCTTATTTCTAATGCAACCTCCTGCCCCATGCAGGGTCAGCGTTCAGCTCAGCATCCTCCCACCACAGACCTCTTTGAAGGGTCTGTCTCCACCTCACTGTAGGTGCCTGGGGGCTGCTGTTGAGTGCCCCCAAAGCTGTGTCCTCCTCCCCAGGCTCAGCAAGTCCAGCTCCCTCCTCAGCTTCTCCTCACAGCATAACTTCTCTTCCTCCTCCCACTCTAGTGGCCTCAACTGAACTCCCTCCAGTTTATCAATGTTTGTCTTGAACTGGGGAGACAAAAATGGATCCAGTACCCTAAATGTAGTGTAACAAATGCTGAGCTGAGGGAGTAATCACTTCCTTTGCTCTGCTGGCTGTTTCTATTCATAAAGTCTAGGATATTGCTGCTTTTTGATTTTTTGCTTTTTTTTGATTCTGCTGCTGCCAGATCCACTGCTGGGTCATACCCATCTCACCATCTACCAAACCCAAAGAGCACCTACAGCAGAGCTGCCTCACAGCACAGCCAATCCATCCCCATAGTTCTCCCTGCCTAGGGACAGAACTTCAATTTTCCTTATCAAATTTCAAGAGGTTGCTGTTGGCTGTTGCTCTGGGCTGCCCAGATCCCTCTGAACGCAGCCCTGCCCTCGAGCATGTTGACTGCACCCACAAGTGTGGGTATCAGCTGCAAAACTTCCACAGTTTCTTTAGGCAGTTTCTTCCCTCTTCTCATGACCTCCTTCTTGCTAGATCCTATTTGTTTTTATCTTATCTACTTACTAAACACAAGGTAAATTGCAGCCTGCCCTGCTGTTTGAGCCGACAAGCAGAAGTCTCCCAGTTAAATCCAGATCACACTCCTTACACAATTCTTTCTCATTCATAGTATCCAACCACATGGACCTGGAGAATGTGAATTTCCTCGCTGCTGCAACAAGGCATCTTTCTAACAGCAGCATAAAACCTTAATCAAAGCCTACAGTGTACTTTTGCAATGCATCAGTGAGACCCAATGCCAGCTCTTTCCGTGCTAGCTGATTAGTCTAATCTCAGGAAAACCAGCTAGTGAACTGTGCTAGAAGAGTATTTCCAAACTGGATTCCATTCTCTGATATGCAAATATATCTTAAAAAACTTTCAAAGTGTTATTTTTATTTTAATGAGCAGATTTTTTTCTTGTCATATGCAGGCTGTTGTAATCTTAATAAACATGCATTTTAAACACTGTTCTCATATCAGTGGGGTTCACAGATTCCAAAAATTTTAAAGGAAGAGTTGGTCATCCTATATTTGCTTAATCCTTCTGATTTATCATGCTAATTAAAGGATCATTAATTTCAAAGGCATTAATATATGCAAAATTCCTTGCAAATACAAAACTCAAAGCTCAATTACTCTTCCACATTTTGCTGTTCCCCTGTGTAAAAAAGAGGGTAGGGGTCACTTTGTTCTAAAAATACACAAAGAGTGTATTTTGCAGCTCAAATATATGTCAGCAAGTATTTATGGATCAAAATAGAGTAACACCAAATAGATGATACTAAAAATGTCAACGAAAACATTAGAATGAAAATACACCA
Source organism: Dicaeum eximium (assembly GCA_013396995.1). NCBI lineage: Eukaryota > Metazoa > Chordata > Aves > Passeriformes > Dicaeidae > Dicaeum > Dicaeum eximium. Next base: position 3,065,759 of record VWZP01002845.1, read on the forward strand.
CCTATTTGTTTGTCAGCCAAGTAACAAACCTGGACTAATGCTTTTCCTTTGCCAGCCTTTTCTGGGTTTTTTTTTCAAGCCTGTGTAGCATTAAAGAGGAAATCATGCATTCTGTGTGCCTATAAATATTCACATACCCCATTTCCCTCAGCTGCTCTTTTGTCCCCTGACTGAGATATATGGATGTTCACCTGAAAAGCAAATGCCTGGCTGTCATTATTCATGTCTGAATGCCAGCTCCAGAGCAAGGAGAAGCCAAGGCTCTTGAAATAAGCCGCCAGGGGAAGCTTCAAATAGCATCCAGGAACTGCACCTCTGACAGTGGCCTCTTGATGACAAGGCTGTTCCCCTGCAGAAGGCCCCAGCTGAAGAGGTAGATCAGTGTCAGGCTCAGGATTTGTCTTTGTTCTTTCTCAGACATCACTTGTTTTATTGGCACTGTCCAAAACAAAACTACAAATATAATAATATCAACAAAAGGATACTAAGGACAGCAGTGAAAGCATTATCTAGAATACAATTCCTATTTATTTGTCAGTCCCACCCAGAATGAGGTTTACTGCCTTCTTAATGACTCAACATTATACATGCTTTGAGATCCCTGGGACAATCAAATTATTAGATGCCATCTCCCAGTGTTCCCCAGAGAATGAGGAACTGCAGGCTGATTCTTTTAGCTGAGTACATCTTACTTGAGCATATTCACTTGAGCATATTAACTTGAGCATCTTACTTGAGCATATTAAGCCTTCATTTGCTACCTTAGATTGGAATAAGTTAGCATTATTTGTTCTAGGTATCTTTAGAACTCCCAGACAAATACACCAGCTAGAAACAGGCTGGGAAATGAATTGTCAGTGCCCATCATTTTTCTGAACTTTGCCTTGCCATAGTTATGCAGTGCTGCATGTTGGCTGTGCCACTTGCCTAGCATGTGTTTGATGACAGTAATCCTCTGTGCCTTACTTTTTTTTAGAACAAACACTGAAATCCATCAAACAGCTTTATTTCACGATGCAAGTGCCTGTTTCATTTGTGCATTGCTAAAGCACATATCTAGAGTGGTAAACAGGCTGTTTGCACCAAAAGTGAACTCACCTAAAATAAGGTGAAAGTCCTCAGATGCTGTCATGAGTGATATTAGAGCAGTGCATGTACAAATGAATAGTTTTTAATATTTTAATTAGCTTTTGTATGGAAAAAACCCCATAAAAAGAAGGAAGAGGTCTCAAGCTCCTAGCAGATCAGAACAGAGACATTCCAAATGTCCACTGGATTTTCTTGCTGTGAGTAGTTAGCTCTAGCTTTGCTATAGAGCAAAAACTGTGATTGGCATGAGAAAACTTGTTTTGGATAGCGTAAGAAACACCCATAAGATCTGAGACAGTCCCATGAAGCACAGATGTAAAGCTCCCAAGAACCCTGTTTTTCAGCTTGCTGTGTTTTTCAAATAGAAAATGCACCACATTTTTCAGATCCCTTTCCATTTGCAGCATGAATTGTTGCCCCCAGTCTATTCTGTAGCTCTTCAATTTTTCAAAAGCAATTCACTACAAACCCTTTTTCTGCAAGAGAAGGAGAAGATGGAGAGAAAAGGACAGGCTGAGGATGCCACACTGCTCTTTGCACTGACATATTCTCTCCCCACACTGCTTGCAACAAGCAATATAACCAGTAATGGCTTCAATAATCACAATGCCCCGTGTTACATTGCAGCCTGGCCTCTCTCTAACAAAGTCATTTAATGTCCTGGAAAATCAGCCCAAAGATAAAGATTTTTCAACACCTCACAGAAAAAACGATTAGGTGTAATTTCTGTCACTCTCTTAAAGACATTTGCAAGAACATGCTTGAGAAATCATTGTCACTGAATGATTAAAATCATGTTTTCAGCATAAGGTCACATGAGATGTGAAAACTACCTTCTCTCTATTTCGTAATTCATAATGCCAATTTTTAGGATCTTCTAGAATCTTCTGTCTCCAATTCTGAGGAGCTTGATCACAAAAAAAAATGAAGTTAACTGAAGAATGGCCCTGAGAGGTAGAGAAGGTGTTTTGTTTCAGTTTTATAAACGTTTGTCTTTCAGAAAAACAGACATAATTCTTACTGTCACACATTGAGGAGAAGAGGGCAGAAGAGGGAACAGAAATTTAGGGTGGAAGTCACCTCAGCACTTCAAATATTAAATATGCAGTATAAAATAAGCTCTGAGAGAGCAAGAGACAGGTTTCCCAAGCAGAGTGCATCACACACTAAGATAGATGGCTGGGGCACACTGCCTGCCAAAGATGTCTCTCCCCACTGGTCCTGTCAGGAGCTGAGCCAGCCTGAACAAACAGCATTTTGACAGCTGAAGCCTGAAGTCTTCCTTTTAGTACTGCCTCTTCCAAGGTGACCATGGGAGTGCCTACCCATTGGGGTGTCTCCTTGTGCCACCTAGGTAAATTCTCTGGGCAGTTTATTTCCAAAAAATGAAGCAGTAACTGTGTCACAACTGGCCATTGTGTTCCATTCTTAAATCAAAACTATTTTGCTAATCAAGATATGACTTACAATTTCACAGAAGAAACATAATTTTATCTATTATCTAGTATTTTTGACCAATTTGCTCTGCAGTCTCCCCTGGGCAAACCTACAAGCTCCATTCATTTCTAGGGCATAGACTGTGCTAGCCAGAAGAGAAGACCAATATTGAAACTGCAAGCATAAGCCACAGATATGTGTTCCCACACAGAGAGGTTTCTTCAGTAGGGTCAAAATACTGTTGATTTATTTGCAACAGCTTTTCCCTATCTCATGCCATGAGTCCCAAAGGAAGACAAGGAGTCATGCTGTTCTGCTTACTCATGCAGAGGAAACTAAAATCTCTTATGAAATAATAAATGCACTATTAAAGACCTAATGCCAGTCTAATCATTCCACAAATCTTGATCTTAAGTGGCAAAAATGCCTGTTCTGCTCAGTGACAAAATCCAGCACTGAAGCCACATGGGGATGAGGAATAGAGGTGCTTTAATACATCTCCTTTTCCCTTCTGTTCCAAAGTCACGGTTGCAAAGCCTGGTTTCTGCATTAGTAAGAGATGAAGTGTAACAGCAGTGAATCCACAGGGTGGGACAGGTTGTGTTAAGGGTCTGTAGGATACATTATCCCTGTTTCAGGGAGCAGTACCTCAGGTAGGTCTAGTTTTGTCCCATGGACTGAATGGGACAACTGTCTGGAACACACTAAAGGCTCTCTTAAACCACATAATTTTGTTTACTTCAAACAAGAGCAGTCCACCTGTTTCAGAGACTGCTCCATGACCCAGAGCAATGTAACAGGGACATTTGGTCTGCACTAAAGTACTGATCTAGATTCACCAGGCATTGTCTTCATGAACTTGCTGGCAAACAAAAACTACTGACTGAAGACCTGACTTTGTGTGGCTTAGTCTATACTACTGAGATTAGACTGCCAAAACTACCTAACAAACAGGCAGCTCATACCCAAAAAATTAACTATTTCCTAGGCAGCACTACACCATATTTCTAAACACCACCCTCTTTGTCGGCATCTTTCACCAGGATAAACTGGTAAAAGATATAAGTTTTCATTTCCACACTCTGAGCTAGTGTATCTTCTTTAGCAAGAACTTTACATTTTGATATTTCATAAATCCTGTGAAGCCTATACCATTCGGAACCAAGAAAAAAAATCCAGGAAGGAATCAAGGTGCCTAAACCTTTCTCTGGTGAACCAGAACACAGTTCATAAGCACATTTCATTCCAGAAAAACATAATTGACCTCACACACTGAATGCCCTCTCCTTACCAGTCTTATCTTCGCTAATCGGGTATTTGTGTGAGTTAGAATCTCCTTCGTGTAATACTTAAATAATCATGAAAGGAATGTGGCCCAACTGTGAGAAACCTTTAATCCTCTCTCCCCCTTCCCAAAATACAGGTGTCCATAACAACACGGTTCAAAACTTTTAACATATCTTTCCTTTGACTTCTTGTGCTCTTCAGCTCCTGTTGGTACATAACCAATTCCCTGTTGCCACAATATACATGAGTTATCTCCATGTCCTTCATAGCACTAGGTTACATGAGAAGCACACAATGAGCCTTTTTTGATATCTGAGGTCTGGATCCAATGGAAGATAGGTGTACTTGAAAATAATGCTCTGCAAGGCCTCTGCCAGGACTTCTGGGTCTTGGGGTGGAACCCAGAGCTGAGATTTGGCCTCAAAAGCGCCAAATCTAGACAGACATGTTATCTTCAGTAGAAGTCTTCTAAGAAGTCATCTAAGAAGTCATCTAATACTTGTCCTTAGGAGACACAAAGCACAATGTAATGTCTCAAACCTAGCCCCTCAACAGAGTTTAACTGAGGCAAGACTGGAGGAATATACACCTCCATATTCACATCCTTACATGCCTACACACAGACATGTACACATATATCTATGTATGCATACAGTCTGGATCCACAGCATAGTGTTCTGCCCACTGGAGAGAAGCCTACAGTCAGTTTTGCAAAGATACAGACAGTCCCTTCTTTGCAGAAGCAGGGTTGGAAGTGCCAACATGGTGATAAAGAAAGTAGGAAAGCAAGGCAACTTTCTTCTTCAGCTTGTGTGGTTAACAGACAACACCTTCTGGTGCTTCTTCCATGTCTGTAAGGAAGAAAGTTAATCTGGATGTGGTCAGTGTCCATGCCTTTCCTTGACATGATCACACTATGTAGGAAAACTTAAGACTCTGGGAAAAATCAGAGACCATGTGCACTTCAGAAAATGTGGTAGTCAGGACACTCACCTGCCAAACAGAAAACTCAGGCTCTAATATTAATATCCAGAGTCCCTTCTGGGGTTTTATCCAGGTGAATAAACAGCTGGATAACTGGTAACAAGTATGCCACACCTTTCAGAAGGTACCACCATTTTGGAGGAAGACTGATCCCTGTTCCCTGTCCTGGCTTATGAAACATGCATTTTTGCCCATACAGGTCCTGGCACAATGCCCTTGCCCATGACTTGCAGACCACAGACTGCTCTGCTGGAGATCGGATAGAGCCAAACTGGCTGAATGGGAGCACTGGTGGCCCAGGTCTCCTCAGAGACCATGTCAGCTGTCACTGTGGAGAGGAGGAATTCCTTTGTCAGCTGTATGTTTGAAAGTAAACTGTTAAGGTTTCAGGGGAAAGAAACAGCTGGATGCAGAGTTCAGACTAAGTAGTAACATTTAGCCTTTCACTGGAGCATAACTTTGGGCACTTGAGAACGTTTTATCAGTGAAACTCAGGGCTTTCAGCTGCTTCAGCAAGCTAGGCACCATGGGGAGGCAAAGTACTCTCTTGTACCATATTATGTGTAGCCTGCATTCAAAGTTCTTAAATACTCTTTTGTTCCCAAAGTCTTTGAAAATTAATCTGGGTAGGGAGTAAGCATCATGAGACTTTTACAAACACCATTGAGGAACTTCTCAACTGTGCCTTGACCTTATTTTACAAAATGATGTCCTGTTCAAGACCCAGCCTAAATTCTGAGTCAAATCCTCAGCAGGAAGGCCAGAAAAAAATTATCCCAAGCTTTGATCATCAGCCATGACTTCTGGAAAATATGGAAGCAGCTCAAATAGGGTCCTGGTGTTTCCAGTCTAGTGACACATAAGCACATCTGGGTGTGGGGACAACAGCTGCTGCATGAAATCTGGCTGACTGGTTACTTGGACAGAATAAAAGTGTGATGTTGGCAATGCAGTAAAATGCTTTCAATCTGAAGCTGTGTGCAGTGTTATATAGAGGATCCTTTGTTTTCTGCCCTACCTTCACTACACTTCTATTTTCCCCAAATGGCTCTACTTTTGGCTCTGACTCCAGTTGCTCTTCTGTCTGTCACTGCCACAATTGAACTACTCCCAGGAGGTCAGGCTAGATTGCCAGACTTTCTGGCAGTAATGCTCCTTGGAGAGCTTAATCTTGTCCTTTCTCTGTTAGAGAGAATGAGATGCTCTTCAAAATGCTGTAGTACTGAATTTTCAGAGAGGGGAATCCCCGCATGGCTTATGAATAGTTACGCTTAATAACACACCACAGAGTAACCCATGACAAGCTTAATAAATTGCTCAGGGGAAAGGAGTTCAGTGGTACTGAGCATGTACAAAAGTATGTGTGAAACCTTGAATCTTTGAAAAGTGCAGATAGTGAACACATGAACCGTTACCTGAATTTTTCACCCTACTGATCTCAGAGCTATACTGAATCTGGCAGAGGTATCACCTGGAATGGCACCATTTATGGTTTCTGTAGTACTCTGTTACTGATTGACCATCTTGGAAAACTTCATTATTAGAAGGGTCAAGGCCTGAACTGGTAGCACACATTTGACTTCAGCTCCAGGCATTGCTTGTAGCTAATCAGATTCCTAACTGTTTCATGAGAAAAAATACCTCTTGCATTTTGCTTCAGTCTTTTTAAAAGGGAAGAGTGAAAAAGAGGGTGCTTCAGACCATGGCATTATCCTTTCTCTTCTCTTACAACCACAGGCAGTTTGAAGCATGGTGGGAATTACCACACGTTCTGCAGGAGCATAAGCCTGATTTCAGGGCCATCAGTGATAACTGGGCAGCAGAGGCCGCTTATGCATGGGGATTTCCACAGTCCTTCACAAGTAAGGAACAAGACTCTTACAGCTGACTTCTGCAAAAAAGACAAGATGTAAAAAGTTGTAAAAAACTGCAGAAAATACATAAATATGTCCCCACTGCAGATGTTCACAGCTAAACACTGATGTCCACAGTAGGAAAATTGAGGCAGAATCTCTGGGGAAAGCTGAAAAAATAAATCATTTACTCTTTACATTCATATGAGCCTAGAAATGGATAAACAACAGAGTTACAAGGCCTCTCCTTCTGCTATACCCTGCTTTGTACTTCCTGGCCTGTACCTTGTGAACATTAGCACAGGTGGCTGACTCTCATACTTTTCTTTAATCCACTGGTTTAAAAGATAAATGTGCATATGTATACATTTTACTATGATTAGGGCCTAGATTGAAATTATTTCAATATTTCCATGACAGTTTAATTACAGAAAATGACCACTGAATCTGCAGTTTCTGTAGAAAGGCTAAAATAAGGGTTGGGTAAGAGGATACATTTTACATACTCTAAAGAGCTTTTCTGTAGTCTCTATTTATCTTTTCCCATGTAATTTCTTTCATCCTCCTCAGTAAAGCTAATCTAAATAACCATAAAACCAGATTAAACCTTTTATATGGACACTCTTATTCAGAAAAAAACAAGGCAAAATTCAATTTAATTTAAATCACTTCTAAAGTCCAAAGGAAAGCAAATTATAGTGACTGGAAGTAAGTTTCATTTCGCATAATAGTTTCCATTGGTTTGGGGGATTAATGTAACTTCAATAATCAATTTCAAAATCACTATGTTTAATTCGAATTATTTTCCCTCAGCATCAAAATGTAGGGAGGCTCTAAATGGCAGCTCTTTGTTGAGGTTCACAAGGCCTTTAGAAAGGATTAGGAATATTCTTAATGAAAGAAAAAAGAGCCAACTTCAGTTACCAGAGAACCACAAAATGAGGTCTAGCAGCTCTCCACCAGCCATTAATGATGGCCAGTATCATCAGGCACCCTGAGCTTCACCAGCAACCTGCTGACACCAGGCACTGTCAAGTGATAACAGAGTGCTGGAAAACATCCCTTTGAAAGCAGCAGGATCACAGTGAAGTTGGACGACACGATTCTGCAGGGCTAGAAAAGCCCAGTTGTCTGAGCTCCACTCCAAACACCTCCTGTCTTGTAGGTCACAGATTAGACTTTGATACAAGCTTAGGTTTTAGAGCAGCTTTCATGTTCCAAAAATGTTGTCACAGACATGGGATTGAACTGTAAATTTGGCAGGATATCATTCTTTTCACTAGCACTGTGACATATGGGGGTGGAGGAGGAGAAGACATGGGAGTGAAAGGTGGTTGTTTTGCATCCTTACCCAGCTCACTCTCTCTTTTTTAACATAGTCATCCATTGCAATCCCTGACTGAATAACTTGGCAAGCTCAGGGGCCAGATGTCAAAGCCTGGCTTTGACTGTAACTCTCCAACACTGGCATTTGGCTGTGCCATTGCCTCATGCATGGGCAGTCCATTACCCTTTTTTAAAAGAGTAAAGCTATTGAGTTTGCATCATTAGCTCTCTGTATTCAATTCAATTATTTACAAAGTAGCCATTTTTTAAGCCACAGAAAATTCCAAGTGGCCAAGTATCTCCATTCCTCTTTTTAATACTAGGAGACAGATCAAGCATTATCTAGGTAATTGGCTTCTTCCTTAGTAATCTAAAATCACTAATCTTGTTATTGAATCCAAATACCTCCATCTGTGAGGAATTTGGAGAGCTCGCCCTGGGCTGCTTTGTGTTTGTAGTGTGGATGCCTGTAAACAGTAACGAGGTGTCACAGTAACTTGTGCATGAATAGGGTCAGGTTCAGAGATGGCTACATATCAAAGCTAATTAGGAAACAAAGTCCTGGAGGATGGGAAAGTATTTCTCTGAAGTGCTGCTCTATTTGACAGCTGCAGAAGTGCACCAGCTATTGCCACCTCCTGTGGGGAATCTCAGTTTTCTTATACAAACTTTTCAGCATGAAGAGGGGCAGGTGAGCTGGACCCATAAAAAAGAAGTTTAAAGTCAGATTCTTTTTGTGGAAAGCACTATCTAGGCATTTGAGATGTATATATGGAGCTGTATATTGCTGCCCAGGGATGGGGGAGGAATGTGTGAGATGTGTCATCATTTCAGATCTTATAAGGGAAAAATGAAAGGTATTAGTTAGAGAAAAAATGCCATTATTGTCAAGAAGAATGAATATTGCAAGAGAAAAAAAATGCAACTGAAAGAAAATGTGTTATAGTATTGTTTCTAAATATTCATTTCTATGAACTAAGACTACTGTTCTTTTTATTGACTAAGGTGCTTCACATTAATATTGGAAACCTCTATATGGAATTTACTACTTTTTAATTATTTCTTGCCTTGCCTGGGATATTAATGTTGGGATTACTTTTGAAAGAGTATTAATATTGGTGGTATATGCAAAATTCAGCAAGTTCTATGACTCTACAAGTTTGAATTAAAACAAGCAATGGAGGAAGTATGCTGCTATCATGACAGCACTAGACTACTACTTTTAGTAGTTGGTGTGATCGGTGTGCTTGAAGCTTTACCTTTGGTCAGTGCCCTGGAACTCTTGCTTTCCTGCAGCAGCAAATCACTAAGGGAGGAAAAGCTGGGAGACTTGGCTCCATGGACTTAGATTTAGAATTTTAAAAATATCATAAAGTAATGTGTTTTGCCTGTTGCACCTGTTTAGATTCTGCATTCAGGCCTGTTCTTTTATCGTTTAACTGTTACTGGCTGAGCTGGGCAGAAAGTGTGTTTAATAGATTAAATTTTTTTTAAATGTTCCAACTGTGTTAAGCTGGATATGATTCTTCTCCTGGCACTTTGTCCTATCGGATTTAATTGTAAAGCATTTGTACCCCCTGAAACTGCATTGGATTGGATTTGTGTGGCAAGGTCGGCAAAGGAGGAAGGGGAAGAATTGCTCCAGGCATAGGAGCTGAGATTCCCGTGCAGCCCCTGGAGGAGCCCATCCAGAAGCAGGTGGTTGCCTGAATGAGGCTGTGATCCCACAGGAAGTCTATGCTGGAGGAGGCTCCTGGCAGGACCCGTGACTCTGGGGAGAGAGGAGTCCAAGCTGCAGTAGGTTTACTGGCAGAACATGGTTTATTTTTCATTAACCAACTTGGATTCTATTGGAAACAAGTAACTTCCCCAAGTCATGCCTGTTTTGCTTGTGACCTCCCCTTGCCCTTGTCTTGACCCATGAGCCTTTTGTTTTATGCTCTCTCCCCTGCTCAGCTGGGAAGGGTGTGACAGAGTGGTTTTGGTGGGCACCTGATATCCAGTCAGGGTAAACCCACCACACTGAGTTACTGCAGTTGTTCAATAGACTCATTTATCTCAATGATTTAAGATATTTGGAGATCAGAGGATCTCACAGTGAATTCCAAGGATCTGGTTTCTCTAATAACTAATCTGGCTATGGTTCTTTCAAATTTCTAGAGTTGGCAGCAATTTCCTAAACCTGTTCCAGAGCCTATCAGAGCTTTCTTTCCTGGTCAACAAGAGGCCATTCTGCTTTCCAAGACAAGAAGAGGCAAAACCATGATGCCTGATCATACTGGCAGGTTTGCTTTATTCTGTACAAAATATCAGCTACTTCACTGTATTAAGCTGGAATCACTGAATGTTTTCTCTCATCTAACTTGTCAGGGAGCCTATGGCTACCACACAGTGTTTGTCACTTGATGCTCAGAACTGGAATATTTCTGTGAGAGTGGGAGAAGCTGTAGAGGCAGCAACAGGAGGAAAAAAAAAAAAAAGGCAAAAAAAAAACAACAAAAAAAGCAAAGCTTTCTCATGGCAGACCAGTTGACAGCATTAAGCAGATGCTTTTCATTTGTAAAAATTTTCTCTCTTCTCTTCCTTGCTGTGGTCAGTCTCAATGGAAACCACTTAAAAGTTGTAGAATAAAGACAACATCAGAGCAGTGATACCAGGGGAGATAGTGAGAAAGAAATTTTGTTTTGTTCTGTTTTTTTCTTGCTCTCCCAGTACGAATAAATAAGAGACATACTGAAGTACCCTATGGCAAATCTCACTCTAGGTTTCCTCCATGGGAAATGTGGTAAGAAAAGGATGATGAGGTTACATTTGTTGTCAGTGATGACCTACCCCATGGGAAATGTGCCTTTTCTTCAGCCCTGTTTTCGCTCCACACTATAGCTACTAAGGCACCCAAGTGTGAAAATTTGGATCACAAATGTGAGTTAAAAATCCAGGTTCCTGTATGACATGTAGGAAAGATAATCAGTTTAAAAAAGGAGTCACAGAAGTCAGCACATTGTATGAAGTACACCTAGTTCACACAACCGGAAGAAAATACAGAAACAGAATGCTAAAAGTCTTGTCCTTCTTTTGTCTTTGAGGTATGTACTTGCATTTTCAACTTGCTCACTTAGCTTAGAATTGTTTTTACAGCCTAAAATAATTTTGAAAACTGTGCTTTCTTTTAAAGTATGGTTGCTGAGTCATATGAGCCATAAGACTGCCTTGGCATATAAAACAAGGCAGCATTGTTCACTTCTTGTACAGAAAGAAATGCAGACTCTGCTCACCAAGAGAAAGGCTTCAGTCCTCTGCATCCTAGGAATGTTCAAACTCACCATTCCAGGAAAGAACCCAAACCCTGGAAGAGCACCACTTTCTACATTTATCTTTGAAACAAGGAAAATAAAAACAGGGAACAAGACATTTGTTCATCCAGCCTTCTGCAGCCTCAGGCAGGGTGAAGCCTCTCCAGTGGAGATGGGATGTACCAGAGCTCCTCAAGGCAAAGAATGACTGGGCTCCAGGTCCCTGGCTCCATGGGTGGCTATCAGCATCTAAAGTGATGTATAAAAGGCATTGGGTTGCACATCTGTTATCCAGTTGAATGCATTTTGGTTCTTCAGAAATATACTTACGGTATCATACGTTCAGGAATATTAATAAAATGTGAAGTTTTAGGTTTCAATCCAATCCTCTCCAAAACAGCCACCAGAGCCCCTACTAATTCCTCTCTTCACACAACTCCTACCTAGTCTTATGCTAGATCTGAACCAGTAGCTAAGAGTGGCTTCCTGAGCCTAGGCCAGAAGGTTATAGGGCTGCTAAAGCCACCATGTACATCACATGTAGATGTACATGATCTAGAGCTCTCTGGACTTTCTCCTGGCCACTTAATTCTTAAAGGTCCAGATCCAAGGGGAAGTCTGCAGGCAGAGGCTGTTGATAGCTTTCCATCAGAAACAGGCTCTAACACAGTGTACAGCTGAGGACCCAATGTGTATGTGAAGGCAGGAGAGGATGAGGGTGTAAGGGCTGGAGAGATCACAAGGGCACCTTTGGAGACCTCTGTGTGGGCAGGGAATACTGGGTTGGATCCATGCACACAGTTCAGATCAGCTCATACTAATGAGCAGTGTGTGTTCCAGATGACAACTTCCAAACATGCAACATCTTGCAAGCAGATGAGGGCTGGGTATGAAATCCAGCTGTGCTCCAATGGGACAACATGTATGTACCTTCAGAGATTTGTACTCTAAATCTGAAGTTGTAAAAAGCAGAAATAACTTTAAGTAGTTTCCTATTTCAAAGCCAGATGGGCAGAATTAAAAGTTCCCACCCAACGAAGAGGGGTGAGAAAAGTTTTCTTGGGCCATATGAACTTATAAACTCATCAAAGAACAGAGAATATGAATGGCTGCTCATCAATATGCAAACTATTATTTAATTTAGTTGTCAAACTGAAATATGTATTATATGTACAAAGCATATTTTGCCTTTGTGTGTGTATATATATAGAGATGTACAAATAAAATATTTAGAAATTTTATGTATGTTCATATAGATTATATGAATGAAGAATTTTTTATCCTTCTGTTCAATTTCCCATTATTTTAAGTTTAAGGTTATCACATTTTTGCTTAAAAACACAAAAGACCACCTCTCAAATACAGAACACATTTTTCTCTTGATCTGAATGAAGTGCCATTCAAAAACCCTAAATCAAATTTTAATTTAATCTACTTTATTACTTGGGGTAAAACATACTTTCAACATTTTTGTGTTACAAATACGTGGTGGGCAATCTGGTTCCTCTGCAATATGAACACTACAAATGTCAATTGGGATATCAGTAAGAATAGAGTAGTTCCTTGGGACATAGTGGAGGAAAATTTAGTTTATTCCAACATGAGCTTCAAATAGGAATCCCAAGTAAAGAAAACTGAAATTGCATTTCAGACTACATTTTCTCTTTTAAACTTGTGTAGTGCAGAGAAGAGTATTGATCTTATTTTAAGGCTCCACTTTCAGCACTTTACAATAAACATCCTAGAACATTTCGCACTTCATCTTTTTCTTACCAAAAAAACCCCCAAAGGCCATGGATGGAATGAGTAACAATGGGACTCATTAACATTCCTAAGAGATTCTTGAAGATTCACAAGACATCCAGTGCTTTCAATCTGTGTGCAGTACTTCTTTACATGATAGCTTACTACAATTATGTCGACATATCAAGAACAAACATGAGGCTATCGCACAAAGTGTGATTGAAGAACAATGCAAGAAGACAGAAATTATTCCAGGAAAGAAAGGCCCTCCGAGAAGCTTGCTCAAACCTTGAATGAGCATGCTCTTCACTGAGGGTACGTTTTCCAAATGCCATGGAGGAGGAAGCTTTTAGGTCTTATCAGCTTCATTATGAGACCCTGAGACTTGAGCAGTACCAGAGCCTTTTTTCCAGTCTGGCAGCACAGGCACAGCACCCATCCCTAAGGAATGCAGTCCATTTACACATTACCTCAGGATTACAGTCATACAAATACTGCTGTCCCTTTGTCTGGGCCTATGAGTTTCTCAGAAACATTTGTGTTCCCAGTAGGCTTCTGAGGCAACAGGGCCTTATGGTACCACACTATTGCTTTAACAGCTTCCCTCCAGTCAGGTCTGATCTTAGTTCAGAACAATTTGGGAGTCAGAAAGGGTCTTAACCCTAAAACACTGTGTGTCCCAAGAGCTACCTAATATGAAAATGTGCAAATTTGAAATAATCAGTAAGGAAGCAGGATTATTACCACAGTCCATAGCTATTTAAAAGTCAGAGTAAACAAGACTGAGTCTGAAAGACGCTAATTACGTTTCTCTATGGACCTTGATGCCCAAGAAGAAAATAGACAGATTAAAATAAATGGAATTTCTCAGCTGACTCGGCAATGTCTTCCTTCTTGTTATTCTGCATGTCCTGCTGGTCTTTGCCCCAGTCAGAAATCCCTTTTCTGGGATGTGAGCATCTTAGTGTCCCTATTCACATCTCCCAGAGACCCTTCATATTTCAGAGAGCCTTAGCACTCCAGTCAATTTGCTGAGACAAATCTTTGCTGGCAGGCGCTTGCATAAGCAAGAAGTCAAAGAGAATACACTCTGATCCATCATTGATCAGAGAATGCTTTCCAAGGGTCAGCCTGTGTTAGAATCCTTGCCCAACTACAATCTTCAAAAACTAAGTGCTCTACTTGCCTGTCAGACTTCCTTGACCAGACCCTTTGAGAAGAAGTACAGTAACATTCCACACTTAAAACTGCCTAAAACTATAAAAAATTTAGGAGTTCATGCCTAGTTCTTAAGCTTTATGTAAGGAGTAACTTTTAGCTACTCCTAATCACAGTTATTCCTCCCCCAGCCCCATTTCCACCCCATTTTTGCTACCTCCATATTTTCTAGAGGAGACACCTTCCATAGGTTCTGTATTTAGCAATAGCTCCCCTAGCAGCCATCACCATGTCACCTAAGCCAACTGGAAGCCTATATTCTTCTCAAATATACAAGTAATCAACATCATGAGGGTAACACCTAGAAGGCAAATCTACTCCATGATGGAACAAGTTGGACCTTGAAGAGACTCTAGTGATATATTTCCAACACCTGAAATATAAAATGCCCCAAGCCTTCTTGCCAGGGCACTTCAGTTTTCAAAAACAGCTTGAACCTGTAACCCAAAGACCATTAACCTACTTCCTCTGCCTTTCTGCAGGAAATTAATAGAAAGGTGTCTTCCAGTATCTTACGTATGTATGATTTTCCAGCAGATTTACTGTAGAGTAAAACCTTAAAAAATATTTACTCTACAGCACCTACTAAAATAAGGTTTCACTCCACAGTTGAGACTCTTCTTGCCAGATGATAGCTCAGACTGACATTTTTTTAATGGCTCAATATGTAGGCATATCTGAAAACTATGGGTTTAGTGCCAACAATAGATTGACTTTTAATGAGAAGAGCATTTACCAACGTCCCAGTAATTCACTTATCACATACTGTCATTAATGTACCAATAATTGTAAATTGCTTCTGCCTACAGAAGCTCTGCTCACAAGGTCCTGTGAAGTCAGCATCTTAGCCTTTATGTAGACTGTAACATCTTGCTTGGCTAGTGAATGTACTGTGTCATTTATTTTTACTGCCTCATTTGTACATAGTTCCCATTTCTTTCAGAAGCTATATTCTGCTTTCCACAACCAAGCTATCCATCTTTATAAAGTAATAAGAATCCTTTTAAAGGATGAATGCCTAATTCTGAATTTTATTGAGGCTGAAATACAGGCTGCCACACTGTATTCTAAAAGGCAAACAGAAGAACAAATTGAAGAGCCAAAAGATTTCAGAAGAGCTGTTTGAGAGATAAAACAACTCTCTCTATCAGAACCACTAGGATTATTAAAGGTGCATGTGGTTTCATTTCCCCATGCACAGTTAGAAACTCCTTTCCTGAACAGAGTATAGTAGACACAGTAGAACACTCAAGAGCTCCTCATCTTCTTGGGACAGTGCGACAATAATTAATCAAAGACAGAAAGAGTGAAAATTATCACTATACAGATCATGAGAAACACTGTGCAAATGTAATTTCACTGTTTAAATTATGTCAGGAAAAAGAAGAATGTAAAGCCTTCTGAAGAGCCACAGGTAAATGTGCTTGCCATGTCTGTATTGCATCAATCAGGAATGAAGCCAGAATTTTTCTAGAATTGAGGCTTGAAGACAAAGACTTGGGAAGAGGAAGAAATATGTTATACTGCAGTTTCAACTGAACTGTCTGTGCATGCTACTGATGTTTTTTTAGAGCTTCTATACAAAATTAACTTTATGAACTAATTAGAAACAATAGTAATGCAGAGATGACTAATCACAAGATAAAAATTCTATACATATGCAAGTGATAGTTGCATAAAACTCTCAGCAACCAATTACCTCTATGCTTTTTCATCAAAGAGGAATACAATTACCTCTATGCTTTTTCATCAAAGAGGAGTAATACAAAGTTTAAATAATCAAAGTGTATTTTCTGTATCATATTTTCTCATAGAAGTATTGCAACCATAGCCTGTAAGCAAGCAGTAGGTAGAGTTAAATTACCATTTATTTTAGTTGGCCTTGCTTGGCCTCAATCTAGGTTTGTAGGCGAAAACTGGAGGGGAAAACACAACCATTACAGAGGAATTATAGTAATTTGCAAATGGAAAAGTGGGTCAAACCTGCTGCATAAATTATTCATAATGAATTGTTCATTCACATTTATATTGGATAGATTTGAAAACACTGAAATTGAGATCAGAATTCCTGTAACGGTGAAATTACTTCAGCGTGTTACTGAGAATAGCTATAGTATTTCACTTTATGAAATATCGAGTTGACATTTATTTATTCATTAGGGTTACCTGCATTACAGAACAATCCATCCATCGAGAAAACTCTAAGGACAAAATGACACAAACAGGATGTGCATTGCATTAATGGCTAGCATTTAAGAGAGGATGTCAGAGAGAACCTGGCTAAAAATACCCACTAGTACTAGAAAATCACACTCCGGGCTCGAGCTTCCCCAGCAACAGGGTGCAGGGCAGTTTGGCAGGCACAGAAGCAGAATGAGAGATGCATCTCCCTTTAGGACTGACTCATCCTTTCTGCTGGCACAGTCTGTTTTCCCCAGCATGCAAACATTTAATCCAGCCCCCTGGGGATGTTTATGCTGATAAATAAACGGGCTCTGTTCCGACCTCCCTAACAAGCTGTCTCTCTCTCACATCTCTCTAAGTGGCACTAGACACAGGCACAGTTAGCAGAAGCCTGTTGGGTCTGTCAGCCCAGATGTGTGCTCCTGCTTCACTTACAAGTACAGCTGGGGAAGAGACAAGGAGATCTCCACCAGCTTCCCCTCTGCACTCCCCTGTGCCCACCCCGCAATGGAGACGTGTCAGGGGGAAGAGTCAGGCCAAGCCTTCTGGGTGCCTGCTCAGAGCAGTCTGCAGCACAACCACTTGGGCAAGGACTGGGCACAAGCCCTGCAGCAGCACCCTGCCACAGGAACTCATCCTCCAACAGCATCTTTCTGGATCCTTTCAGGGAAATACAAACTTGGATAAGATGTGCTTTTTATTGGAAACCCGCCTTAATTTTCCTAATTGATTTTTGGCACCTGCCTTGGTTTAATAGGTATGTCACGGCAAATTTTCCTTCTCTCAAGACAAATTTGTCCTTGACAGAACTGCACTGATTGGAACAGTTACATGAGGGATGGATCTGGCCAATTATCTTTTCAATTTGGGTAAACACGACTTAGCTGCTTTAGCATAATTTGCTTATATAATCAATACACACAGCAGACATAGAAATCAAGGCACACCCGTTGCACAGCTCCCCTCAGCACAGCTGAGGATATATGCTATGATGTGGGCAAGACTACACAAGTCCTACAGCTTGAAAATGCAGAGTGTGTCTCTCTCAGCAAAGGACTGCTCCTGGCTTTGATCACATATATGCCCAACAGAACCCTTTTTAAATGCTCATGACTCCCACTCTTGTTTTTTTTCAGTACTATTGGTTCAAAAAAGAAGTACCTTTAGTACTTAATAGTGTACAGGATTACACAGCATTAGAAAGATGACCTTTTCATTCTTCTCCACAAGTTACATGAAGTGCTTGTAAAACATGCTGAGCATTGCTCTCTGGGCTGCTGAGTGGCAGAGAAATTATAGCAGCTGAAAGGAAAAGGTGCAGGTTAGGTAACTATTTTAAGAGAATTTTTTTCAGTCTTTTCTAGTAGCTATTGATATTTTATTTATTGTACATTTGAAAAAGTGGTCCATTGCAAATTCCTCACTTCATGCATCGAGGGGACAGGTTCTGCTTGATAAATATGCCTCATTTTGTAAATGTTAAAACCTTCCATAATATTTTTGCATAGTCTCACTTAGTACTACACCTACCATTCATACTGAACTCTGCTTTAGAAATGCCAGCTACTCTTGTATCCCCTGGGCACATGAGGCTTGGGACAGAGTGATTGCCTGGCCTGGGTTTGGGTGATGTCTGGGTCTCTCCAAAAGGATAGCACCTCTCCAAAAGGATGACCCCCCTGGCTACCCTGGGATCAGTGCTGAATACCTTTCTCTCTCTTTTGCTGCACCAACCACCATCAACATTTTTTTTTTAAGCCCACTCTGTTAGAACTGACACCTGCAGAAACACATGAGAGTAAAGGCAAACTATCCACTGATGTGTCTACAAGGTTCAAACCCATGTAAACCATGGATAGATTGAAAGAGACAGACAAACCTGTGGCTAAAAGGACTGAAATCAGTACAGAGAACTCCTGCTTGTCTTGCCCTCTTACATCTTCCAGAACTTCCTAATGAGGACCCAAGACATACTAGTTCTCAGGATCTCCATCTGGACACGAGTGGCCTTTTTATTTCTCTCCTACTTCATTCATTAGAGTTCAACCCATAGAAAAGCAGTTTCTTGGCTGATTTGGTGACTTCATTTCCCAAGTTATCACCAAGAGCAAGTTACTGGCTGCTAACAGCTGTTCTTTGCCGAGATTTGAAGTTTTGTTCCAGAATGGAGGTTAAAAAAAATAAACAGAGACATGATGGGGCAGACTTACAAACAGCTAAATGGTCTTTAACTCATGGGAACAGTTGGGGAATAGTTGTTTGATGTGGATGTAGGCAGATGTTGTGCACTGAATAGTCACAACTAGATTACCCTCTCAGCAGAAGGAAAACAGCACCATCAGCATCTTACCTTCCTCAGGTCCTCACTCTGCAAGACACTCCTGGTTTGTCACTTGTGCCTGCTAAAACTGCCCTGTCCATTTGAGCCTTCCAACCATTTTAATCGAAGTCCAACACTATGTTACCAAAGAGGGTGCAAGGGTTGCATTGAACTTTGGTCTCACCTCACAGAGTGTTCTCATCCTTGTGGATAAGAAAGAGGGAAGAGGGAAGGTAACAAACTCTCTCCTGGACATTTTTCCTGCTCATCATCTTCTTTCTTGTTTAAAATCTCACATAATAAGTTGTCTCTCATAAGTTGTCACAAGATTACTGCACTTCTCAACAAATATATGCCTTGAAAAAAATACCTAACAATTACTTTTGTTAGAGTCGTCCTGGACTGAAATAATGAGACACATTCTTGTTTGAAAATTAAGAACCCCACACTCTGGCCTTGTAGCAACCTCCAAAAATTCACTCTTCTCCCTGACTTCTCAATGCCTTTTCACTATTTGTTCTCCTTTATGAATAGAGAGCTGCTGCTCCAGCACCCCAGAGAAGATACTATTCTAACAATTTTGACAGAAAAGGTGAAAGGGAAAGAGGGTCAGTGACAGGGCTTTGTGAAGACTCAGGGTTGACAGAACACTGTAGCAAGGTGGTCCATGCTATAATCTGAGCCCTGTGTCAGCTTCTGGAGCCCATCCTACGGGTACACATAAATGGGGCAGTAATTCATGAGACCGGTGATGGATAAAACTTTCCACAATTCTTCCTGCTCCAGGACTAGCACTATAATCACACAGGATAAGTTCCTATATACTGTCTCATACTCTTACTTAAATTTGGAAAGTTTTTTCCGATTTTCAGCACTCTGATGACTGACCCAGTGTCCCAATTAGCACGGTTTTCAAAGTGTGCACTTTGGGCACCAACGCTCTCCAGCTAACGCACGGTTCACAGCCCCCTCTGTTGCCACAAGAAAACTTTAGAAACCAGAAATGGACACACACTCTTTGTTCAGCTGCTGCAAGTTTGCTGCAGTACACTTGCATCAGAACAGAGCTGAAATAGCAGCCAAAAAAGCATATCAGGAGATTGCTGTCTGCACCAGCCCTATCCAGTCCAGGCCCTTGTGAGGGAATGCCTGTTTATTCCATTACTAAATAGGATGAGTAAAATTGGGGGGAAAAAAAATCCCTGCTGGCCTTTCAGAGGCATCACAAAATTGACTAAGGATGCTATTTTATTCTTGTCAAATTTAGTTGGCACCATAATTTTATTTGCATTTGATTCACGGGCGCAATAAAGGGGAAGATATAACACTAGGCAGAAGCAAGTGTTATGTGACAGGAGTATTAATCTCACAAAACCATCACCTGCTCAAGTGACTGGGGCAAGAAATAACAGCCTCTTAGTAGCACTTTGGTGTCACACACTTATTACAAACTACATCACATCATTCCATAAAGAGCAGTTGAAATACTTATTTGAACTATAAAATTATGTAGTATTTTCAAGATAAATACATTCTAAGTTGATGACAAATTTTATTTCCTAATATTTCTCTTTCTGTATTGGATCCAGTGTTCCTAACCTAACAAATCTCTCTCAGTCAGATATAATATTTCATGTGTCAGTAAACTTAATTATTACCAATGAAAGGTCATTAATTATCCATGAGCTGTATTTGAAACTTAGATGTTGTTCTTATTCAAATTTCAATCTGTTGGTCACACAAATGTGTGCAAATGCAGTCTGATTTGATTTGCTAACCAAGGAAGAACCCACAATTTCATTAAGAAACAGCTGAGGAAGGGAAAGCTTTCTTCATTAATAAAAACAATTAGTGAGTTGCCCAGCTGTGTTACAAAGCAGCCAGTGACTTTTAGGCTGGCACCCTGGCAGACTAATAATCCTGTGCTAATTGGGATACACTAGGCACATTTTTCAGCTTCTGTTTCTTATTTAAACTGATCTCCATTCAAAAGAAGATTTATTTCAAACATATTCTTTAAAATAAAATACAAGCTTTATTTACTCTGAAACATCAACCGGTGAAACCCTTGATAAAGGAATATTTGAGAGGATTCTGAGTAAGGTTTGCCAAGGAAGAGTGCAGCCTTTTGCTGCCAGTGGGGTTATCACAAAAACAGGGGAAGGAGACTGTAATTCCTTCTTCACCATCCTGACTCTCAGAACAAACTTGGTGAGAAAATATGGGCATTTCTCAGGGCAAGGAACAATAAGTCAGGCAGAGGGATCTGACCCTACAGTAGCTGGGGATCTTCAGGGAAGCATTATGGCTTGCTAAGGACCTCTGCCTCTTTTCTCCTACCTTGAAGATGGTGCACTATCTAAAAACAAAAAGAAATATTGATGATGAATGTTCATCATCAATATGGTAAAATCCCCCTCTCAGTAGCTGCTTTTTATATTCTCTGAGTTTCTCACCTTAAAAAAAAAAAGTAAAAACAACAACAAAACCCCTCAAAAACAAACAACCAAAACAAAAAAAGCAAGATTAAATCAAGAGAAAAACAGAAAATAAGATGTGAACAACAGAAAAACACACAAATTCCCAAGACTCAGGTTATACACTTAGTCCTACCTATTAAAAATTACCATGGTTCCCCCTGCCATGTGTGTAGCACAGTTGCTTCTTTTCATCCCCAGGAAACTCCTCCATGCAGATCATTTGGACTCGAGTCAGCTGTTGGTGAGGGGCAATTGGATTGCCTGGTGACCCATCTGCAGACTCAGTGCCCAGGTTGGTTTGGTACCCTCTGCCTAACCTCAGCTCTTTGCTCCAGCCTGCATCCTCAAAGCATGTCCAACAGACACCAGCAAAACCTGGGACCTCCCAAAATTTCACAATCATGGAATGGTTTGGATTGGAAAGGATCTTAAAGACCAGTTAGTTCCAACCCCCTGCCATGGGCAGGGACCTCTTTCACTAGAGCTAGTTTTCCAAAGTCACATCCAATCCAGCCTTAAACGCTTCCAGGGATGGGGCATCCACAACTTTTCTGGGCAACCTGTTCCACTTCTTCATGAGATTTTTGCCTTATATCTAATCTAAAACTACCCTTCCTCGGTTTAAAGCCACAACTTCACTTGAAACTAGTGAATTACCTGACTTGCAGCTGTCTGATTTATTTGCTTGACTTTAGATTTCAACCCTAGTTGAGTAATTGTGCCTTTCATTCATCTTTGGGAAATTTAAATATGAAGTTTTAGATTCCTACAAGTTCTTAGGTGATGGATGGAGCAGACAATTTCCAGGTGGCGTTCAGAAATACGTGCTTTCCTGACTTACCTCCTACCTAAGGAGGCATCTGTATTCTCCTGTGCTGCTCCATCCCAATGAACAAGATCACACAGCACGTCAGGAAAAGAGGTGCCTACAGGTCAGGATGTTTCCTTACACCAGTGCAGACACAGTACAACTTACACTAAGGCAGCTCAAACTGAGTGGAAAAGAATAAAAAGAAGCCATTATGTCAATTCTGGTACAGTTTTCCACCTCTAACTTGTAAATTATTGGGCATGCTCCATGAGACAGCACCTGTCCTTTATCGTGAGGCATACTTTTGACTGGCAAATGAACCAACCTGGGGCAAACAAACAAAATTACTCCTTCTTTAGTGAAATCACCTTTGCCAAGCCACACAATAGAGTAAACAATTTGAAGGAAAACCATTTGTCATAGGCAAATGTATCAGAATGTAAATATTATATGAAGAATGTAAATATCCCTTGAAGGTGCCCCATAAATAGAACGATAGCAAAATTAGTTTATTTGCTCGGGTTCTACATGTATAATATGGTAGTCATCAATCTGTACAGGCAAAATGCAAGCAAAAAGCAATGCAATCAATCAAATACGAAACTTTCCTGCAAATGAAAGGAAAATTGCTTTTTAGATGATATGCACTAAAGCACAACTTCATGACCATTGACTTTTTATCAGCTTGGACACAGGCAAAGACCACCAATCATGGAGAATTTCCCTGTTACTAGGGGAAATTTTTTAAGATTTATTATTTTGCATATGTCTGACCATAATGTTTTAGTGCATGGTTTCTTTTTGAGATTTTTTTGTTTTGTTTTGTTTTTTGTTTAATGACTACATTTAAGCATGCAGATGTGCAAATACACTCAACAATTGTGAATTCCTACCAAGGTCAGACTTCACTAGTAAAAACATTTCATTCATTCTCTTTTTTATTTTATAGCATTAAGTGTGTTATACTACAGCTGGTGAAATACACAGTTTGAAATTAAAACACCAAAGGTCTATCTCTGACCTTCACAGATTTAGGTCAAATCCAGCTATGAAAGTTAACAACTTGCATATCTCCAAGAAAAAAATAGTTCTATCAAAAATTAAACTAAAAGCTTCTCTTTCACAACCTTCATATGGCAAATTGCATTACAGCTGTAGGAACACACCCTCAAAAGGCAAACATGGTAGAGAAAAACTGATGTGATGATGTACAGTGAAGAAGCCTTTACAAGTTAACTCCATTATAATACAGTTTCCTTGACATAATTATTCAGGCACAGCCTTAACATTTAAAGAAAGATGGAACTTTTCCTATTTATCCTTGTTATAAATGCCACAAACCATTCCCCATCCACCCAAACAGCCCTGTTGGACACATGACCTATTGGTTTATACTGGAAGAAGTGGTGAATTGCTTTTGGGGCTACAGCTGAGAAAGCCTAATTCCTTCTCCCACTCAGAAGACCAATATGAAGGAGGGAAATTGGGTAATGTCCTTCTCCACTCTTTGAGCTCAGTTACCATGTCCAGGAACATGTGCATTGCTCCTCACAAATCCCTGGCCTTCGTCATTGCTCATTGCATGTGCCAAATAATACCATTTGATGGAGCATTTTGCCTTCCCTGCAATGTGCCAGGACCATGGCCAGCGCCTCCGGCCATGATGGGCAAAGGCTCCTCAGAAGGGCTCTTATGACATGGGGATGTGAAACTGTCCTTGCTGCAGAATGGAGGAAGCTTTATCCCATGCTGACAGCAGCAGCTGATCTTACCCAATGGCACTGGGTAAGATTCATGCCATCTCCTGGTGTGCAGGGCTGTGCTAAATGACACCCAGTCTCATTTGGGGCTATTTTTTATTAAAACTGCAAGCAAACCTCAAGTTGTCCATGAATCTCACTTGCTCAAAATACAGTGAAGTAGTAGAGTTCAGGATGCAGCCTCTGCCCTGTAGCCATGTCCTGCTTCTCTGTGACAGCTAGGTGGGCTCAGCACAGGGAAAAGGGATGCAGTGTCCCTGTGCTTTCACAGTGACAGGATGCTGGGAGCTGGGTGACAGAGGAGCTGATAATCAGTCTGGAAGGTGCCTGCCAGTGACTCCTCCCAGGGCTAGCTGATAGTGCAGACATAGCATGCCCCTGTAGTGCTGCCTTTTCTGCCCACTCTGCCCAGCCATTAAGTAAAAATTGTCTTCTACAGCATGGCTATACATTGCCTAGATTGATGGAGTCCTGATCTCAGTGAGAGCCTCCAGACTGAGCCACAGTTCAAATATAATAAATGACTCGGTGACAGGCTTTGTGTGCTTCTGACAGCTTCTTCTTTGGAAAACAAGCCTGGGAAATGCCTGTACAATTCAGGAAGTGACTAGAGGTTCTATTTCTCTTAGTAAGTATAAGAAAAGGAAACCCTGTTGCACTATTCCATTGTTTCTGGGATGTGTCAAGAGGTACCACACAGGACAGCATAACAACATGCCAGCAAAATTAAAGCACAGCTGGAAAAAACAGATGTTTGTTCCTATTCTGGGGGTACTTTCTATAGTACCAGAAAAATGACAATTTTATGGTCTATATGTAATAAGCTTACCAATATATTACCTTGTATTTCACCTTGTCTTTCAATAAGTTCAATAGTAAAAGAGGAGAATCATGAGTATCTAGTGATTTTGTAGTTGAAGGAGATCAATAATTTATAGTTTTGAAATGCTTTTTTTTTCATTCAAATTAATTGGAGCTCAAACCCCTGCAATAAGAAGTTGGCATCTTTTCACTGAGGCACTGTTATAATTGTGTTATATTGCAAAGTGTGTTACAAAATGAAATGTTAAAATTACACAGACCAGTAGATAAAGTATTTAGTGAAAGTCTATCTGGCAAAGAGGGCATGATTTGTTTAAAGCACTGCCTGGACAGATGTAACAAACACAAAACTTATCTTCTGTCCACCTTCAATGCTCTGCTTCAGTTTAATTAAGTTTCTTCACCTCCTCATGTAAAACTTAGTGTCTGTGAAAATACTGTCAGCCTTAGAGAATTAAATTGTCTACCTGCTGTGGTACAATGGATTGGAGAGATCAGATCTTTGTCCTCTCTCTTCTGCCCTGTGACTGTGATTCAGGAAACCACAGAGTCTCATTCACAGTACCTTGGGGAGGGAGGAATGTCCCAAGCACAGGCATCATGTCATAGCAGAGCACAGACAGCCCAGGGTAGCACAGGGAGGGAAGCATAGCATAAATACATAGCATAGAACAGGACAGGTCAGGAAGCAGCAGGCAGACATGACAATCATTTTTACTGCCATGCTGTGTAAACTGGGGCAGCCACAGGCTTGTCCTGTCTATAAATACCAGCTTTGTTTCTACCAGTGCAGCTGATACCAGCCCAGGCTTGCAGGCATCCACAACTCAGTACTGAGTTACACTGTCAAAATTGAACACACTGACTCTTGGCTTTAGGTTCCTGTCAGTCTCAGCCCTGGTAGCAGTGTATTTTCCTGGGCTGATGTCTAGGTGGACATCCCACAACCAGGGCAAGTTCACCCTCATATATGACTTAGGGGGAAAAAAAAAAAGGATCTTTCAGTGCTTTGTTCCCTCCTTGAACAATTTGAAAAACCTGGAATTTGACGGGTATAAACAGCAATGCTTGGTGAAGAAGGACCTGACACAGCAATGCGGGTCCAACACTTGCAGGCCTTTTTGCAGAGGATTTGAGTCAAAATGAAATTTGTGCTGCTTGAAGCTGCCTCAAGACTTCTATGAAGAGCTTGTAGCCTCACAAGAGATAGATCAAGCCAGGTTTCCCACCACTTGTAACTGTAATGTCTTTAAGTAATACTCTAATTGCTTTTACAATAGCATTACATGATCTACTCTCTCTTCCCCAAACTCTCAAGTTTCCCAAATAAGTCTTGCCCTTATGCAGCAGATGGGGAAGCACAGCAGCCCTCTGAGAAGGAGGCCTGAATCACAGCCTGAGCAATTTCACATTTGTATGAAGATCTGCACTGGGAAAGTGCACAGCATTTATCTTACTTATCCGAGAGGTCTGCCAAGCACTTCACTGCCACACGCTGCTGAATTTATCAGGGCTGCGGCAGGATGCAGTTGAGATGCACTGCCCCCACACATGCTAACAGCCTGACTTGTACAGGGAGAAGAAGAAATAGATAAGGCAGGATGCTTCATCTTCTCATGAGTTCAGATCTGGATCTGCAAAAGAGAGGAGTCTGGGAACACATACTAGATAACAAGCAGAAGGTCTGACAGGTGCACAGCTTCTCAGACGGCAAACATAGGCACTACAAGCCTTATGGAGGAACGTATCAATTAATTTAGGAAATTGCATACAGAAGGTGCATGAAAAACCCACTTCTAAAAATCTCTCCAGCCAAAGAACACCTCAGGCTGCCTGCAGAGTCGTGGTTTGCTCAATACAGGCACACTTTTCTTTCTTTTCCTTTTTCACACAGTAACACTTTTCTTCTTTGCTTTACAGCTTTCAGTGTAGATGAATATCCACCCCTGGTTCAAGCAAGCCCCAGTGTGACACATCTCTGAAGAAGCCCCCTGCACACATACCCTGCTTTTACACTCCCCTCTGGACAGACAGTATTGCTACTTCTGGACACAGGATGCTAAGCTACACAAACCTTTCACTAGCTGCCCTGACCTTGGGATGAGTTTCAGCTCATTGTGATGCAGGGTAGTCGTAAAATTTCCATGATGCCACTTGATCTCCAGATCGGCAGTCCATCTCTAAAATTCTCTCTGTAGATGTTCACATCTGCTCCTCAGGTGCCATCCACTTGCACATGACTGACACTGACACCTGTGCCAGTCCATGGCCCTGGGAGGCACTTTCGGCTCAGGCTCAGCCATGGGATCCAGCTGGGTCTGTAATCCCTGCCACTTTGCAGCACAGTCTGTGCCAGCCAAGAGGCTCAGGGCAACCCCTTCCCTATTGTATTGAGACTTTCATTAAAGCATGACCAAAAGCACTTACTCAATTTTTATTTATTTCCCTCTTCCTCCTTCTTTCTATTAAGATACAAGTGATGGCAACAAAAGCATAAACTGCCTCCAGTCACTTTAGGATACCTCAAGGAATTTAGTACCTTCTAGGAATCTCACTGCTATGACACATGGAAAACAGTCAGATAAAAAGGCCTAGGTACTCTTCTCTCACACAGGTTTGGGGAAGTTCCCCAGAGAACATGAGAAAATGAGAAAAAATGACACTCAGGAGAAGCCTTATTGCTCTCTATAGCTACCTGAAAGGAGGTGGTAGTGAGGTGGGGTTTAGTCTCCTCTCCAGGGCAACAAGTGAAAGGACAAGAGGGAGTGGCCATCAGTTGCACTAGGCAAGGTTTAGATTGCATGTTAGCAAAAATTTCTTCACCAAAAGGATGGTCATGCATTGGAAGAGGCTGCCCAGGGAAGTGGTAGAATCGTCATCCCTGAAGACATTTAAAAGATGTGCAGATGTGTCACTGAGGGACATGTTTCATTTAAGGACTGGGCAGGGCTGAATTAGCAGTTGGATTCAATGATCTTAGGGGGCTTTTCCCAAATGATGGTTCTATGATTCTATAAATATTTAGCAAATGTATAGAGATACACCATATAAGAACTTGCCATTCTTTCTGTTTCTTTCTTAAAAATACAAAGTAAATCTAATTTCAGGTGCTTGGAAATTACAGGAACAAAAATATACTGGACTCACTTGTCTCATGGATAAGGTTTCATACACAATGTGTGAGGTTCTGGTTCAAGACCTAATATATCAGGAGTATTAAGCTGGCTGCACATAAAACACTTTTTTTATCATATATTTTCTTCAACATTAAGGATTCAGCTTACATCTTCTGTAACCATAATTAAGAATGAACCACAGATATGTGTTTCAGATATTAATTTCTCTGAGATAGGAATGATGAAATCTAATAGGCAAGGTATGCTCTTCTCTAACAAAACATGTTCAGCCTAAATCACATGTGATAGAAAAAACTAAGTCTCTAGATCTAAATCCAGCTTTATTGTTATTCATTACCCTCCAGTTTTATTCTGCTAATTGTTAGGCCTCTACCTGGTAACACAACTGTACAATGGCATGCAAATTTTGTCCATGCACTTTCGGGTTTTTATGGTGTATATATATCACTTGCAGGAGTTATCACAAAGATATGGATTCCTATAGCTTACCTAGGCTTGTTGGCTCTGTAGCTCACACTACAAATTTTTGTAGTATCACTTCCCTTCAGAGGTGTACAAGCCACTGAGTTAAAATATGACTGATACTACTTGTCTTTGCAGGGTAAGATTGAGATTTTTATCATAACGAGCAGAAATTGGGAGAAACCTGTGTCCAACCTGCAGTTAACAGGGTTTCTTGAAGGGCACAGCTTAATCCACAGTATGATCTCCATTATTTCCAATTCATTTGGTGACTTGCAGTGAGATGTCTATCACCAGTGAAACCCAACCAGGCCCATTTCCAAACAGTGCCACATGTCAAACACATCTTGACACTCCTTTGAGGATAAAGTGGAAATCACCAATTTGAAAAATGGGATGGAATTTTCCATTAAGGATAAACTGCCAAGGATGTGAGATTACATATATTTTTCCTTGGGTTCCTAAGCAGTCTTGTCCCATAGAGCTCTTCTGGAAGGACTTGCTGGAAGATTTAAAATCCTGGAGTAGCATAAATTGCTCTGAGAGCAAAACAAAAGTGAAACAAACAAGCAAAACAAACAAAACCACACACACATGCAAAAAAAAAAAAAAAAGAAAAAGAAAAAGAGAAGATTGTTGGAAAAAAGTGTATATGGTAAGCAGGAAGAAACCCAATGCTAAATATTCACAATGGACATGCTACAAAAAGAATAGCTGCTGTGTATCAGCATGCAGAGAATATTATTTCTCTTAAACAGTGTGAGAAAACCCTTAAAGACCTTAAAGCAGCAAACTGGAAACTCAAGAACTGCCTGTAAAACAAGAGCCAGACTTCTCACAATTAAAGAGTCTTATATCTGTACAATAGCTGTCAAAACAGAAGGGTTTTCCTTGACCTTGGTGGGGTTTGCTTCAAATCTGTTATTTTTGCATCAGTTCATCACTGAAAATAATAAGACTTCTCTTGTTCAGAAACAACTGAAGAAACTCTGCAGTTGGTATGCTCCAGTAAGGCAGTCATGAGGAGAAAAACATGCCATCATTTCCTTCCTCTGGCAATCCCTGGCTGTTTCCAACAACCAGTCCCAACATATTTACAATTTACTTGACTTACATATAAATTAATTAGACCTTTGTCTCAGTATCTTGTGTTTTTAGTTTCCCTAATCTCATTACTGTACCTATTTATGTTCTGAAGAATCTGTAATTAATCAAATTATCCATCCAGCCTGATTACTAGTGGTAACTGCCCCTAGAGGTTGATTAATACATTCTCAAATTATTCAGAAAGGCTCTTGAAAGAGCCAACAAAATTTACCATTCTTGCAACCACAAAGTGCCTTATGAGGCCCACAGTTGCCTGAGGGTTTAATATAATCAATAATCCATAAAGATAATTGTTCCCACATGATTGGTGAGCAACCTCAAGCTGAGTGCATAAGGGCTAACACTGCAATTGATGTTTTTGTTGGGTTTCTACACTTAATGCAATTTCCCTTCAACAAGCCAACTCATCCCTTCTGTTGGACAGTGAATATAGATTTAAGCTTTTCTCCAAGGTATTTTGCATTAAGGAAAAACATATGTCCTCTTGTTAGTTAAAAACCTGAGTTTAGAAAAATGTTCATTTTAATTGCTAAGATATTATACCTAATAACACTAATACTTTACAAGTGTGTACTAACTTCCAGCTCATTTGTTTTTTGAAATGCTGATAAGCACAGTTATTTAGAACAACTTAGATATGTCCATTCAAGCTCTTATTAAACTTATAAGACTGCAAGGCTCCTAAGTACCATGCAAAACCACTACATTACCTTAGCTAAAATCCTTCTTTCTTATAACATTGCTGACTGCACTACATGCAGATAATTCCTGAAGCTATTTCTGATTTAGAGACATCCTCAGAGACATGGAGTGGGTCGGTCAAAGTAAGCTGTGAGTGTTTGTCTGGAAGGAATGAGGTTCATAAGCAAGCAGAAAAAAGTCTATTAACCCAATATTCCATTATTAACAATAAACAGGAAGCATTACCAAAGTATTAAAGATGTAACAAAACCTTCCAATATATATATTGGCAAGAGAAAGAAAAGAAAAAGAAAGAGGAGGAGAGGAGAGGAGAGGAGAAAGGGAAGGGAAGGGAAAGGAAAGGAAAGGAAAGGAAAGGAAAGGAAAGGAAAGGAAAGGAAAGGAAAGGAAAGGAAAGGAAAGGAAAGGAAAGGAAAGGAGAGGAAAGGAAAAAGAAAAGAGAAAAGGAAAGAGAAAAGAAAAGAGAAAAGAAAAGAGAAAAGAAAAGAGAAAAGAAAAGAGAAAAGAGAAAAGAAAAGCTCTCAAGAACTATGGTTGCATCTTTTGGAAGAATAAAAATCTGATGCTTCCTTTCATTCCTCTAGTATCTTTCTCACCTACACTTTTGTCTTTTCGTTGTTCTTCTTGAGATCTGCAGACATCATTGCTTTGCTTTAAGAATGTTTCATCATATTTAGGAGAAAAAGTTTTCCTTGACTTTACAAAACTTAGGTGATATCACAGTTCCAGAGCTTTCCAAGAATTTCTTTCCTTTTTTTTTTTTGTTTATTATTTTTCCTGTCTCTTTACTCTTTCCCACAGATCTGTAAGCCTTTCTTCTCAGTCCTACTTTGTTGCAGCACCTTCTATATTTTGCAATGCTAATGGTCAGATCTGTAAAAACAGCAGCACCCTGTTGTTTTCCTTCTTGCTCACGGTCTTTGGAGGTCTCCACACAGCCTAATCAGAAGGAAGATTAAATATATATGAACCTACTAGCCAGTTCAAAAACACTTCATAACCTGTGATGAAAGTGCCTGCTGGAGAAAAAGCATTGTCCTTCAGGCTCTGAAATACTCAAGGGACCTTAAAGGCTCTAGGTGGGGGAATACTGGAATCAGCTTCCAGCAACAGCAGCAGAGCTGTACCCATCTCTGGACTGCACATCACAGCTCTAACAAGGGAAAAAAAACCCAGTTTGTCTCCTTGTACACTTACAAATCAAACATCAGGAGGGGCCTGAAGCTCCTCCTTGATAAGGTGGCACCTCTTTGTGGTCATACAGAGTTTCCTATGATCACAAACTCCAAACTCACAGACACTTTTGCTGCCTTTTTAACTTCGCCTCTTATTATCATCAGCCATTAAAGTGTCTTGGAGAAGTCTCTTCTTATTTTTTTCTATAGCATGCAGAGCAAACATTTGATGATGTAAATGAGTGAACAACAGCAGATGTTTTGTTAATCTGTAGGTGTCTTCTGTGCCAAGAAAAAAGAAATACTTATTGAGACATTTGACCAGGGATGACACCCATTTTCCCAGGCTTGGAATTCTTGCTGTCAATTTATGTTGCCATCTAGATATGGAAGAGATTTTAGCCTTTGTAAATATAATGGGGGAATCCACAGAACCAGTGATAAGGATTGAACAAATTTAGGCCAAAAATATGACTCTGAGTATTCCCCAGTGCTGTCACCTTTTTATTTTTCAGCACAATAGCCTCAGGGACTTTGTTTATATGGGCTGACTGCCTACTGAGTGAAATATACCCCTTTTTGTTTGTTTTCAGCCTCTTGTACAGTCTCTGTTAAGTTCCTCTATACTTGTATTGGAAGAGACAGTGAATACATCAACCACTATCACCTGCACATCACTTATGATGTTTCATGCCTCTGTTTTATCCCCTCCTGTAGGGGCTTGCTCCCCAGCACTGAAGAGTCCTGATTCACTTATTTGGTGCTCACTTGGAAGTTATTCAATACTGTGATAATTTTTGTTGCCCTTCACAGAATGTTTTTCAGCTTTAACATTTCCTTTTGAAAATGAAGGTATCTGTGTTTTATACAACACTTAGGATGTGAGAAAACCATAAATTCATTAAATGGCTTTATAACATTTTCTGTTATTGTTCTCTATTTTCTTCTAATGATCCTTAACATTTACATCTGCTTTGGACTGCTACTGAGCATCGAGACTGACATTTTCATGGAAATATTTATTGTAACCTCCAGATCTTACTCTTGAGAGGGAATGGTCAGATAAAAGGCCATCATTTTGTATGCAAAGTTAGGATTTTTCCATCTGTGCATTTCTTTCATATTTCTACACTGAATTTCACCTGTCATTTTACTCTCCAGTCACTCAGTCTCATAAATTCTTTCTGTCAGTCTTCACATTCAGCCCTCGCCTTTGTTGTTAGTCCTGCTATGAATAATTTTACATCATCAGCCCCCTTTGTCTTGGCATTGCTCAAACCTTCCTCCAGGTGGTTCGTGAATATGTTGAAGAGCCCATGTGCCCACTCAGACTTCAACAGGAATCCACTGGTGACCTTCCTCCACCACCCTCATGCCTCCAACTATTTACTCAAACTTTCCATTCAAACAATTAATCAGCAATAAAAGAACTGTCTTCTTATTCCATTACTCAGTTTTCTTAAATGTTTGAGTCTGGGGGTTGTTTTTTTTTGTGAGACAATCTGTTGAATACCTTTCAGGATTCAAATAGAGTCTATTGACCAGACCAGCATGTCCACAATCCCACTGTGTTCCCTAAGGAACAACAGCAGATTCATAAGGCAAAAACCTCTCCTTACCAAGGCCATGTCAATGATTCTGAAGTAGGAGGGACTTGCCCAAAGTGATATCCAATGGGAATCCAGTGGCTAAGTTAGGTGTAACTCAGTGATCCTCCATCCTAGTGTTTTATGAATCCAGCCAACTGCAATCAGACGTCGGCTTTTGACAAAAGGAAATCCCCCAAACCACCTGCTCTTTTCTTCTCTACTGTATAAAGCTCATTTGTATACTGGAAATTAACAATCCTAAGATCATTACTTTTGGGCTATGACTTGGAAGTAGACATATATCCTAAACATTGCTACTGCCAAATACAAAAATACATTGGTGTTCTTTTTCTTGTAGAAACCTGTACATTGATACATCACTGCTAGTCAAGTTTAAAGCCCTCATCTAATAAAAAAAATTAATTGTGAAATTTGCATATTTTTAACAAAATTTCTCATTATTCTACATATAACTTCTCTATCACATGCTCAATACCTAACTAGCAGATGTGACAAAAAACTCCTTAAGCAGGTTTCACAGCTTGTTAAAAACAATACCTGAGGAAGACACATTAGTAGTAAGCAGCTGTGTTCTGAAATTGGTCTTAATTTAAGTAATTAACAAGGCTTTTACTGTTATAGCATGCACCTGTGTTTGCACAGTTCTGTTCACCCATATATTCTTTATCCTTAGAGATAAAGCCTGCTAGTTAGGGGGAAACAGGCATGCAGGTGCATGGACTGCAGCTTGCCAGGACCAGCCAGGACCACCCTTTGAGAAGGGGGAGATCAGATAATGTAATGTGCTAGGGCTGATGGACAACAGGGACTTGCTATTCACACACAATTCTACCAACTAATCTGCCATAAACTCTTCCTCAAAAGTAAAGGATCATTAGAATCTCACAGAAAATTCAAACTTCTCGAAAAAAGAAATTCAGTTTGGGAGCTCCAAAAAGCTCTGACACACTCAGAGTGCTGTATTTCAATTGTGGTGTTCAGATTTATTTTGTTTCATATCAATATTTGAATAGTAATGAAATAAGCATAAATAAGCATATATATATATATATATAATGTATTATTGACACAAAAATAAATGCCAAAGAAGTCTTTGAAGCAAAATATCTGACTTCATCCCATTAAATATTTGCAAAAAACCCCAACACTTTCCTTTCAGAAAGCAGAACCTTTCTTTTTCCTAGGAAGATTATTTTATTTAAAAAACCACACTGAATTTATTATCTGATTACCTGAGTTGTCTATAATCAGTATCTGAACACCTCAAAGGCAGTTTTTTTTATGTGTCTTTTTTCCTACCCATGACAAGCACTTTTCTTCCTGGACTTTAATTATTGGCATTTTCTATGGGGAAGGATATCTATATCGGGAATGCTCAACCTCTTAGGGCAGACAGTAAACTTCCTGCAGGAGTCTAACTGTAGAAAACTTTGGCTGAAAAGACAAAGAGGCAGGATTAATCTAATCCCAGTAAGTCATTTGAGGTCATTCTTTGGTGAAAGACAGACATTTGGGAGCCAGTTTACATCCCATGCACCAAGACACTTTGCAGCCTACCCACGTGCCCTGCTTAGCAGAGCAGCCTACACATTTATTCCAGGTGCTCTGGTATTAATTACTGAAGGTCTGTAACCAGAGAGGATTTATTCCAGATGTGCTATCTGGAAGTACCTATGACTCCATTAGTGTATGGGAGAGCTGCAACTTGGAGTACAACAGAATGTAGAGTCCAGTGCTGTCCCTCCACTCCAGTAAAATGTCCCCATATCCTTGGTGAAGAAGGGCTCAATTTTTATATTGCTGCTGAACTAGAAGGCAGATAATCCATGGAAAGCACTGAATCAAACCTAGACTCACAAATCAACATTTAGGGAAGGAATAACTTCTGCTGCATGGAAGAGAAGCTCTTTGTGAAACGGGGGGAAACTTAACAGTGAAACTAAAATCTCCAACCAACATTGTGACCTTTGGGTTCTAATAGTTTGAGGAGATTTAAATATGACACGTGGCCTTTTTTGACCTTTGAGGTTTTATACTAATCAAAATTTTGCAGTGTGTTTAATAAGCAAGATTTTACAGGTTTTACAGGGTTTTTTTATAAAAAAACCTTTGCTTGAAAAGAAAATATTCCACATTTAGTGTTCTTTGAACTCTATAATAAGGAATATAGAATTTCTTTATAGTGGTTCTGCTGTATAAATTGCTACATCTGGTGTATGTGACTTATTTTTTAAGGCTGTAGTTTATGATTACTGTAAAATTCCTCACACCTCTATGGTCAAAGCCCTCTCAGTGGTTTTCCTGTGTATTCTTCAAGGCTGTATTACTTTATTTGGTGGTACTTCTACACCTCAATATGCACCCAGGAAGCTCAGTTACTCAAGACTATGCAGCGTGTAAACTTAAAAAGGGATAAGGAATCCCCCTGGGTTTCCCCCTGCCACTAGCATGTCTCAGGAGCCATCCCAGGAGATGTATTTTTTTCTGCTGACCACCTATCTAGCCTCAAACATCACTTTTATGAGACAGTCCTCATAAAGTTTTGTGATGTCTAATTCCTTGGAGACAAGAGGGAATTTTTTAAGAGTTTCTATGATTCTAAGATTCTCTTTATTATAAATTTAGGCCCAAATCAGAGGAAGCAACTCTCCAACTGGAGTTCTTCAACCATGAAGGTAGAGAGACAGGGGCAGCTTCAGGCTTTCCAGAACTTGCTGCTCTGAAGGATGTCAGAGCTCTGGCTTTTCAAAAATGTCACAGCTCCTTAAGGAAGCTATTCTTTTTTTCAACACCACATTTGAAACATATCCTACCTCCCTGCCAGTAACATATCCACTGCAAACAAAGCGGGAGGGACTGTTCCTGGAAAGGCTTCATTTATGACAGCTTACAGCTGTCACCTCACCGTTTTCTGAATGGAAAGGTTTTTTCCCTGTACAGCTGTGTGAGGTATTCCTGAGAGAGCAGGGAACTGGTCTTGAGGAGACTGGAAATGACATTGTTCCCAAACCCAGCTGTAAGACAGGCACAGTGCCTGTAGCTGGGCAGGGACAGCTCCCCTGGGAGCAGCGGGGAGCTGGGCTGGGAGCGCCCCTTGCTCTGCTTGCTGCCCCTCTTCTCTCCATTGCCTGCCCTCCCCGGGGAAAAGCACGGAACTGGGGAAGCACAGAGCCTTGCTCAGCTCACTGCTGTCTCTTCCCTGTCCTGGGGCAGGCCTGAGAGCACCTGGCAGAGACACTAAATGAGGCTGACTCCACAGATGCTGCTGAGGAAGGCAGCCTGAAGCACACACCATAGAGCAGTCTCCAAAACACCTTGTGAGCAAGGGACAGTGGGACTCAGTCATTACCCAAATAAAATACTGTTTGAAACCATTGTTCTTACATGCAGTCAGCTGTGTTTAATTAGGAAAATAATCAAATAGGTGTTATTCCTAAAATTAGCTCTAGGATATTCTTATATAGGCAGAAATTTAGAAGTAAAATGTTTGCATGCAATTAGAACAATTTGTTCTGCCCTGGCTGTCTAAACCAGTCAGTCACAATGTATCTGAGCTGCCAAGGAGCAGCAGGATAGAAACACCATTGATCAACAGATGGGTTTAATAATAATTGAGAGGGAGATTCTCCTAGAAAAATATACTTGGGGCTTAGCACATCAGCTGAACATCAGGTCTCATCTCAAATCCAGCCGCTGAGGCTGGTAGAAGGATAGATTTCCAAATTGTTATGTCCCCCTGCAGATTGCCAGTGTTGAGAGAAATGTTGAGAGAAATGAGAGAAACAGCAGCAGTGTTGAACCTGCCTCATAGGCATCAGCTGCTGCACAGGCATCAACAGACAGCAAGGGATGGACAAGCCCAAGGAGAAGGGGGTAGCCTGGCAGTTTTCACAGCCCTCTGGCAAACACAGACACAGTACTATAAATGAGAACACACAAAGCTGAGAGTGAGCATGCTCTTCATTCTTGTGTAGAGAATTGGTGGTATATAAATACTACTATAATAGCATTATAGATGCAACTAGTTAGTATGGCCTTTCATTTCAACAGCCATTGTGTGACCTCCTCAAGCTCAGTTATTTCAGGCAGTAAAAAGTCTGCATCTCTGAAAGTTGAAGACAAATTTCCCATTGTTTTCAGCCTCTTGAGTCAGAAGGCCCTTCCCTTCCCTTCC
This sequence comes from Dicaeum eximium, assembly GCA_013396995.1. Classification (NCBI taxonomy): domain Eukaryota; kingdom Metazoa; phylum Chordata; class Aves; order Passeriformes; family Dicaeidae; genus Dicaeum; species Dicaeum eximium. The sequence continues at coordinate 3,102,733 of VWZP01002845.1, forward strand.
CTTCCCTTCCCTTCCCCTTCCCTTCCCTTCCCTCCCCTTCCCCTCCCTGTTAAAAAGGCTCAAAATATTAAGACACTGCATTCAGTTTCTGATTTTTTCTTTGGAATGTACCCAAGTGACCTATATCATGCATTTCCCAAGGGCTACCTGGAGTTTCTGAACATGCACTGATGGGAAGTGTCTGTAGCTGTCTCCCCAGCATCCTGTTTTCTGTGGTTATTCTGCCCTTTACCTGCCATAAACACATACCAGCCCCAACAACACTTTGCAATAAATAAAGGGGCAATAATCTGGGAGAACTAAATTTCTTATGGCTGAATGCGATACGATTTATGTACTAAAAAAATGCACATCTAATCCTATTTATTAAGTCTGAGCATTTATATATTATGTTTACATTTAACAGAACTGATTACTGTGTAAGATACATTCTTTCTTTGTGTTCAGAATCTCTTTTCACTTTTATTTGCATGTATGTTTCCTCTTGATTAAGGAAATGCTCAAATTATATTGAAGGGAAAAAAAATAAGCCCATTCAGTTGATTTGCAGGGCACATAATTCAGTAATAGCACACAGCCTGCACCATAGCATCTGAAACTAAATAGTTCAGTGGCTTTGTATTTGCATAGAAAACTTTTATTCACTGTGTAACGCTGCTACAGGGGTGGCAGACAGGAATCTGAAAAGCAAGGATTGAAGGTTAAGGAAGAATAAAGAGAATATTAAACATCATATTGGGCTCCACTGTAAAAGAAAATGTCTAAGGATAAAAAACAGAGAAAAATCATTAAGAACAGTGTCTGGTCCTGTGACTGCTGCATATTCTTGAGGATCAGGAAGACCAGATAGAAGGAAGATTCACAGCCATGTGAAAAGGAGAACATTTGGAATGGATGGATGAAGAGCTTCATAAGAAGTATCCTCTTCTACTTGAAAAGAAGAAAATTTAATTTTTTTTATTCCGTTAATGATGACATATAGTATAGAAATAAAGTTTCAATAATGATCAGCATCTGCATTCAGCTCTCCTTGTTGCACATAGAGCACAATGCTGCAGCTGTCATGTGTAACTCCAGGAGGCTCCCAAGACAGCCAGGGTGCCCTGCTCTGTCCAAGACATCCACTATTCATGAAAGCTTTTGCACTGGTGAACAGAGGAGGCAAAGTCTCTGTGGAACATCTCTGTGTTAGAAAGTACATGGGATCTAAAAGAAGTGAGAAGTTGAAAATTCAGACAGAACAGAAAGGAGCCTTTGGGTGGTTTGCTGCACTCTCACCATGTTTGCTGAGGGCACACAGCTGGGAGGCAAGGAAAACGTGTCAGAGGGGAGAGTCATCTTTAGGGGCAGCTGGGAGAGGGCTCTGCCAGGAGCTCTGTGAGCAAGCACGGGTCAAGTGCTGCACCTGGGACTAAGCAGCCCAAGAGCACAGTGCAGGATCTGTGTGCCTGAGGAGCACCTTGCTGCAAGGGACCTGGGGGTCCTGGCAGACAAGCAGCTGAGCATGAGTCAGCAGAGAGCCACTGTGGCACTAAAGGCAAATCAGGTCCTGGGTTGCACTTGCAGGGGCATCACTGGAAGTATAGAGATATGATCATTCTACAATATTCAGTGCTTGCCAGGCTGCCTCCAGGGTACTGTGTCCAGCTCTGGTCCCCACAATTCAAGAAAGATGCAGACAGACTGGAGAAGGTCCACAGGAGTGCCATGAAAATAATTAAGGGATGAAGAACCTGTTCCATGAGGATAGACTGAAGGAGTTAAATCATTCATTTGTGAAGAAGAAAAGTCTCAGCAGAGACCTCATCACAGTATCTCAGTACTTAAAGGGCAGCTGCAAAGGTGACAGATGCTCTCTATTCCCTAGCAGCCAGATGGGGAAAACAAGAGGCAGTGGGTATAAGTTGTACTGGGAAAGATTTCATATTGGCATAATAAAGAATTTTTTACGGTCAGACCAGTCACTGGAACAACTTTCCCAGGTTTGTGGTCGAGTTCCCACCACTGGAAGTTTTTAAGATTGGACAGGGTGCTAGATGATGTCAGCTAGGATTCCTTTCCCAGGAAAGATAGAGCGAGATGATCCTTGCAGGCCACTTCCAGCCTGGGCTGATCTGATTTTGTTGTATTCTGCAGTGCAGGAAATAGCAAAGCAACAATCTCAGGCCCAAACAGTGCTACAGTACCTGGGAGAGAAGAAGAGGTTCCAGTCTTTTCCAAATTCAGTAAACAAAAATAAACCAGCAAAAGAGAATAAAGACTTCACAGCAGAATCCTCTAGCAGGGGAAGGAGAAAGAAGAAAAGCAGGGGAAAATGAGGGATTGTGATGTTATGTCTCCATCAATACCTAGAGAAACCCTCCCATGTAAATTTACTGTTTGGGGCTGTCCAGTTTTGTAAATGCAATAGCACATTTCTGCCAATAAAAGGCATACAGGTAGGTATGAATATCTACAACTGACATGGTTGTATTTAAAATATCTGGAATAAATTATAGCCTTAGGAATCCATTAAGTATTTCTAATTCAGTTATCTGAGCATTACACTGAACCTATAAGTTGTTTCAAATACTAGAAATCTTCCCCAGAACAATGGCTGTTCATTTTGTAAGTGTTTATGTTTGGTACCCCACAGAAACAAGACATTTTAAAAGCCACATTGAAAAGCTGTTTAAAATATTAAAGAATCAGTAATGAAAGAACAGAAAGCAAAAAAGTAATGTAGTAAATTTCTTCTGAAATTAGGTGCTATTATGCTAGTTACTACCCCAGTGATTAGAAAGCACTACTTCCCTCATGAAGAATTTGCCACCTAAAAAAATAAAATAAACAAAAAAATGTACTTGTTCTCATGTGACTTTAGCCATGTAAAAACGAGGTTCTTCCAAATCAGAGTAGAAAGAGAGAAAGTCTTCCACAGATAAATATTTCTTTTACCTGCCTCAGACATGTCTCTTCAGATGTAGCATCCTTCCCATCTCATCCACTGGCTACAGAGATCTCTCTCTCTCTCTCAGATCAGATACCCAATTCCTGGGTGGCCAAGCTGAGTGAGATCCAGAATGACTTGCCCAATGGTTATGAAGTGGGCAGGCAGCAGAAATGCCCATGCAAATGTCCATGAAACTGTTCTTGTGCAGCTAGGGAAGCCTGGGCACACAGCACAGAGACAGTGGAAAAATACTGAAAAAACCATGACCATTTTACAAGAGTTCTGCAGGGAAATCCAGACCAGGAGATCTGCCTGAGGTCCCAGATAAAAAAGTCAGAGGCATTTTGTTTCCACTGAAAACTCTTGGTAAAGAATCTTCTACTGAGAAACGAAAGGTTCTGAAAATCAGGAGGGTATTTTCTGAGCACCATTTAGCATAAGTCTAAATATTTTTAAATAATCACAAATTCTTAATAAATGTCTGTTAAAAATAAGTTTAATAAACTTAAATACTTCCTATCCAAGCATGAAGATAGCAAAGGTAGGGGTTTTTTCCTGTTTTTATGATAATTTTCCTGCAAGAAACTTCTACCCGGCCCTGCCTTCCACAATCTACTGCTATTGCTTTATCCTTGGATGAGATGTATGCTAAATGTCTAAAATCAAAGCAGCAGAAAATAATCTAAACAAATGATAGAGAAATAAAAGAACTGAAAAAATCAAAAGTTTGATGGCTGCTACCCTGTAGTTTCACTGTGTACCATTTGATACATTTCCCTGCACCACCTTATTGCTTTTTCTTTTAAGGCCTGTCCTGGCAATTTACAATCCACAAGGCTGCTGAGCTCTGTGGAAACGTTAATTTGCCACCTCTTCAAGGCACAGACTTTGTCTTTACTCCTGGAGGCACACAGGATGCTATGAGCACTATACAAATATTATCTGAGGTAATGTAATGGCAACTCCTCCACAAAAGGTGCATTAGGGTGGATTTAGAGTTCTCCAAATGTCTTCCATCACAGTGGACAAACAAGCACCACATTAAGCAACCAGTTCTCAGCCCACAAAGGACCAGCCTTAAGGGATTACCCAGTACTATCACATTTCTTACTGACACCAAACACTAACAACATGTCCAGCATGCACACACATTTGATTCAACAATGTTATCATCACCTTCAGTGCACACATCAAACAGCTGGAAAGGACCAGCTAGTCCTCGATACATAAACGAGCCCTGCAACATCAGCTGGGGTAATTGAACGCCTAATTCTGGTGCTGCTTCCAAGGTGATAAAAACCTAAATAGTGGAAGAAATGTATAGAGTAAAATAAAGTTCACAGTCAAGAAACATCAAGATTCTTTATGGAATTCATTGAATTAAACTAATCGTATTGAACTACAAAAAGCAAGGAGCTCACCGAGTTCCATCCATGCCTGAGGCCAAGTAGAACAAACTCAGACTGAGACCAAATCAATTTATTTTCAGCCAGGTCTAAATTTTTGAACAACTGCACCTCAGTTGATGTTCTGGGCATACAATAAAATGAAAGTAATCCAAAGACTTAATGCTGCACAAAATGGAAGCAAAATATCCTTCACATAAATTATGTCTCTCCCAAAAGACTCCAAGTGTTTGTGCTTTAGTCTCATTTTAAGGGCCTTTTTATGGTACTTTGATGGTGTAAAATAGGTCAAGGGAAACCTCTAAATTAGGAAAACACCAGGCAAAGAGCTATGAGGGTCCTCTTCTACCTCCTCCCTCTCCCCTCAGCCCACAGCTCCCAGAGGAGGTCCCTGCTCAGGAATATACTGGGGGCTCTTGTCTCAGGATTTCACTGTGGCCTCAGTTGTCTGTCACCTCCCAGGGAGGAGACACACGGGGGTGCAGCAGCATCCACCCTGTCCCCATGCACACATCCACAGCCAGAGCTGCACAAAACCATTCTTTCATCCTCTTTGTGCTCTTCCCTAAACAGCCACGTAGGTCTGGAATAACTCCATTGCTGCAGCAAAAGGGCAGCAGCATAAAACTGAGCATGAATGAGGTTAGATGAGTACAGCTCTCAGCTAATGTGTAAAATGCACACTCGGTTTCATATCATTGATTTGATCCACTATTCTGCAGTTACCAATCAAATGGTTTTTTAGGAGCCTGACATCCAGAACCAATATTTTAAATCAGGAAAAAAAGACCATCCAATCACATTAAGGAAATGGAGGACATGAACTGAAATTTAATATCTAATTACATTATCCATATATCCAATATGCATTCAGATTATAAAAATCTTGCATGACTAAACATGGTTTGCAAGAAAAGAATCTTAGACTCTGCTTACTCACAGGCTGGGGAATGAGAGTCTTCATGCAAAAAGAAAAGAGTCACACAGTATTTGCATTCACATAATGAACCTGGATTCTGGAAAAAATAAAATCAGGAATGGCACTACATGGCACTACATCCAATGTTTCAGACAGGGTAAAAAAGTATGGAGTTTAAAGAAAAAAGATAAAACATTGGGCAAGATCCAACCCATCCTCTTCTGGTACTCAAACTCTGCATTGCAGTACACAAATTTGGAATCTGACTCTCAGCAAGGTCATCTAGATTTGATCCATCCCTTTGTAGGCAGTAAAGAAGATAAAAGTGAACCAGAGAGAATCTCTCTGTGTGAGCCCTGTCCTAGAGACACTCGGTAGGAAAGTTACTATTACAAACCTCCCACCCTTTTGTGGAGCTTCAGGAGGCCAGTCAGACCAATACCAAACACCTTTTCTCAGAGTGCAGATGTCCCAGGCAGGGAGAGGCACCCGCATGCACAGGGCTCTGAGCAAAGCAAAAAAGCAAAGGGAGATGAGCACTTCCCACAGTGACCCTGGCAGGCACAGCATGCACCAAGCAGGGCTCTGAGATCCTGACCCTGCACTGTGTTGCCTGCTGGATTTAAAGGAATGTATGTGAAAGGAGTGCACTAAAGCACAAGACTTTTGGGGCATTTGGATGGCAGGGAGAGGGGAGAGATTCTTGTGGCAACCGCTCTTCTGGGCAGCCAAAGAGGAATCTTCACAAGCCAAAAATATCTGGAGCAAAGGACTGTGGCTCCAAAGACTCAAAGTTAGGGCACTCAGGTGGGAGAAGGGAGCTCTGGTTCCTTCCTCTGGCCTTTATCTGATAAAGATTTAATGTAACATGCGTAAGCAGTCCAGGGACTTTTGTTGGTCATTGTCTTAATTGGCTGAAGTGCAAGGAAACTGTTCTTTGTATTGATTTTCTAATCAAATTACTGTCTGGTATTTACCCTCCATATGTTTATTCCTCTGTTGTGCAAAGCTCTCTAATGTCCCACGGGGTTTGTGTCCAAGTTAAAAGTTTATTGTCCTGTGCCTTGTCTGAATATGCACAGAATGCATCAGGCTCTCATAACCATTAACAGCAACTGAAGGGGAGAATTTATTTCTCTTCTTAATCAATGAAGCTGCTGATAAAGAATTAGCCTTGCATTTAGGGAAATCAGTTTCAGTATGAATTACACTGCTTCAGATTTCCTCCCTCACCTCATAGTCTGACTTCTCTTGCCTTGGTTTCACACTAAAAATCCTGGGGGTGATGAAGATGACAGAAGTTTTAGGCTGGAGAGAGCAGTGATGAGACCATTGAAGTCTCTACCATACACAGCAGTCTGCAGGATGCCTGTCCTGAGAAATTGGGTTCTGCCCTCCCTGACTCCAATGGCTTCTTCACTAAATACTCCATTTATCTGGCCTGGGAAGTGAGCCCTGAGCCAGGGGAAGAAAATATTATACACATTTCAGAAGCATCTCATAATGCAACAGGGGGAAATCTTGTTACAGTGCACTCCAAGCAGCCTATTCAAGGTAATCACATTTATATTTTTTAAATGAGGCAGCATTCACAAAAAGTCAGCTTTGCAGCCAAGACATAAACAAGCCAGGACATAGTCCAGAAACAACAAAATGGTTTATGACACTTCCTGTTCTCAGTGTCCTCCTTTCTACTTCCTAATGAAATTTAATAAGAGGGTGTACCAACATTTATGTACAGCAATCTCCAGGCTGGCCACTTCATATAAATGCCTTTCTCAATAAGGGAAACACCATGCATGGTGGAAAATTAAAGATGAATGTCAAACTTCTTTCTCTATAATTTAGTTAATTATACCCCAAAAAACTATCTGCAGTAGGTTTTTAAATGTTTCTTTTTCTGATGAAGATATTTTTTTGTAAAATAGACATACATTTGCTTCCTTTGTTTATTCATTAATTTATTTAGTTATCCCATAGTAAAAAATAGCAAATATAAAAGCAAGTGGATCTGAGTCAGAGGTTTTGGAGAAACAGCTGCAGAAGTGGTGATGAGGTTTCAGAATAGGAAACAACCTAAACTAAGGGAACAATGCAAGGGTATTTCACTCATGAATTGAGGCAAAATACACCTAAAGAAAAGAGTTTGACTTACTTTCATTTGAAAAACATCAAAATATGGTGCTAACAACACCCTCTTCATTTCAGAATTACAGCTTCTAGTATTGATTAAACACAAGCATAAGTTAACACATGCTTTTAATCATGAAAATAAACATATCTCAGCAAAGTAATTAAGTTGCTCTTATATGGCTTCTTGAATAAGGTTGAAATTCTGAACTTCATTCTGCAAAGTGCTTTGGGGCAAATTTTTGAAAATTAATCTGAAAGTGCCAATATGCTACCTTCACAATTTAATGAATTTGTACAGAGATAGCTGAAGAACAACGGATTCAGGATTTTCTGGCACATCATTGCTGAGAACAAAAACCACTATATTTTAAGAGAAACAATGTATTTCGAAAAAGTTGTCCTGGCAAGAAGGAGATTATATCAGAACCTGGAATTTACCTTGTGCCACAGCATGAGTTTAACAAAGCCTGTTACAATCAAAACTGAAACAAGAAAATCAGAATTGCCTCTCTATAGCAACAATGATCAGCTCTCAAGAAAGCTGAAAGTTACTGTGGAAGAACCATAATGTCATTGTAATTAGATCTATAAGCTGCAAATTAATACCTACACAACCCCGCTACCCACCAAAAAAAAACCAAAAAAAAGCCCCACCCAAAAAACCGAAAAAACCCAAAAGAAACAAAAAACCACACATACAAGCAAAACCAATAACAGTACCAAAAAAGCAAAACTAACCAACACCCACATAAGACGTAAAATGAAAGAGAAATTTTTAGAGTGACAGATATTTTGGTTGAGATGCCTACCTATTTTCTATAGTATTTTACGTATCAAAACATTTTTGTTTCTAAGCTTCAAGCTCTGATTTGTCTTTCATTTTGATGTGGCTCTCAAAAAAGACAAGACATTGTAATCAGACCACAGTATGAGGTCTGTAATATGCTCTGATGGGCAAAGCATTTCTTCTGTCTTGGTCTCACAGTCATTTATTAATGGATGGGCTGATAATGCTTATTATGTGCCTGAGATAACCTCAAAAGACCAAGCAAATACAGCTAGAGTTAAATACTGTCTGTTCTTGTGAAGGTTTCTTAGCAAGAAATTGGATTTTCAATGCAAAATATAGCACATTTTTAAAGAAAGAAACAACCAGACCTCTGAGAGCGTACTAGATGTAGAAGGTGTTTGGGAAATAAACAAAATCACACCTTATGTCTTCAAAATTATTTAGTTCATCAAAGGGCAAAGAAATCAGCATCTCATTTAAACACAGCATTCTGTATCTTTTCTTTCTGATCCACATGAAGGTAGGGAATAGTAGTTTTCTAGTATTACATTATCTGATAAGAGGTATTGACAAAAATAGAGTCATATCATCCAGACTATAAAGATGAGGTGATCCTCTTTTATTTCCCTCACTAGTATTTAATCATGCACTTCAAAAGAGTTTCTGAAAACACAGGTTTTCCTAGTACCATTGCACCTAAATATGAATAGCTATGTTTCATATTGAAGCATTTATTTGTACCCGAATGCATGCTTTTGAATTAAATTAGTCTTGGGGGCTTACTCCTCTGCCAACTGCTATTTGTCCTGCAGGAAAACAACTCCCCGAAGAAATGCAAATAATTCATGGTTCTTGAGGGCTTTGGGACAATTACTGTGCCATCCAAGTTCTCAAAATTACAGTAAGTAGGTTATACAGCCTTGGCATAATCATTCCATATGGCTGCATCTGAAATAAGATGCTTAGGTGGGTTGTAAAGTGACATAGTTTGAATACACATAATTGTATCTTAAGCTCAGCTATGAGCCCTGGGCCACCACTGGTTCAATAAGGGATCAGACATGGGTCAATTAAATTCTGTGAACATTTTATTATCTGGGAGCTGAAAGTCCTTAGCTGAGATTAGACAACCACGGATCTCCACAGATTATAAACACTGCTCTGATGCACTGCTGCTACTTTATGCAAAGAATATCATCTCACCTCACAGATAAAACCAGAAGGAAAATAATGGGAAAAGGTAATTTCAGGAGACACTAAAACACAGCACTGATTCTGTGCTTTACACATGGGAGCCATTAAATAGGGCTACTTTTGTAAAAGCTACATGAGCAATTAAATGAGAACATGGATGAAACCAGTAGCTTTTCTACCATAAAATATTTCTGTGTTGACAAACTGCATTTTTCACTGGAAAAGGTATTCCCACAAAACTGTCAAGCTCTTGTCAACTTTTCCTGCTTTATTTGAGATCACCAAAATGACTGAATTAATGTAAGACAAAGGAGATGTTTTTTTGCTGTGTTACTGCATTCTTGTCCTAAGCTGGACTGACTTGCCCAGCTCTTTCTGAAACCCCACCACACTGCTTGGAGAATGTACCATGGGGGCCAGCAGCTGCACTGAATTTTTATGCTATTCTTCATGTCATTACCTTTCAGTTTTTGAATGCTTTATGTTATCCCCATGGGACAGATTACTATGTAGACAAGGAACTCCCAGACCACAGAATATTTGGGACTTTTTTGCTTTCACACTTTCCTCTCCTTTCCCTCCCTAATCATGGTATAATTCTTAAAGTAATTATTCATTTACTTTTAATTTAAGATACTCTTAATTTGATTATTCATATTATTCTTGCAGTACTTATTGCTTTCTTCCCGCTTTAAAGTACTTTTAGAACGGATTTTCAATGCAAGATAACTTTGCAAAGGCAAATTTTAACAAAAAATTAATGCAAATCAAGATTTATTATTCAAAATTAGATTAGGAGTTTATTCATTTTTTAGAAACAAGTATCCTATCTACTTCACAAGAACAGTTCCTGGATCTTGGACTGTATTCTGAGGCACTTACAAATCAGTCTTGACTAAAGATGCAAGAACCACAAATGAGTAAAAGTGGCAAGGGGGAAACATATTTCTTTTCTGCCAAGCAACAGCCACCTGACTATGCAGCACCAGTGATGCCATCGACTGTGCTGAACACATGAATAGATTGCCTTTACTCACAAATATGATTCAGAACTGCAGATTAACTTTATTTTCTGGAACACACAATATCTGGTATTTTTCATTGTGATATCACTCACAGAGCCTATACAGGTACTTCTTTCCAGTTTCCTAAAGAAAAATACTCTGATGTAACTTCTAAGTGCAACCACATCCAATGATGGGACAATATGTTAGGGATTTTCAAAATAAAAAAAAAATAAGGCAGAAATTTTAGAAGATAAACTCATTTAAGTAATTAAGAAGCTCTAAGGAAAAAGTTCTCCTGAAAGGGTGTTGGGGTTTTTGTCAAGTCCATCACAGATACACCTTAGTCCAATACTGCATTGTATTGTCACAGCTATCATCCCATTTTCTGTGGAGATATCACAAGATTTACTGAAAAGGCACTGGAAAGGGTGCATATAGCAATGATAGTGGAGATTACTGTTTCACAAAAAGTATAAGGTTGGAGATGGTTCAAAAGCCAGACCACTTTGGGTCTGTATTTTCCAGTTTGGAATTCTCAAGGTAGACATTCCAGACTGCATGAGAGCACACAAACAAAAGTGGCCTGGTTTCCAGTGGCACCAAACATCCCAATTAACACAGGAGTGCATGTGTTCATAGCTATGAAAATTGGAATTCATGTTTTGCCCTGAGGCTAGACACCTACTTTGTGGTAGCCAAAATCTGGGAGGTTTTTTCTTAGTTCGAGGTAGCTCACAAAATTAATACAAAACACTGAATGACCAAAAATATTTCCTAGGCTCCCACCTGGTTATCTAATTTCTTGGAATAATTGCAGGTAATGGAAGCAATCAGGAAGTTGGAAAGACTGGGTGTATATGGTGTATTGGGTTTATGTGGCCAGGGTCTGGGAGCAAAGGGGAGTACAGGGACCTGTAGACCTGTGGAGAGAGGAGCCCAGGCTGGAGCAGGCTTCCTGGTAGGACCTGTGACCCTGTGGGGGATCCATGCCAAAGCAGGCTGTGCCTGAAGGACTGCCTGCATGGAAGAGTGACCATGGTGCAGCAGTTCACAGAGAACTGCTGCCTGTGGGATGGACTCACGTGGGGAAGTTCATGGAGAACTCTCTCCTATGGGAGGGACCCCAGGCAGAAGCAGGAGCTATGTGTAATGAACTGACCTTAACCCCCCCATTACCCATCTCCTTGCACCACTAGGGGGGAGAAGGCAAAGCTGGGCAGGAGGGGGTAGAGAAATTTGCTTTTGTTTTATTTAATTTTAATTTTTCTTATTTNGAAGGTACTAAATAAAAATAAACCACCATTCATGATTTCTAATAGAGTAATGCCTAGAAGCCAGCTACTTCTCTTTGTTGGACACATCTGTGCAAAAATAATTGACTTTGTAATTCACTGCTGCAAGGTGCCTCTGAGAATCTCCACAGCTGAGCAAAAAGAGGAGCAGGGAGTTTGCTCACACACTGGACATTCAAGCATTGCCTCTGCTTAAACATTATACNGCATGGAAGAGTGACCATGGTGCAGCAGTTCACAGAGAACTGCTGCCTGTGGGATGGACTCACAGTGGGGAAGTTCATGGAGAACTCTCTCCTATGGGAGGGACCCCAGGCAGAAGCAGGAGCTATGTGTAATGAACTGACCTTAACCCCCCCATTACCCATCTCCTTGCACCACTAGGGGGGAGAAGGCAAAGCTGGGCAGGAGGGGGTAGAGAAATTTGCTTTTGTTTTATTTAATTTTAATTTTTCTTATTTTATTTTTCATTATCCCACTCTGGTTTTGGCAGTAATAACTTCACTTTATATCCCTTAAGTCAAGCCTGTCTTGCCTGTGATGGTAGTTGATGAGTGATCTCNAAAAGAGGAGCAGGGAGTTTGCTCACACACTGGACATTCAAGCATTGCCTCTGCTTAAACATTATACCTTCCTCAGCAGCTCCAATTTGGTTTCTTGCAAAGGCATATTTGGGAGAAGTTCCCTTTAGGCAGCTCTTCTTGCATGGACAGTTATTCTCTTTCTGCCTTCCAATAATATCCTCAAAGGATCCAATATTCCCAGATGCACTCCAGGCTATGAGAGATGAGTCCTCAGTTTCATGTTGTGAAAATGTCACTTTCAAAGATCTGACATTTTGCTGACATTATCTCAGATAATTTGAGTTAAAAAAAAAAAAAAAGGAAAAAAGAAACCACAGAAAGAATCATTCTTGTGACTTCAAACCACCATTTGGGCCAAGTCACGGTATGGCAGACACACTTTGCTGCAGAGTGGCAGTGTGAGTAGAACCCAGCTGGTCCCATCAGTCCTGGGGCTCATTTCCTGGCCTTCCAACATCATGAGATGTGCTACATCTCTTACCCTCAGGCCAACAGTGGGTATGCATCTTTTTATTTACTGGCATAGATGTAATCAATGAGACCAATAAATTATGAGGACCAAAAAAGTATCTGATGTTTGTAAGAGAGCATCAGGACCTACACAGATAAATAAAATACAAAATAAACATCACCTTAGCTGTGAATCCTCATGTTTCAGAGCAGCAGTTAGCAAAATTCCTGCAATTAGACAGAAACTACCATGTACACAAGTTTATAAAATAAGTAATTGCCCACAATGGTTTCCTGTCTTGCTTAGTACAAACCTTCACATCCCACTACCTGGATTGAATCTGAAAACTCCTGTGATCCTAATATTGGCATCTGGTCACGTTTCTGTTCAGCTAACATGCCTCTTAACACATGATGGTCAAAGAATTCTTCTGCTACTGCTGATCTCTTTGAAGTGTATGAATGTAAAGCATTAACCTATTTCCAGCGTGAGATACCATATGATCAAATTAGAATATGTAAATTGCTCACAAGAGCTTCCTATGGTGTATGAATTTTCTGTTAACAATTGCTTTCCAAATGAAATAAGTGTTCTTAACTCCTCTTAGTGAGAGTAGGAGACATTAAGCATTTCAGGATTAGACTTGAGCCCCTCAGTCCTTGCCTGTCTCCTGGCAAAATGTGTCATCTGGCCTAAATACCAAAAGTTCATCTTGCCAACCACCACATGATCCTCCTGCAATTGAAACACATCAGCAGAGAATTGTTGGATCAAAGGTAAGCATCTCAGAGTATGATCTAATGTGACTTAGGTGTCTACATTCTCTTAATCAGTCATGAAGGGAATAGAGAGCTCTACAGATCAATAAATTGAAATCTAATGGCTTGAACTGGTTTTCCATCAATTCTATAGGACTTCCACAGAGACTTATCTCAGACATTAACAACTACAGTAGATGTTTACCATTACGTGAGGTGAACCCACAGCAGCTTACATGGTTCAGTAACTTCATCAGTTGGACTAGACTGTGTTGCAGGTAAATTCTGCATGGTCCTCACCATAAAAGGAACTTTTCCGTTTGCTACTGCTGTTTCAGGGATGCTTGTGCACACAAAAACACGTCATATTTTTCCAACCTTACTACCTGACTTAGTAAAAAAATATTATTTCTGCAATGGCATAAATGAGCTGAGAATGTTGAATGACAGCTCAAACACTTAACCCAGGACATGGACTTTGCTCTGCCTGCATCCCCAGTCTTGAAGGCTGCCACAGCTGTGGCACTCGGTGCCCAGGGCTCAGTGCCTGCTGCAGCCTTGGCCTGATGCTGTATCAGAGCAGCTCTAGGTGCACACACCCTCACACACACCTGGAGCCACTTCTTTCCTTTGCTTCCCTCTTCTTCTCCAAGCTAAGTCCTTTAACAAAATCTGTTGATGGGGAGGGATGGAGGAGGGGGGACCACATCCTGCAGGAGTATCTCCTCACCGCACAGAGAAATGAGGTAGTAAAGGGGGCATGAGTAGGAACTTGGTGAAGTTTCCCTTCAGGAAGGGAAAAGAAAAGGAATAGGAAGGAAAAAAGATGGGAATCTGAGTAAAGGTAGAGTGAGAGAAGAATCTGAGCAAAAAAGTTTAAGAGAAATGCAGAATTAGGATGGAATGGAAGAAAATGAGAAGAATTATAATTAAAAATAAACTCCAGCCTCTTCCCATGCTGAAAGCTCACAGCTAGTTGGCTGATTGGCATCTTACAATTCTGCCAGGGTATTACAAAAACAGCATGTGAAGTTACCATCATGTGTTTTATGTGCTTCATAATCACTTTTGTTAATAGGAAGATGCAAGATTTCATCTATACTGAGCTTTAGTACTTTACCACTGAAGTCTAATTAGTAAATCTTGGAAGGAAAGGAAAGCAATCTGATGCTTTGCTCAACAACCTTCTATATACAGTCAGGATTAAATGTCAGATAAATCCTCTGCTTTATTAATTTTCACTTTACTCTGAAACAAAATATATGAAGCATGCAATTATTTCAAAATCCTGCCAGCATTAAACTCTCCCCATCTCTTACTTCTTCCTCATCACACTTTCACCCCCAGCAGTAGAGAACACTCTCTCCTGCTAACCTGCAATAAACTCTGCTTATAGCTGCCTTCAAAGGAGGTCCACCGAAACTTAAAAATAAATGAGACAAGACTAAGATTAATAAAATAGGCAAGGATAATTGTTCATTTTTTTATGACCCAAATTCAATCCATTAAGGGAAGTGTGTAAGACTCCCTTCTAGTTAAATTAACTGAAACATTCTGCAACAATGGAGGATAATAAAGCACAATTAAAAGTGAAAGTGACCTGGAGCTTTAAATACCCAAGAACCATGGTAATGGAACAAGAAGGCCATTTAAAGGTCAGCAGCTTATAAACAACGTCCTCCGAGCAATTTCTCAAGAAGAAAATAATTTCAGATGGGCCTACTGAGTAATTTATAAAAAGGAAGGCTTCTCCCATCCTGAAGGAAGGCAAGCAAAATTAAATGCCTACTATGAGGCTCTGGCAGCCATTGTTTCATGTCTTATGTTCAAGGGGAGTTATACCAGCTGGCGTTGAGTGGCATCATCTGGCAGGGTAAATCTCACAGTACCCTGCTTACAGAGTCAGGCATGTCCCAAAACACTTGTTCCTTTGGAGATGACATCTGGGCTGCAGTCCATGAACTCTGCCTGCACAGCTGGCAGGGGTTATCTGAGCACCTGCACTGCTGCAGAGCAAGAGGCAGAAGAAAAGGCTGATGCTCACAGTTCTCTGTGGGAGATGTGGGAAGCTGTGTCTGTTGACCCCTTTTGTTCTCTGGCATGGTTTCTGTGGTCTCTCATGCACACACACCTCCTAGCACATCCTGGGGACTGGCACCTGCTGCCAACCTGCACAAGGAGTGTCCTGGCACCACTATGGAAGTCTCCAGCTCTTCCTTGCCAAGATGAGCTGTCCTGCATGCACTGGTCTATGACTTTGGAAATTTGCCCCCATGAGGGAAAATAGAGAAATCATTGTAGAAACCTAATATAATTCCTCATATTTATAGAGATCCTGTAAGCTCAAAAGGAAAAAACAAAATCCTCCTCCACTTGGAGCCTTTTTTCTCCCTTCATTTTTCAGACTTGAAGGTAGAACCCCATTATAGCAGGGTCTGTCAGGTTCCAGGTCAACTGGAAATATAGATTATACCAAAAAATATTAATTCACTGTGTAGGAAGACTATTCATGTAAGCATCCATTACAAATCTGTCACAAATATAAAGCTAGAAAATTATTTTTCATCCAGGCAGACATATTGAGTACAGTAGTCCAACAACAGCTGTGTTGCATCAGCACCTACAGCAAAAACTACTAGGAAGGACTTGCAGGATCCAGCAACTTATTCTGCATCACTTAAATCCATATCTAGGAGAAAAATTAGTGATCTTACACATTTATTTAGCCTTTGTTATATCTCAGTCACCAGGGAACATATCTCATAACCCAGTGTCCAGAGGAAAAGTCAGCCAGACACCAGGCACAAGGTATTATCACCTGTAAGGTATGTTTTGTGTTTCATGCAGCTTCATCCAAACTGACATAAACCAGTCATTTCAAAAATCACCTGATGACAGAGAAGAATTATACTTAGGCTTTTGGTGAATTCTCTGCAGATGTGTCTTAATTCAAGAGTTAGCATAATAGTACTGCTGCCCTACACAGCACAGGTTTCACTGACTACTTATGGGCATTTAATATTTCATTAGCTCTTTGTCTGAATGCCTTTCTTCTGCTGTCCTCATTCTGTACTTTTTTCTCCATCTGCCCTCTTCCCTCCTTCTGCACACCACAAGTTCACTGAATATTTTACTCCCTGTTCCTTTCATGGTCCCTTTTATCCAAGCTACACATCTACTGAATGACTTGAAGCTTGTTTCCCATGTTCGGGTTAGTCAAAAAATTAGCTGGAAGACATCAGCCACTTTGCTGTAACTGTGTGCTGTCTGTAAAGTAACATGAAACAGCACATTCCATAGTGCTATTTCAAGAAAAATAGTCTCTCTCCTCTGAATTTTCTGCTGGTGCAGTTCATTTACAGCAGGCTGGCCATGTGCCCACTATGCACAGAGAGTGCATGCAGAGCCATAGGAACAGCTGATCAAACACAACCAAGATAAATTCAACCCAGCACATTTTCCGTTGTCTATAAAAGAAATTTGGGTTTTTATAGATTTTGTCTGCCTCTCTCTTCTGAGCCATAGGTGTAAAAATAAGGCAGGAAACTGGACAAATTTTCTTCCCTCAAGACTGTAAAATCACTCAATAAACCTCTTCCTGTAATAAAAGCCTTAAAATGATGGTTGAAACCCTGGCTCCACTGGAGCCAATAGTAAAGCTCCCATTCACATCAGGAGCAAGTGACTTCTGTGCTAATGAAAGCCCTTTAGCAGTACCAGGTATGATACAAAATACAGCATATAATAACTCCATATAATAACTTGCTATAAAACACATGTTTTCTCCAGATAAGGCCTCACATTTTTTACTATAATAATAAATTTTTAAAAATACTTATTTTGTCCATCAATAAAGGACAGTTAATACACAAATGCCTACTAACACAGAGAAGCAGTTTAAAAAAGGGTTTCTGAAGACAGCATGGAAATGAAGCTGCCGGTTGAATGTTATATAGGCCAAATGGAATGGTCAAGGCTGGTTTAAGTCTCTGCTGGAAGCTGGTATATCTAGTACCAAAGTAAATGTTAAAAGCATTATTGGCCAAGATGGACTCACACTGACATCTGGCAAATTTGTACAAAACCAGGAGGAATTTGTAGTCTTCATTTGTGTCTAACATTTCGATTTAGACTAACCAAAGCATACATGGTAAGCACCCAGACAGAAAAAAACAAATTCCAGTGTATTGCCTGCAAAATGCCAGCACAAAAGGATTTTAGAGAGAGAAACCAACATTGTCAGCTGTCAGTTCACAGTGCGGATAAATCCTGGCATGTAATTGCAGCATTAGTCATGCTGGCTAACAAAGGCACCACAGAGCAGGTGGGGCACCAACAGTGGAGAGCAGGGAGGTCATCAGCTGTCTGAGGCACCAGCTTTGCTCACCAGGCTCCAGCACGTGCTCAGCCAGCAGGATGAGGAGCCCAGGCTGGAGCTCTGCGCTTGCTGACGCCCTCGCTGTGCCCCACCATCGCCTTGTCCAGGGCTGGCTGCCAGCCCTGCTCCCCTCACAGGCAGCTCTGCATGGGCTCAGGTCCTCCTGCACCACTTGTCCAGCTCAGAGGGGACAAAAGTGAGCCTTCCCTTTGAAGCTGTAACTGTGTCAGCGCTCCCTTGGGCTCAGAACAGGATGGAAGAGGAACAAAGGGAAAAGGCTTTTCCAAAACAGCCACATATCTGAGATGGGCTGCTTCTGAATTCAGGCTTTGGGTTAAAAAAATGTGTGCCACTACAAAGGTGGGATGAAACTCACTTCTCCACATTCAGAAAATTCTTTTTAAGAAACAGCCCAAAACCCAAAAACAGTTTTGGGTTTTTTTCAGTAAGTCAGTAATAAGTGAGGGCTAGAATCTGGAAATACAGTCCTTGTAATGATTACATCAGTTTGTAAAGAGTAGCAGGGGAAGAATATTTCTGATAGTGGCATGTCTTACACTGTCATTGTTTGCACCTATGATGATCAGAATTGCAAATACAGAACTATGGGCATAACCCCTGAAATTATGTGCTAGATTTGCCATCACCTGAAGTCATTAAATAAAGCGTGGAAATATTTGAAAAACATATTCTAGCTCAGTCAGAAGACAAGTCTGTGCCGTGGGCCTGCATTGTACAGCTGAAGGATATGATGACAACAGCCCTTGTAGGTATCAAAAGTTATGAGTATTCGAATCTGCTTTGCCAGAGTGGTTTGGATTTCTTTTCATTCCACGATTTTGGGGCTTTTCAGCATTTGTATTTGTCAGCTTGCAAAGTAACATCAAAAAAAAAGGTAGAAAACCCAGCCTTTCAGGATATAAATAGATTATAGTCCCCAGAGGGAAAGGTACCTGAAAGACCCAGGCTGATTCTGAGCCATTCCAGAAGGATGCCATTAGACAAAGCCTTCCCCAAATCCCGCTGTTAAGGGCATTTGAGGTGGAAAGAGGTACTGGCCACAAGACAGACACTCAAAGCACACAACCTAGGGGGGTAAAAAGTTCAGAAGTGTTTTATAAGGAGCTAAAGGCATCTGAGGAGAACAGCTGTTTTAAAATAAAGAATAAAGGCAGGAAGACTGAAGCAGCTGTCTCTTTTAAATCTTAGAGAGAGCTGATACTGATGAAGAAAGTGCTTCTACGGGCCTAAGTGGAGCACCCAGCATTGCATGAAACATAACAAACCTTCAGCATTGCTTGGGTGTCCTCTTGTCACTGAGCACTCCCTGTGCACAGGAGGAGCCATGCCAATTTATCCATCTCAAATGGCAAATTCCAGCTGGAAGCAATGATCTATTCTTTTTAATTTAATTTCTGCCTAGTCACCAAGATCATATTGTTATAAAGAGGGAGAGATTCTCCAGAGCTACAAATAAACACCAGCTGATCCTGCTCAGAGATAGATACCACAGGTCTCTCTGCTGGCACATCATGCAGGAATAGGATGATAGGCCTGCAGAATCTTCCATCTTGCAATGAAGTGTGCCAGGGATTCACATCGAATCCACACGAATCCTGCAAAACTGTAACTTGACTCCCAAACAGGGTCTTTCCTTTCCTTTAACACCGAGCACTGTAGAGCTCCTGAGACACTTGCAGAGGCACTGTTACAGCAGAATTCAGCAGTGCACACACAAAGTAATATGAGGTAATTGACATGATTAATCAATAATATTTTGTCCCAAATTGTTAGGCTTTTTGTCATATTTTTGATTCTACCAACATGCTAATGAGCAGCTGGTCTCTCAAATCATCCCTAAGCCACACAGGCAAAATACTGGAGCCTCCCTGTCTGTGGACAGGGAGGAGGAGTTTGGGAAGGTCATTACTGAAAATTGTGACACGTACAAAGAGCAGCCTGAAATTTTGGACTTGATTACTCCTGTCAGACCCCTTTGGAGTCCCATAAAGAGCACATAAAACTTGACATTTCTGAGATGATGTAGAGGAAGAAGGAAAAGCAGGAGTGAGGAAAGAAAAAAGGAGGTGTTGAGAAAGCCATTTTCCATGGTAATGTGATTAAGAAGAGCAGGAAGAGAAGGTCTGTGCTCCAAAGGGTCTAGAGAAAAAGAGGTTCAAATACCATGAATGAGGAGACATCATGGGCTGTCCCATGTTTTGGGGCCAAGCAGCAAAGAAGCAGGTAAGAACAGGCTTCAGACCAAAGAAGAAAGTAGCATCTGTGAGAGAAAGAGTAGGGGAAGCTGGTGAAGTGGAGGTGAGGACAAGCAAGAAGGAAATGGCATTTTTTTCTCAGCAATCAGTGAATTCTTCTTCCTGATTACAGACAATATTGCCTTACCTTGGAAAAGCTGGTACATTCTCTGGAGGCTGACAGCTTTTCAGCAGTGAGGTGCCCTGTGTTCCAGAGCAGCTTGGTGCACAAAAAAGCAACAGATTTGTTGACACATTTCTCTAATCCATTGGCAAAAACCAGTATGGTTGCAGCCAAACTGCTCCCCTACACACCTTGCCTGGAAGAGGAGTCTCACAGTAACCCACCAGTGGTCTGTGGGGGGCTCTGGGGCACAGAGCAGCAGGTTGGAAGGGGACCCAGACCTCTGCTGCCCATGGATTGGTGAGATCCAGGAGAGTGCAGGTCAGGAGTGCCGATTTCTGTGCATGCAGGTACAACATCTGCCTTGAACACACCTGCCATTTAAATGCACAGGACTGGAGCTGCTTGTAGTCTCTCTGGAGGCAGTTCTGCATTTGTCCACCCCTTTACCATACTCTCACCATAGACCCTATAATTCCCCAGCACTTTGACAAAAACATCTTGTTTCCTCCTCTGAAGAATGCAGCAATATAATTAATAGTAAGAGCTACCCCACAACTGTACACATCCTCTCATGTTCTCAGCCAAGCAAATCTTTCATTTTGTCGGGTAATTTCTTTTTAATGTGGTGGTTGCTATTATTTCTTGATAGTGATAAAAGACCTGAAGCAAAATTCTTTTCAGAGAATTCAAGAGGGAAAAAAACTTTGTTGGTGAAAGGAGCATATTTAATGCGTGCAGAAGGTGTTAATTAAAAATCCTTAAAGCTGACATTATAGCCCTAAAAATCACTAATATTTTGAGTCTTAAATGTCTCAGTTATTGTCACAGAACATGTCTGCCATGGCATCCATTTCTTTGGCCTGAGGCACTACTATAAAATTAAAAATGAGCACTTGGAGCTGGTAAGCTTTGATCTAATTTAGTATGTGGTAGGATCAAATCATAATATGCCCATGATTTCTGATCTTATACCTCCCTTCTGGTAAGGGTTTGTCAACAGATACTAATGTACTCTTATAACCTACAGATGTTTTACAAAGTAAGCTGATTTTTGCAACTTATTTTTGTGTGTGAGCTTAACAACCCACACCCCACCCACAAAAAAAAAAAGCAGCACCCCATCTGAAATTTCCATATGGACTAAAGGGCAGAGGAAGTTTCCAGCTGTTACAATTCAGTAGGTATGACATTTACCTCTGTGTTTTTCTACAGCTGGCTTAATGCACACCATACTGTGCAAAGTTGAAAATCAATTAATTTTGGAAAAAATTTCTTTTTATACACTCTCTTCTGTGGATCAAATTTCTCATCTGTTCAGGGAATCCTTTTAGCATGAAGAGGTAAAACTGATGAATATTAAATCTCCGCAATCTTAAAGAGAGTAGTGCTTACCCAAGTTTCAGTGAAATACAGATGTGTATATATATCTACCTAGATATATACATTTTGTATACATATGAAGATGTGATCAATGCATAGGTTTTTTGTTAATTTATAGACAGAGGTTCTAAAAAAAAAATTATCCTTTGAGAAGTCAGATAGGAAAAAAATTACTTCTGCAAATGAGAAGTGGCATCAGTCATCAGACGAAGGAGTGTGTAGAATCTGAAACAGCAAAGCAATTGAACATGAAAAGTTTGGCATAGAAAAGAAGGGTGAGTAATTTAAACCCACTCAGGAACAGGTGTGACTTGTTCATAAACCAGTTAGGAAAAAAAATTGTTCAATTACTCCTCTCTGGTAAATAACAAATTACCATAGTAACTCCATTTTCAAACAACATATGCATATATTTTGTTACAGAAAAGCTTGAGTGAAAACTGCATTTTAGTATCATACCATGACTTCTTTCTTAACTTCAAGATCACGATTCTATGAAATTTCAGCTCCTTATTTACATATACTGCCTCATCCATGACCTGAAAAGACCACTTTAAGGTTGACAGTATTGCTCAATCCATGCTTAAAATACATTTTGCCTATTTGTTGAGACTCTTACATTGAGCCAATTCAGCAAATAGCTTTTATGATAGGGAGAGTATACATCATTTTGGGGATGGATTCCAAACAATTTTTTAAAATCAGATGTATTTTTTTCTGCAATTACAAATGACCTGAGGCATATGCTTATATGCAGGTGTGTATTTAACTTTATCATTCTATATCTACGTGGTGGTTATAAATTTTTCAAGTATTTTCATTTTCAAGGTGTCAGGCTTTCAATTAATTTAACTGACTGACCATACAGAATGCAAACCTTTGTGTAGAGCTACACAGCCCAAATGGAACAGGAGGAGTCCCAAACCCCACTGCTCCCCAGCCTTTGTAGGGCAGCAACATACACTCACTCACTCACCTCCAAATCCTGGTCCAGACTTTGCAGAAGAAACATTCATGAGGAGCAATCCATCTAGAGCATGCAACAGTCACCTGGTTAGTGACCAGCCTTTCTCTAGAAACAGCTTACAGGCAGCCAGTGTTTGTGCCTCCAGAGCTGGACTAGAAAACAAATAAATAAGGGTTATGCAGCCTCAATTAGGTAACCTCACTTTAACATCCTGAATCTTTAAAGTATGTATTATTTGGATCTTGTACCCTGAAGAGTTACTGGTTTTGTGCAGACTCATATTGAGGGGTGTCTCACCTGTTCAGATTAACCTGTCCAGGTTAAAGTAGTCTCCAATTGGTCTTCAAACTTGGAGAGATGATCAGAATCTGCTGTTGTTGAGTTTTCCATTCTGTAATCAGCAACAAATGAGACTTTACTCAATGTTCCTATAGCCATCTGTTGCCTCTATGATGGCAATTTCAGTCTGGATCCTTCTATCCTATTTATGTTTATACGATTCAGATGGACAAAAATATCAGAATGGGCAGGAGCATAACAAACACCTACACTTTCAATTTGAAAATAGATTCATTTCTGATTTTATAAAAATATGCCAGAAGGTTGGCCCAATAAAGATAAGACATGTATGCAGTTCTAAGCTCTGGTACCCCATCCTCTTTTTTCTAAATAATAAAGGAGGAAGATGAAGTAGAAAATATAGGCACTTAGTCCTTAGCTAGTCTTATCTCGTAGTTCATTGGAAATCATTTTTGCATGAAGAGATGCTCTGAACCAAGCCACTCAATCATCAATTGATGCAGTGAAACAAATCTCTTCTCATTCCATTGGAAATATGCAAACAGTAATACATCTCTTGCCTTAAGAATAATTCCCTGTTCATAGCATGGTAATTAATCTCACTGAATTATCTTGCTTTACTTATTCATTCTAGAAGATTTTAAAGGAAAGAGGAAAAAAAGGGAAGGAAGGGGGGGCAGAAGGAGGGGAAAAACAACAGCACATTGCTCAACAACAGCACAAACACAATTAAAAGTTCACCTGTGTCCAAGTCACTCAAAACAATAGAACTGCAAAACTTTTTTCAGATCACTCTGTGTGGGCTGCAGCTATAGCAGAATTTCAGTCTGTAGCAGGTGTGCAGTTTTGAAAGTCTCCCAGTTGTCCCCACCTGCAGCAGTGACGTCATGGAGACGAGTAGGGTCACTGTGCACAAGCTGTGTCCCTCCCAGTGGAGCTAAACTGTCAGACGCCTTCCAGGGAAGCACCCAAGGCACACCAGCCACTCTTAGGTGCTCAGTCCAAGCAGGAAGTTAGAGCTAGGCCAGGGAAAGCTTCTTGAAATGCAGATAAACACCCAGGCTCCAGCCTCAGCCCTTGTCTTTTCAGATCCATTCCTTTTGGGTTGCACCATTTCCTTATACGGATACAGGTTTTGCCACAGATCTTTGCTTCAAAAGACTTACTTGCCTGCAGTGATTATGTCAGGTGGACTTTATTGGTATCTTTGGCTTCATTACCTCCTCCCACCTTTTCATCTTGTATTCAGGTAAGAAATGTAATTTTGCACAGTTATAAAGTTATCATATCCTCGCCATAAACTGGGTGACACGATAACCTGTCTTGTCAGATAGTTTTACAGTGCTATGCATCAGCTGAAAGGCTGAGAATGAAGCAAATAGTCCATGGTTTTTTATGTCTCCCCTAAAGCCACAAGGAGATGTAAGTACTGATATGAAATGACACTACATTTTGTTTGGGAAAATTTTGCAAAGTTGCTTTATCCCAAGATGGCAGCTATTATGTAAGCAGCAACAACATCTCTTTAAAGTCTTCATTTTCTCTTTTTTCATGAGGAACAAAAGTACTTTGAGCTCAGTTAGCTCTCCCTTTAGAAAATGAGAACAGAGCAAAGTGCTTGAATCAGCACATGAAACTTCCTGAGAAAAAGATATAGGAGCATGTCTTAAAACAGCCCCTCCCAACATCATGCCTGAAGCATGCAGAGATGGAGTAAAAATACAGTTCTAGCAGCTGGAGATGGGACAAAGCTGAAGGTAAAGAATCCTTCCTTGCAGCATTTCTTTTTTAGCTTTGAATTTTGAACTTTGAAATTTGTGACCTTTGTTGAAATGACTGTCTCACAGGCATAAAACATCCCTTCTGTCATCCCTTGGGCCCTGACTTCCTGTATCTCCCATAGGCAGAACAGCAGCAGTGTGCATCCTTCTTCCCCTCACCTCAGAGCAACATCTTGTCTGCATGGGTATCCCAACACAACTGCTCAGTGAAGTACTCAGGATTGTCACTAGCCATGTTAGTGTGAGAGACATGCAGATGGAAGTGGAAAGAGGAATGGAGCTGCTTGCTCTTCCTTGCCTCATTGTTCTGGTCATTCATGAATGCTCCTTGGTAGAGAAGTTCCTCAGTTTTATTATAGCCAGTGCTTCACTGCAACCCATGAAGAACTTTTCTCATGATTCCTTGTAGTAGATAGCTGCTGAGTTATGTTGCTCAGGAAAGAGGAAAGTCAAAAGACACTTCAAGCTCCGTAAATTTTTCTTGAAAACTGAATGATAAGACAGACCAAGGAGAAGTGCTGCTTCAGATACTATTTCTTAATTTTTTTAAGCTGAAAATCACCATGTCTTTGTAAAACATCACTCCTTTTCATTAACAGTCAAATAGAATTTAAACTTTGAATTGTTGGGTTAGATGAAATAGAAAAACTTTATAGTCGTGTTTGAATAGTCATTTATTAATTCTATTTTTCCACATCCATATTGATTCTATTTCTTCCACATTTTCACATATTTGCACATGTAGAAATGTATGCATTTTGATAAAGTTCTTTAATGGATTTGATCTTTGGACCAAGTTTTGATGTCTCCTGGATCTCTCAATCCTGGGGGCAGCAGGTTGTTAAACTCCTCTGAGTGCAGCTACAATTTTCTATTTGAAGTCCAATCTTTATTCTCCTCAGAGACTATAAACAGTCAGGCTGCTGTAGGTTTTATGCTCACAACTACTTTCTTTAACCTTAGCTGAGAAGAGAAATCGCCAGTACCTCAAAAAAACCTACACTCTCATTTCTTTCCTTTGTTCCAAACATCAGCTGCATTTTTAAACCCTTTCATTACAGTGACAGCAGCTTCCTTGATAAGGCTCCTTGTGGGAGGGGTCCCACAAGGTCAGCTCTGTCAGTTTGGTTTTCCTGATTTGATTTTCCTTCCTTCATCCACGTCAAAGACCGGCTTTTACAGTCACGACTTATTTAGTTCTGTAGCTTCTTACAGGATGCAAAATTTCACCTAAAGGATCTCATGGCTGAGTTCCAACACTCTCCAAAAAGTAACAGGAATTTCAAAACTACAGGCAGATTTTCCCAGTTATACTGGCACATTATTAATCAAAATTTAAATGGGAATTTTTTTCACTTGCCCCAACAGCTGTAGAACAGCACAGGTTTTCTCATCCTCACCATTTCAAGAGCAATTATGGAATTCCATGTCTGTCAGCCACCCTGAAAAATAACAGCTATCCCGATATCTTAAATTCTGACTTTGCTTCATTGATTCTATTTCGCTAGTACAATAAAATGGCACTGTGTAATTTTACTCTTTTCTTCATTCATAATTGCCCTTTTGATTTTGAAAATAATGCTTCTCACTGACTGCAATGTGAGCTGCATTCAGTTTGCCATGTTATCTAAATCTGAGCAAATATAAAGCTCACGCAGTTCCTGTGAGGGACAGAATGTTCTCATTTCTTCAGTTCCTCACATTTGAATATAATGTTTACAAAGACATTTGCACCTGTCCCTCTTTCTTATAATTGTAAACTTTAAGATTAGCACAGTTGTTTAAAATAAGATATGTTTGAGTCAACAAGCCTTTCTAAACTTAATTTTCTTCACTGAAGGTTACTCTTTTTTGTTTGTTCTAGCCTTCATTCAGATATTTTAAAATGTTATTGCTGATTTAGGTCCAATTTGTCACAGAGATCCTGGCCTAATTATGGCTGTTAAAACACTACAACTACTGAAAACATCCTTCCAAGAGACATGTTTTTCACTAAACACAGCAGAAATCTCCCCATTACGTGCAGGGTCACTGAACTGGGTCTCCAGCCCACCACCTCTCAAGCATAGCTATTCTCTTTGAGGCTTCTGCTTGCAGCTCCACCTCACATCTGCACCAAGGCTGGCTGTGCCAGAGTTGGCCCTGAGGAAGGACCTGACGGGGTTCCAGTGCCAGCCCGGGATGGGTTTCCAGATTTTGCCAGCCAGGAAGCCTCATACATATAAATATAGCAAGGTAAAGGTTTTGGCCAGCATTTAGAATTTGATTTTTAGCCCTTGAGTTTGGATATCTCTACTCCTGGTTGAAAATGGGCATGGTGATGCTTTCCAGCTCCAGCAGGGCATTGCTGACCAAGGCCACTGCTGGCTGGAGAAATAGGACAGCAGAGAGCACTGTCCCTCCAGGCTCACAGCAATATTCCCTGGCACCCAAGGCACACAGGCACACCTTCTCCATGGGTACTGCCCCACAGGGTGTTTTACACTGCTCTGGAGGAACGAAAGCTCCCATCTTTGAGCCCTGTTTTCTGTTTTTATATTCACACAGACATATGTGTGTGTTTTTATAATAAAGATTCATTCCAGAAATGTGGCAAACTTTGATGGCAAAAGGTAACTGTAAAAAGAAAAGGTATAAATTATAGAAGACTTTCAAAAGCACACCATATGAAGAAGAACACTGCCAATTCAATGGCCTGAAATAAAGAAATACAGACAATTTATTTAAGCAATGTGGTATTTCAGTGTGGTATTTAATGTCACAAACTGAAGGGAAATCCAACTGCAGAATAAATAAGATATAGCAAGTGGATTAAGGACATAGGTTTATGTACATAGCACACTTCTAAGTAGGAAAGATGTATCTATGTAGGAAAGATGTATCTATGTACATTTGAATCTGCATGCATGCATAAAAATAATGGCTTTTTATTTTTTCACCCAAGGGTATAGTCCTGAAATACTCTTAATGAGTCATTTATAGCAAATTAGGGATAAGAAATATTATAATTGAGGTCCAGCCTCAAGTAAAGAGTGTTTTCCTCAAGACTTGGAATGCTGTGTGGCAGCCATGCCTGGCCTGAACAGAGGCATCCTTTTCTTTCTGTTTAATGAATTGGCCTTCCCTGCTCTTTATGCGGAGCAAGTACAGCCAGTCTGAGGCACATTTAAGTAAAATCATTCCAGCATTTCATTTGCCTCAGATGAAAGAAAGTCAGGCCAGCCCTCAATGTCTTAGTGGGGTTTGTGGCTGCATATCCTTTTTCAGCTCCCCAAAAGTTATGTTCTCATTAAAATGTCACCTTACAATAATGCTCTAATGTACTGGCTTCTCCTTCATTAGCTGTTGAACTAAAGCTAGTAATGGAAAAACAGATTACCCTGAATTTATGATGGGCTAATTCTATTCCTTCTAGCTGTGAAGACAAATCACCCTTTGTTTACAACTGAAAGACCAGTAATTTTTAGCAGAATGAAGAATAGATGGGAAAATATAGTTTTAACTCTTGGCACAGATGGTTTTGGGGCCCCAGAGCAACAATGTGGTCAACAAGTAAAACATAAAATCAAGCTCTGGTAAAGACCAATGAGCAGTGCTTTCAAATTGCACTTATTTTAGTTAGTTGAATATCCCACCATTTACCTCTGAAAATGGGATTTGATCCATTTGAGGGGTTCTCTGCCGTAATGATATTGCTAAAGGAAAAATGAAATCCAAATCAAACAAACAAAAAACTTAGGAGAGATAATAATAAAAATTATTATAAAGTCAGGAGTTAACTAAAAGTTACCAGATCACAAAGTCACACAGAAAATTTCTGCAGATTATCTTTGGGCAAATTCTATAGTAATTCTATAATTGCTATTTTTTTTTATCCTGCTTTAAAGCACATACAGAAAAAGGCAATGAATAAGAATGTTAGGGGATGTCCCTTACTGAGTTAGGATAGCACAGGAAAAGATGCCACCTTCATAGGTATAGGAAGGAAGCAGAGATTCATTATCATGTGTTAGACAGATAATGGTGAACACAGATTTGTAAGAATAAGCAGCAAGATTGTAAAAAAAATCAGAAAATACATTTAGAAGCTTTTCCTAAAGGCTTTTTTTTGTACCTCTAATTCTGTAGAAAATAGATGAAAAATATGTTAAAATTATTGGGTTCTAAAGTAACAGTTTTATTTCTTCTGCAGATTAGTTTCTATATGTGCACAAATCTAATTACCAATACCTTGGTTTTTCTTTTTATTTTCCAGCAACACTGATTTATCTGTTCCATTTTTACCAACTGGTAAAAGAATACATACAAAGTCAAAAGAAAAAAAAAAGGGGGCATCTGTTGGGACAGAAGTTCCCTGAGGGACAAAATGAAATTAAACCTTTTAGCTCATCAGGTAAATACCATGTCAGTCTCACGTAAGGGATAGTCTTTTCATTTGACTGGTTCAAAGAAAGTGATCCTCAAAACTTGCTAATGGTCCTTTGCTTTCCAAGTAAGAGAATGCCATAGCTGAAGTATAGATTTAACTGTTAAGTTGGAAAATTTATTATTATTTTTGTCTGCTTAAAAAAAAAAAAACAACAAAAAAAAAAAAAAGAAAAAAGAAAAACCCAGAAATGAATGCTTTTAATATTTTCTTTTTTTTTTTTTTCCCATCTCACTTTCTGTTTCGGATGTGACTTGGACTATGAGATTCTTACGCAGGATTTATTGCCTTGTTTAAGAAGATATCATTAGAATAAGCGAATACACTGATAAAAGCTGTGGCTAATGTAAGACACAGTCTTATTTAGAATACCCACAGAAATTAGTTAATTTTAAAAACATCTTGTAACCATCTTCCTCTTAGCTTCAATAATCTAAGAATCCCATTCTTACTCTGGAGGAGATGCCAAATATTTTCCTGCTTACTCCATTCAGAAACAGATTTAGTTTTGCCCAGAAAGCAAAGTTTATCAGAGAGATATTTGGTTTATGTCTCAACCGATATGTGCTACAAACTCTCTTCCTCCAAACTGCAAAACAACTGATATCTGCGTTTTATTTGATAAAGTCTCCCTCGAGGAGTTTGTCAGTAATCTACAGCTGAGACACTGGGAAAATATCTTTCTTTCTTCAACCATTATTTAAAGCCTAACTCCTTCTGGGTATTTTGCTCTTCAAATGTACACTGAGATCTTTTCTTGTACATGGTTTAAGGAGATAATCGCTGTTGTCAGCTGAGCCATTTTTATTTGAGTCACAGAAAATTTGTATTTTTCCTGAAATTCCTAAACTCTCTGGCTGAAGCAATTAAATAAGAGTTTTAGGGAGCCAGGTTCTTAGCTCTTGTGCTTAGAGGAAGAAATTTTTAAAAACTTGAACCTACAAACAAATACAGAGATACCATAACTTCTAAAATAGTAAGATTTTAAATCCTCTCACAGCTTCTTAGTTCTCACTATTATCAAAAATGCTGCAATACTAAACACAAATGATGATAAAAATGTTTGCTAAAAATGATCCTTCATTAGCAAACAATAGAGTTACTGATTCAAGTATGAAATTTAATCAAAAACTAATAACCCATGTGCCCAAACAAATGTCTTATTTCTCTGGCTTCAATTTTCCTTCCATGAGAAAATCTTGGCTCTCGTTGCCTTCCATGTCTTTATGCTGACAGTTGTGTGAATCTGTCTTTATAAATGATTATAACAGCCCTCATCCACCAGTCACTATTCGATTTTCATTTAACAAAGCTGATTTTTCCTAACATGTATTAAATATGCTCTAAAGGTGTTTTCCAATCTCTATTAGAAAAGGTTGGCGGCTATCTGGGGTTTGACGAGAGATTTCCGGAGACAGGGAAGCTCTTTGGACACGTGGTTTATTGCTCGTGGGGACAGCCAACCTGACCAGCTCCGGCTAAAGCGTGGTCTCAAAAGAGTGAACTTCCTGTTACAATCTCATTTATTCCCTTCTATGCTGAATATTCTGGTTAGTATCACCTAACCAGTACAGAGTACAAAACTTACAAAATTTACATGTAGCTTATGAGAACTATTATATTACCATACTAAAAACTTAGCAAACCCACCTTTTTTCCCCTATCACCTGGCAGGGCCCAACCCCTTATCCCTTTGTTTAGAGAACTGTATTATTTAATCATCAGAGGCCTGGTCTTCAGATAACTTAATCACCGTCTTCCTGCTTCGCATTCTATAGCTCAAATTTTGCTTTTAGCTCTATCTCTTCTGCAGGTTTTACATTCTTAAAATTTTTCACCAATAAACCATCTCTACAAAGCCTTCCTGCATCATTCTTCCCAACAAATCTCCTCTCCCAAAAATTTGGAACAGTGTTTTCTGACTTACAAGCCTATTTCAAGATCTGCCTCTTACATTTCTTTGTTTCCCTCCGTGTGTTTCCACCCTTTGAAATTTCTATGCAGATCACTCATCAGAAAGTTCCTTTAGATAAGCCAGTTCTGATGCTGAGGTTGCCTGCCCTGCCAAGCAACCAGTTACAGACTGTTACACCTCATGGCAGCTGTAGCTTGGTCCCTCCAAGGGTTATGTGCTCCAAATGCACCCAAAACTCCCTCCTTGAGCCCTCTCACACAGGCGTTCTCAGTGATTTTGAAGCTTTAATTTCCTCTAGCCCATAATGAAGGGGTCTTTAAGAGCACTTAAAATTGTCAGGCAGGCTGCAAAGGGCACACATCTGATTTCTGAAAGTTTTCTTTCACTGGAAGACACTCTCCTTCTTCCTTTCTGAGGAATCTTCAGCTGCCTAACCAGGGCAACTTGAACCTGTGCTTGGTACAAACTTAGAAACATCTGTCATCTGCCAGGATCTAGCCTTGTTGTCCAAACACTTTTTCCAGTGACAATGCAAAGGTTTTTTCTGAAGATTTCAGCTAATGCTGCATCAGGATGTTGCAAATCTGTATGTTAAACCTGCTTCTAACTTAAAGCTTTCACTACAGGGGAAGTCTTCTTCCTGAAGAAAAAGGATGAATCATTATAAACTGAGTGACAACACACACAATAGAAGCAGCAGAAAGCAGGGACAGAGATATTATTAAGATCGTGACAAAAGGGAAAATTAGAATGAAGACTTTAAAAATGTTAATTACTTTTAAAAAAAATGTAAATTTTGCAACATACTTGGGGGTTTTGAATTTCGTGTTTAAGGAACATATTACTAATCCTCTCCTGAGTTCATTTGTTCCAGCATCCTGGTGCTGTGGTACAAGGGATTGTGTAAAAAGATGAAGAAACAACTTAAAGCATAGAGCAAATATGGCAAACAAGAGAAGCAGGTATGCAGTATTTGGCCAGCTGTGAGGCTGAGCCCAGATGTGCTCCCCACCCCTAACAAAGCACTCTGAGTGAGCAGGCAGGGGCAGGGCTGGCCTCTGCAGCTCCACAAAGCAGCTCTTCCTTGTCACAGGTTATCCATGTCCACCTGCTCCTGGTGGCACTGACATTCTTACCTGGTGAGCTGATCATTCACAACCAGCAGCCCCAACTAGCACAATCAGTGCCCTAAAATATTTCCTTTACTTTTTCATGTCTTTCCATGCTGCTGTTTTTCCTCTTGAATACACCAGCTACTTCTGATTTTATCTCAACAATCCTACTTCTGCCAGTAATTTTGTCTTTCTTATCTCCATACAGACTTTATCACATCTCTTTCAGACTTGTCTATGTGGAGGTCAGGCAGCTGTGCTGCATCAGAGCTGAGTCTTGGGTCCAAATATATGGTCAGAGAGACCTTGGTTGGCAGGAGAGAGCTTGCAACTGGGTCTGCAGGGAGGGGGTTGGTTAAAACCAACCATAATAAATTCCTACACACATCAATATAAGTTTATATTGTCATAATGTATCCACACACACACCAAAAATAAAGTTCCCTCTGAGTTATAAATATCTTACTCTTGTAAGCTAGCTAGTTAAAGAGGATTTTACAAGGCAAGCAACCGATGGCTAGGACAAGCCACCTGATTTTTCACACTAAAGCAGTATAGCAAACACTCATCCAGTATCCCTAGGCACTCATAATTCCTAACCTATGTAGAGTTTTAGGGGCACAACATCTGGAAGACCAAACTTAAAATGACAGAAAAGCTTTGAAGGTCATGCAGGATAATTTACCTAAGCTTTGAGTATTTGATAGATAAGAGGGCTGTTACTCATTGGAAATGTTAGGAGGCATTATGAGAACAAGTGAGAAAAAGAAATTTATAGGTTCATAAATTTTAATGCTAGAAGAATCATCTAATCTGACCTGCATACCATAGGCAATGAAATTCCACCAAGTAATTGCCATGTGAAGCTCATCAATTTGGGGCTAAAGTAGCACTTATCTCCTCATAGTAACAATTATCATAGAGCATGAGGCAACTACTTTTTAAGAGCAAGAAAAAGAAGAGAAGGAAATTTTCTAGTGCAATTCTCTCCACCCACTTTTCCTCTACATGCCATGCCTGGTGGAAGCTTTCAGAAAGCTGTACTGCAGTGAGATTACAGAGAATAAATGAGAAGTACCTATGCAGTTTGCACACGACATTACACTTCTTGAGTATCTAGGAACTACAGAGAAGAGGGTAATAAATTATTTTTATGCAGAAAACAAGAAATGGGGAGCTAAAATAAACACAAAGAAAACTAAAGGCGACACAAAGCATTTATGCACAAGAAAAAATACTCTTGGTAAATGGAGTGTAATAACAAAGCTGCAGCATACATTTCCTTTCGGTAGCTTTGCACATTAGAAAATGATGATCGTGAAAAAAAATTATAACAATAACCTAGGATACATGGAGTTTCCTTCTGAAAGCAAGTTATGGAAAAAACCAAAGCACGTCCTTTGCAGAAAAGATGACAGGCCAGGTAGATAGTGTGACCTGCACCACAGCTGGAACCGTGGACAAAATAACAGCAGAAGTTGAGCATAAAAGAAAGGAAGTCAGTACATAAACAGGGGGAGCTAAGGAAATCTTACTTCCCATGGGTTTGTCTTGCAAGTGGCCGAGTGACACCTCACACCTGCTCCCCTCAAGAACAAGAGCTTCTCCATACACTACAACTCCCACCATTTCACACACAGTCTCTCCAGCATCCCATTGTTGCCCCATAGTGCTACCAGCACTGCTTTGCTCCCCACATTCCCACAGCACAGTACCCCCACCTGCCCATATATCCCCTGCCCATCTGCCTCTTGGGGCTCACTGCCTGGGCAAGAGACAGGAGCAAGAGACAGGAGCACAGTCACACCGACCGCCCATGCTGCCCACTGCAGGGGATGCTGATAACCAGAACTGAGGCACAACCAAATCCTCTCTTCTTTTCACTTAGAAGCAGAATCAATGAAGTCAGTGTTCTCTAATCAGTCCCTGATTATTAAAAATTTTTTGAGACTTGGTTGTCTTTGAGGCCTCTGCCTAAATTGATTAAAAAGGGACAAAGAGGAAGAAGAGGTGGAGGAGAATACTGAGATAAAACAATTTTATTGACTTTATTTCTCATTAAATCAGACTAAACAAAACTAAAATGTGTAATGTATTCATTAGAGGAAAACAGAGAAAAAAAACATGTCATCATCATCGGACTAAATACTGACATACAGACTAAATACTTTTGCAAATAAAGTATAAAAGTCCATTTTAACTGAGTCATCAGGATGTCAACCATCTAATCAGAATGACTAGGGGATCTCAGTAGTATTCATTATTTTTGTTTTCATTCTGTGTGGGAGGTTGAAAATCAAATCCACACATTTTGGTCAGAAAGGTCTTTGTGGCTGTCTCATGAAGGAGGAACATATTTCTAGGTGTTTCATTTCAATATATAATTACCAGGACAAAGGATGAAACAAAATGTACCCATCTAGCAAGTGAGTATCTAAGTTAGGCTTGAGATTAATAAATGTATAAATAGATTAATTAAATAAATGTAATAGCAAAAGCAATTTCTATCAGAACTAAATGATTATCAGACAAATATGCATGTAATTTTTATTTCAAGTTCCTTATTTCCTTTAACTATAAATACCATGGAATCTCTTAGCATACACACTTACATGAGTAAGCGTTTAGGTAAATAACAGTTCTATAAATATAACAAATGTTTCTATAAATGCAACTGCACCCTGATGAAGAATAATTATTTTTTCTATTTTCTTGGATCCCTCAGCAATAGATACTCAAATAAATGTGAGACAGCATCATTCTAATTAATGACTGTAGGACATGCAGCCAGAGAGATATGAAGGAGACAGATCATTAATTATTTATCATTGTCACTGCTACAGCTTGTTTGTAAAGAAATAATGCTTGAGTACCACCTGGGACATGGGACAGTTTGTCCCCCTAACTTGGGGGAATTTGGCTACTGGTAGAAGGACCAGGACCCACCTCAATGATAAACTGTTGGTAAGCCTTCCAGTGATCTCCTGTCTGGGTGTAAAAGGATGTCCACCTGCCTACGGAGCTGTTTTCAGAGCAGTATTTTATACCTTAAAGCTTTTCTTCTAGACCCAGTTTTTGGGTAGCTGCTGCTTTCTTCACAGAGAAATTGTCAATAGGGAACTTCTTCCCTGTCCAATTCTCCCTGTTTTTCAGTGTCCCAACAGGAGCAAAAACTCCCATCCACCTAATGCTGAACTTTAGCAGCTTCAGTTTTATTATCTTGCACTGGAGTACACTCTTATTTTCTGCTACATTCAATGGAAAGAAGCACTTTAGTGGTTTCTTGACCTATTTTAGGCATCAACTTTGTTTGAAAAATAAGTTGAAAATAAATATATCTCTCAGGGTTGATTCTAGTTGGTTGTTTCCTGTTTGATTTTTTTCCCCCTTGGAGGGGGTACAGGTTGTACTTACGGCACTTGGTTACTCTAATTTTAGGCATTGAATTTCAGGTTGAAATCACTTTTGCCCAAACAGTACCAGTGTACTCTGAACTGAGGTACATAAACTTCTGATTGCACTCAGACATGTCTAGAAGGAAAAGGCACATTTTGTAGATGTATTTATTGCAGTGAGCTGCAGTAGTGTGGAAGCTGTCCTGGTCCAGGCAGGAGGAAGAGGCAATCTGAGGACACACAACACGCCAGCAGCTGCAGGTAGGGTTTGCATGATTCCAACTACACCTGACATTGAACCTGATGCCTTGATGGAATAACTACTGAAGGCTGCAGGAAGCTGCCAAGATTCATATGTATGCATCAGGAACCCTATTGAAATATGGGAGAGCAGCAGCTGACTTCAATCCAAGTCATTGGGTGACAATGACAATTCTTTTCTGTCCTCCATGTGTAGAACAAATAATTAGTCCTGCCCCCTAATCATTGTCTTAAAAATGAATGTCTATAGTGTTCTTGTTTTGTATACCTTACTTCTAAAATTCTTTTGCATAACACATGTGTAGACACCAAGTCTGCTACTGAATTTTCTGTTGAAATTCCCAACCAAACTAAAATGGATTAGGGTTATCAATGATAGAGAGAAAGCAGGCTGTGATGGGGACAGAAGCAGCTTGGAAGAACTGAAAAGACTTTCCCACTGGCTTGTGAAGAGATGTGCATCACCTTGAGAAACAGCTCATCTGTGAGCTGAAGGGAACATAGCTCAAAATAGGCATGCAAGGCAGCTGCAAAGTCTGCTATTATTTCCCTCCCTGAACTTGTCCTAAATAGTTGGTTTCTTAGCCCATGGTTTCTTAGCCCTCCATTTCAGACTGCTAAGCTCATTTTCCTGGGAGGTAGAAGTTAGTCTGGTAGACTGGCAGCTTCAAAGGAAATCCTTCAAAGGTGCTGCTGAACTTAAGGTGCTGGTGGAGTCCCAGGTGTCTCCCATGAGGAATCACCTAGCCCCCAGCTAGGAGCAACAGCAGAGCTCTGCTCTGCTCCCCTGAGGTGCCAGCTCAGGGGACAATTGGGCCAGGAGGGGCGAGCATGGCACGGGCAGGGTGGCAGGGCTGCCCTTGGCAGGCAGCAAGGAGTGTGAGGACAGCTGAGGCCATCACAGTAAACTCACTACCTCCACCACACACAGCCACCAGGAGAGGAGCAACTCTCAGGTCATCTACATGGCCTTGTATTTTCCTGTAATTAACTGAGAAAGCCCAGGTTCTATTTTGCTACCTACTGCACATATATATGAGTGCAAAGATGGCAGTGGGTGGAAGATCTTAAATCATATCTGTATGATGAAAGCAAAGATGTGAATTCTGAGGTCAAGATAAATATCTTTCCCTGACTGATCCTTTCTATTCACGGCTCCGGCTTTGTGCTTACTTTCCATGACTGGAGCAAGGGGTGGATGCAGCAGATTATATATGTGTCTGCTTTTGCAGGGAGCAAATGGCTGACAAATAACCATTCTCTGATTTCTTAACTCTATTCACCAGCCTCCTCCCTCCCACAGTGTTCCTGCAAAAACGTCCTTTATTTCTTTTTTTACCACTAGATGGTAGTAGCAGGTAGAGACTTGGGTTTTTTTATTTTTTTCCCCCTCTCTTTCTCAGTCCCCTTTGTTTACTGCCTGTAGATTAGTTTTAGGACTCCGGTTCTAGTAAAAGGTTTATTGTTTTCTCTGAATGATCAAATGATTATGCACATACTAAATATTTGAAATGTTCTCAAAATAACCATTTTCTTCCTTTTCTACACCTCTGCTCCCCACACACTCTTGCTGAATCCAGTGCATGGAGCTGATCAGATGCAGCAACCATTATGGTCAGAAACAAGCCTCACTTGCCTACAAAATCCCTCTGAAGACCTTTCTATGTACTGTTAATTACACTCAGCGTTTTCAGTAATTGCTTCTTTATGGATAGTAAGGGGCACAAGCAGCTGTTTTGTGGCCTCCAAAGCAGCCCTCTGATCTCCCTCAGTCTGCCTTGCCTTTCTTTCCCACTTCCTGGGATTGGTGGGAAGAAACATCCCCAGCCTGGCAGTTCTGCAGAGGGATTGCCTGCCATATGGCTGGGACCAGGACAGAGGCAGGCAAGGGGGCAGCTGTGTTTACTGACATTGTCCACCTTGGAAAATTTTTAGGAGAGGAGTTACTTGCCCACAACTCCAAATCATCTGTTTTGATTTTTATATAGGCCACATTTTTGCTCTGCAGATGCAGCCAACAATTATTAAAACATTGTCTTAAATTAGTTCAAGCTGTGCCAAACCGCCTCTAAGAGTTCATCAGCGCGTTGTGTGTCAAAGCTGCTTTGCACAACCATAGCAGAGAAAATACAATCAGTGCAGCTGTCTTTTGATCATATCAAATATTATCCTTGGCTACTGATAAAGCCATACAAAAGCATCATTTAGCAAGTGCTTGATGACTAAAGTATGGATTTCAAGACAGCGTTCCCTCTACAGAAATTTATTATAGATGGATGAGTACAAATTAAGGATCACACATAATGAGTACTTCATATACCCTCCCTGTCCCTCAGGTACAAGCTCTTACACAGTTCACTGTGTTTATGTGACCCCAAGGGGGACCCTTATGTTAAAGGGCAGGTCAATTTACTGAGAACTATATTTACTTTTTAAATGGAAGGCACCAAACCACAATAATGACAACTGAAGAGCCACCCTTTCATTTAGTGAGAAATAAGCCTTTTATGATTTTCTCAAAAAGCCTATCTCTCAAATATCTATTTCTGCACAGATAAAAGTGCCTGTTTAGCAGACTGTTCAAGACTAAGTACTGAAGGGTATTTTCATCCTTTTTATGTGAAACACAAACCAAAACAACACCCAAGCAAAACAAAACAGAAAACATATATTACTACATCTATTAGAATTAGTCTGGATTAAAGCTTCCATTTTCCCTATAGCTACATTTGCTTTTGTAAGGTAATAGAGACATACATCTTTCCTCTTTCATACTGACTTCTTTCTGCCTCTTCTCCCTTTCTGCCAAAGCAGAGGAACACTTGAAAAAATAATTAAAACTAAGAAGCAGATCCTCAGGAGCTGAAAATCAAAATTGCTCCAATGAACTCGAGTTATAAAAATTTTTATTAGCTGCAAAATTTGCCCCACTGGATTTTAATTGCACTTCAACACCTGATGTACCTTTTGATAGCAAAAGTAGGCAGTCCTAAGTAACCCTTTAATTTTCACTGGAGAAAGGTTTAACATTCAGTAAAGCATTTTTCAGCTAGAATTTCTCCTTTCAATTCATAAGTACATGCATAATCTGCTCTGTATCTTCAATACTTCATATTCATTTCCAGGTACCTGGTCCAATTATAAAACGTTCATAGAAATTACTACATTAATAAAGAAAACCTCTATCAGAAGAGAAATATGTTCTTATAGTTAAATCATTTGCACTGGCATCAGGCATTTTGGGCCACCTTCCTACTCTCTCCCAGGCCTTCTGTGTGTTCTTGCAACAAGTCACCAAGAAATTGTCCCTCCAGCCTGACCACAGGCACCTAGCAAAGTCCCCAAATTGAAAAGGTTATGGTGCTCCAGTGGGCTCTGTGCTCACATGAGCTATCTCCTTCTGCTCATGAAAGGCACTGTGGAGCCCAGCAATGACAGCTCAAAAAACTTAGCTGGTTAAATACCTAAATTTAGGTGTGGCAATTACTATTCACGAATACTTTAAGCCAGTACTGCAGTCCCACTCTTTCCCTGCCTCCTGGCACTCATCAGCACCCACTCCTCCCTTCTCATGTCCCTGCACAAGCAGTCAGGATTTGCCTGATGAAGAGAACTGTGGACAGGTTTGGACTAAAACTGATGTTGCAAGAAACAAGGATTCCTGCCACTCAGACCTTCTGTCCATCCTACCCACCACATGGGCACATCTTTCTCTTACCATGCAAGCACTTGGAATAGATCACAGACTGGACACACAGGATAAGAGGTGTGGTGAGGTCTGCCTGTTTATGAACCCCCACGGTTTTTTCTCACCCAAAACAGGGAGATCTCATCCATACTGCTTACTGGGATGAGTCTCCTGAGCCATGGCCAGACACAGTGTTAGATGATGCTGGCAAAAACTAGCTGGGGTAGCCTGGCCTAAGCCTGTTCAGTTTGTTAGTGTAGGCAGAGCACTGTGAGAGAGGCAGAAATATCAACTGATGGTGCATCAGTGCTTTCAGGGTTCATGAAATGGACACAGAATACCTAATTCACCTAAAAGTATGCTGTCTTGTCTAATTACCTTTGTGCAGCCTCTAATACCATGAGGGCACCACTGGACAAAAAAATTAGAACAGCCACAAAAAAGTAAAACATTCTCCCACATCTCCCAGATGGTTCAGAGGCTTTTCTTTGAGCCAAGATATTGTGCTTTAACTTGGTTCAGTAGAAACTTGGTTTCGTAACAAGGCTTTATTTTACCATTGGGTTTGTAGTTTCAGCCTCACCTGTCCCTGTGGTGGTGAACTCCCAGGCTGGCCTCTCTGCATGGATGCAGCACTGGCTCTCCTCTCACTGCCAGCCCCACCCTGCAATGAGCCCGCTGGCTCACCCACCCAGGACAGGGTGACACTGCGGGAAATTCAACCTCCAAACCCCACCTGGCAGCATTACATTGAAAAAACCTGCAAATTTTGTGCTCAGCTAGGAAAAGATCAAATGTTAAATTGTTTCTGAGTCCATGTTTTTCAGAGCATTTTGTTCCAAGGTGCATGTTGATATTTTCACTTCTTGTCCCAAAGAAGATTGAAATTCTAACTTTTTTCAGCTGTTGCTGCAGCTTCGGGCTCCCGCTATAATAAAAGCAAACTAATTACAATAAAGTAAAAATAGCTTTTAACACACTGCTCCATAGATGCCTTGTACAACAGTCTCAGTATTTTAAAATTAAGCCTTATTTTTTCCAGAACACAGAAGACTTCCTCACGTAAAATGGCTGGTTCCTACTAGTTATGTTACATTTTGTGTGTGCTATGTATTTTTAATTTGCCTAACTCATGACAGGACTTCTGATGTGTAACATATATGACATTCTGCTCTCAGCTACTCTGGTGCAACCACACTGACTACAGGGGCTGTGCTGACCTCTGAATTCTGCTCCCACAGCTGCATGTTTGCACATTCTGCAGTCAGACTTGCTCTCTGTTACACTCGTTTGGGACACAATTCCAAGAAGGAATCAAGAGGCTTGAAAAGTGCAGTCGTGGTTGTTGCTCAACAATAGCTTGCTCCTGACAATAGCAAAAACTAATCTGGGCTTTTCACTCTCACTGACGTTGTGATCACTTCTGAGTTTGCTTTTGTTGTTTT
Organism: Dicaeum eximium; assembly: GCA_013396995.1. NCBI lineage: Eukaryota > Metazoa > Chordata > Aves > Passeriformes > Dicaeidae > Dicaeum > Dicaeum eximium. The sequence goes on from VWZP01002845.1 coordinate 3,143,629, forward strand.
GGGGTTTTTTTCTTTACAAGAGGGAGAACTGTGGAAAGCAAATAACATTTTTAAAAATAAATTTCAGGAAAAGTTATTGTACCATGCTGTGTTATTGCACATGGTGCTTCAAAATTGGCAGCTAGACTCTGTCTTGGGATCAGGTTGCTGTGGTGTTTGCTAATGACTTGTCAATATAAAAAGCACTGCCTAAAGGATAATGGAGATGGTGAATAAGTGTGTTCTTGAGAGCAGAACTCTTCATTTCACGTGGCATCTGAGAAGGTGTACTTCCTCAGAGGCTAGACTGGCTATAGCTTTGTGATTCACAGAATTGTCCAGCTATATGTTAGAGACCAGGGCCATCCCATTTTGGATATCAGCAGTGGAAGCAGATACTTCAGTTGAAGAACCAGACTATCCTGAAACTACTAGTGAAACCTTGTCCTAATGCCAAACAAATAGTGTTTGCTCTGGTGCATAAGTAAATGTCTGTGCACTGCTGGAACAAGATAAACCACAAGAGCAAAGTGTATAATCAGTTTGGTACTGGACAGTGAACTGCTGGAAGTTTGCAATTAGATGTTATCATGGGGGGATCATGCTGGATGGGATAAGGTATGTAACTTAGTGAAATTAAACTTTTTGTTTGTCTTTTTTGATATGGCCAGGATCTTCCCTGAGGAAGGAGGAGCCAAAAATGTCAGAGGCAAAAGATATTTCACCTTGTGTCTGCAAGGTATGTGGTCTTCATTGATACCTAAGTGGGAAGCAGAAGCAAAACATATAATGCCAGGGTATTGAGGAAGCCTGTCATTTATAGGGTGACACAAATAGGAACTAATTTTCATCTGGACATTGTTTTTATCAATGACATATTAGTGTCAACAGCTATTCTGGAGGACTGACTTTGGCTTTATTTGTCTTAGAACAAGAAGTTTAGGTTAAATACAAAGCAGTTTCCACAATACAGTGGTGAGCACATTTAGTGGGTTAAATGGAGTATGCATTTACATAGCAGACATTAACTAAAAGAGCATTTGGATACTACTGTGACAAATATCATCCAGACTGTAGAACACTGCAATAGAACTCCAGGGGTAAATTTAAGCACTTTTATAAGAAAGTATCTAGGGAGAATCACAGGGGTTTTCAGCCAGCCACACACCCAGAAAACTGTGTCATTCAATACTGACACAGGTTCAGAGCTAGCACAGAGGAGATCACATCCTCCTCCAAAAGCAATACTCCAACAGCTTGATAATGGGGACAGAAACTCAGAAAAGTATGCAATATATTATTGGTTAAGTTGAATAGAAGTCCCAGTACATTCATTTAAAAAGGGGGTAAAAAAAGAGGTATTCCATATGTTCTGTTATATAATGTATTGGTGAGTTGTTTTGTAAACACTTTGTAAATATGCCTGTACTGCATGAATGCTGTGAAAGCACAGGGGAAGAGCTGTTCCTGTCACAGGATGGGTAGGGAGGGCTGCTCTTTTTATTTGAAGAATAAACTCCATTTTCTGCATTTCAGGTTTCAGCCTTGCCTTTTGTCTTGATCTTTAGATGTAGAAGGAACTGTCATAATCAATTTCACTCAACATCTTTGTCTGAGAGTTGTATGAGGCATCACGTGTGAAGTCTTGATGATTTTTATGTTTTGAAATTTAGTTTTTACATTCTCATAGTGTTTATCTTATTCATTTATTTAATGATAGCTTCAAAATCATTAGTGCAGAGAGGAACACACATAATTGAGAGTGGTTGAGCCCTGTAAGTAAGGAAATATGAGGATCTCAAAAATATTCATATGCCAGTAATAGATGTTATACTCTCTTTCCTATCATTTAATGCCTGTGGAAAAATTATTGTGAAGAAAGGAAAGGATTTCTTGTTTTAAGAGATTCAGATGAATCTGTTTGCACTGAGCTCAATACAGTGTCCGGAGCTGATGACTGAAGCATTATTTCAGGAATTATCTTCTGTGATCAGAAAAAAGGAGACTAGTCCTAAATGAATAATGGGGGAAATGATAGTGGCAGAATGTCCCTTACACATTCCACCTTTCTCCAGACTTCTCCATTTTTCTGCTGGCACAGGTTTTCCTTAGTGGATGCATAATGACTTATACCTCATTTTTTCTTTCAGATCTTGACTGTTCCCTGAATATTTAAATCAGAACATTTTAAGCCTAATATTAGCCAAGCAAGAAATACCAGACCTCTGGAACCCCCTCCCAGGGAGCAGTCAAAATGAGGAAGACTGGCTATAGCTACTGCCTGAACAATTTGGCACTTATCACCATTGCATATTATTTTAGCTGACATTCTCTTAAAACCTGGTCAGGGATTTTACAGCAAAGGCATAAACCCCAGCAATGATTGATGTACCCTCTCTCTGAAATCAATTATATAAAAAATCCTACTCAGGCTATGAAAATGATTCTGTAATCACAGTAAAGATTGCAAAAGTCTGCTTAGGAAACAGGCAGGATTGAATGTTTTTTTCTTTCTCTGCCCATCATTTTGAACATATCAGATCATAAGTATGTAGCTGGAAGTAGGAGACAGAAAATTAATTTTGAAAAATCACTTCATATTCTCTGCTCTTAACTGAAACTAAGCCCACTCCAGAAGTATTCTGTTTCTTGTAGAAATAAATGTATTGGACAAAGCCCAGAAAATTTTTCCCAAATACATTTGTATTTACATTGCATGGGCTTAAAGGTAGTAATAAATAGGATAGATGGTCTTAATGCATTGTGCATGTATTTCAAGTCCATGTGTTCCCCTGCCTGGGCCCTAGCATCATTCCCAGATCTGTCCCTATGGAAGTCTTCCATTTATTTAAAGTCATCTATTATATCAGCTTTTTTATTATGTCTGAGTCTCATTGATTGCAGCTGATCCATGTTAGCTCTACTTACTGGGATTTCTCCTTGAGATCATCTCCTTGTCTGTGTTAAATTACACTTCTGAAAAGTGGAAGAGAGGGGAGAAAAAAGCCTCTGTGCTGTGAGTTCTGAGTAGGGCACTTTGCAAAAACCCAAACTGTGAATTCTATGCCCACACTAGATAATTTGTATTCACAGGCTTGAACTACAGACAGTGCTCCACTGCAGTTCTGGTGTACTTTCCTGGATAAATTCTTCACGTGCCAGTAAGTTATCTTTAAATTGTCATGGCAGGGGTAAGCTGTGTCTGGTTTGTGGTTCCAGTGGTGAATAGAGTTTTCTCTGTGAAACCCTCCTGAAATCAAAGAATTGGAATAGAACAAGAGAGGAACAGAACAAAAAAGGAACAGAATGTAAATTCGGGAAGTGTCAAAAATAGCAGTGGTGACCTGTTAGCACCACGGCCAGGTACAGGCTGGCCATGAAGAATAAAAACTTGCTGATGATCTTTAGTAGTAAAACCTGAATAAAGTAGCGGATTGTGGATGCATCTAGTTGCAATCATGTCCAGAAAAAGGAGGAGAGGAAAGGCATCTTTATGAACCTGAACACAGGGACAGCCCATTTTGCTGTCATCCGAAACCACTCCTCAAGAGACAGCGCTCAAGCACTGCTACTGATGGGCCCAGCCTTGCTCACAGAGATATCCTCACCAGCTCCAATTATCATCAAATAATATCATCATCTGACCTGCTGCATTATCAGTGAACCTTTTATTTCTTGCATGAAGCTGGTAACAGAAATTTTAATGATCATCAAGATTATTTGCAGTGCAAGAAAGATACAAACATTATCAGGTAAATGGAGTACAATTAAGATTATCAGGAAAACAGAACAAAATGGCAGCTGATGTAGTTAAGCCCTTAAAAGTTCCTGATTTGCTTAACTAATAAATTATTTGCAAAAAGAAAAATTTAGCAAGAGAAGCTACAGATAAAACCTGAAATTAAAAAGTTGAAAAATGAAGAAAAGGATGTTGCCCATGTAAGATAGACATGGTTGCCAAGGAAAATAGAATGTGGTGATGTAGGAAATGTCTACAGCACAAGAGATCACAGAAGACCATGTAAGAAAAGTTTCAGTGTAGGAAAGCATAGAGAGGCCACAGCACAGGGACGTCAGGACTGCATACATGAAAGCTGATAAATGGTAATTCAGTTTAAGGGTTGTACACCACGTGTTTGATTAACTGAGACATGAAGAGAAGCAAGGAGAAAAAGTGAGGTCAAAGGTGAACGAGATCTTGGGGCATGTCTGAGACTATCTTTCATTGTCTTTTGATATGAGACAACAGTAGATTATGATTGCCTTTAGGAAGGACGGAGGCTGAGAACTGGGAATAGAAAGTCTTACTGAATTAAGACTTCCATGAAGGAAGCAGAGGGAGCAGTCCAAGGAAAACAATGTTTTAAATTCTTCACTAGCAACCCCAGAAGGAGGTGGTCATATGACACAAAAGGATTTTAGTTTGATAATGCCACATAGTAAACCTGTAGGAATAAAACTTAAATCTTTTAATTCTATGAAAATATCATAACCACAAAATCATTCATCTTCTGCTATATTCCACAGTTTCATCACCACAAACTACCATGAATAATTCAGGGAGCACTTTGACACTGGTCTCATTAATAAGGCATATAATCAAGGAGATGTTTAAATAATGATGTAGAAAAGGCAGAAGAACTCAATAAATATCTAATTTCATAAGAAGTCAAAGAAGCACTTCCCAACCCATCCTGAGTAAAGAAGGATGTTTAAGTGAGCTCCTCTGAGGTGTGGACATTAGAGAACAAATGGGTTAGGTTAATTTTTAATAAATATCAAATTACTAAGGAAATTCGGGAAGACCAAACAGTGCTAATGTTAAGTCAATGTTCAAAAAAGGATAGTGCATGGCTGATAAGGCTTTCAGCAGGGAGTCAGCCTGGGCCCAATAAAGAAAAACTAGTGAAAGATTGAATCTATAGCAAGAGAAAGGAAAATAATTTTAGGATGCTAAAACAATCCGGTCAAACTAATCTCATTTTTTTGTATTATAAATTTGTTTGATAAAGGATGTGTGGCAGACGTTTGTAAGGTATTTGCCTTAGAATCACATGACAATCTGATTAAACAAGCAGTTCTGAGAGCTAACAAAACCTGGCTTTCTAGGGAATTGTGTCTCTCTTGGTTAATTGACTGTTCAACAGTATTACACTTAGATATTCTGTTTACTCTGCATATATCAACACAGGGCTATTATCTCTTACTGCAGGGTATTTCAAAATGACAAACATTCTGTCATCAGTAACTACAGAAACTACCCAATGGATTCAGAAACTATTGAGTGATATTTGTACTCAAGTAATATTTTCCTACACACATCTACTTTTATGAAACATATTTATCTTTAGGATATTTATCTTTAGCAAATGTGCTTGAAAATTACAAACAACCTCAAAAAATATTGCGGGAGCAGGGTGAAAGCAAAAATAGGCAACTTGCTTCCATGGGAGTAAGAGTACCATGAGTACTGCAAAATCCTAATCAACAACAGTTGGAAACTATCTGAGAGATTTCAGAAAGTAGAGGTCAATAAAAAAATTGTAAACTAATAATGGTATTTCAAAAGAAACCTCTCATATGTATTAGACAATACCCAACTATTCTACATGTTGAAAAGACAGTAACAAGCATAGGGAAGCCATAGAAGACATTTATAAGGTGGACCATTAAAAATACATTTTAAGAAAACCAAGTTCAAGGTCCAAAAGCTCAGAACAAGAAAGCAATCAGTAGCATGGAACTGAGAGGTGTACCTGGGAGAGCAAATAACCTCAAGAAGGGTTTAGAGATGACTGTGAAAAAGGGAAGGAGGCTCATTCTATTATAGGTAATACCAGAAGAAACGTGTTTTATATCAACACAAGGAAGGACCAACAAGCTTTTAAACCAGACACAGCTAACAGCCTACAGCAAATGTCTATGTTTATACTGGGCTCCCCAAGTGCTTGTCTTAGGAAATAAGAAGCTTCAGAAGTTACTGAAGGCCCCTGAAATCCAAATTTTTTCATTTTCTCCTAGCAATGTTGTGCTAGGGTCTGTTCTTTGACATGAATTGCCATGCTCTAGCCATGGCCATACTATTTGGCAGTTTTAACTGCAAAGCAGCATAGCCATATCCAACCTCCCTCTTGGGCAAGGTTTCCAACTCAGGAGTTAGCTAAGCCCTGGATGCCCAAACTGCCTCAGGAATTGCTCCAGCCTTTTAAATGGGGTGTGTGGGGCCATGTCTTTGCATTTTGGTTTTTTTTTTTTCTCAGTGTCTCAGAAGTCACTGTGGTGAGCTCTGTGAAGAGCTCTGTGCACAGAGAGTTCTGTGCAGTAATTTACCCTCCTAGAAATGCTGTACCCATACTGCAAACAGCTCTCACAGTTTTTTCCTTGAAAAGCCAGTCAGACACCACGGAACAGAGTTCTCTTAAGCCTTTGATGATGGTGTGCCCTGCAGCCCATGGCTCCCATGCTGACTGTATCAATCCTTGAATTACCTGCAGCATCCCCACCACTCCCACTTCTTTCCACACCCACACATGGGGCTTTCTACAATGAAACCCAGAGTGTGGTGAGACTCTTCACCCCAAACTCTTGTAGGATGCAAAATGTGGAAGGTTTAGACCAAAGAGGCAAAGTTTACCTCAAAGCATCTTAATTTCTGAGTGCTTTATTGAGAAACGGGATTTTTCCCATTTAAGTCTAAGAAAAAATTGTCACGTGTTGCAATTTCTTAGATAATGAATTAATGTGCAACATTACATGCTACATATTCCTCATCGTGGCAGGAATCTCTGTGTATTTCTGTATCATGCATTTTCTGGAACCTAGAGCTCATTCATACAATCTTTCACAGATCTTATTTCCAGTCCTCAAATAAGTACTAAATTCTATCCATCTTTTTGCGCTTGCATCTTCATAGCTAATGGAATCCTGAGACATCATCTAATCAATATTCACTTATTTAATATATTACAGGCATAGAGTGCCATAAAAATGGAAGATTTTTTCTTTTATCCATTTAATATAATTTACTATTTGTGTATAATGTATGTTATTAAAGCACCATAATCTTAAATCTGATTATTCAGCAGACCAAAGAAAGGCATATCTACATTCCAGGACTGTCTCTGACAATTTCAATTTTTCAGCTGTTTTCATTATAATGTGAGTGTTGTTCAGATGGAAATTGAATAACAGGGCTTTTTCACCTTCTCATCTTCTTTCCATCTAGAAAATATGTTAACAAGTTTTTCTTTAAAAATACTATCTCATATTTGAGCATATCATACTTCAGCTGAAAAAGTAAAACTTTGAAAAACAGTATCTGATAAACAACTGAATATCATCCTTTACATGGCTAAATAAATAATTCTAGCATAGCACTTTAGCAAGTGTTAGCATATCTGTCACCTTTCATCTATCCTATGATCATCAGTCACATTATCAGCAAATTTTATGGCCCACTGATCCTTTAGCATAAAATGTAATGATAGTTTCCATTATTAGACATCTGATAATATGAATGGGTTTAGAGGGATAACTGTCAAAATATTTGTTAGAATTTATAGTAGTAAAAATTTCTGCCTTTCTGATGTTCCACAACTTCTTTGAAATCAGAGAAAATCCTCTGTGTGTTTTAGGACCCAGAATTTGCTTGTATTCTGTTTATGCATGGTTCTATCAGTGTGACTTTCCCAAACTTTAACAATCACTAAAATCACCAGAACACTAAGTCACTAACTTTGTATTCCAGATTAATGGGGTATATTGAAAACAAGATATTGCTGTATAAAAAACATCAAATTTCCTCCTGTTATGGCAAATATGACATGAGGAAATGTTATCATCCTATTTATTCTATAGACAAGGTTTCAAATTCATCTCACCTGTTTAATTAACAGGAGTTGGAAAATTCACTAGAAGCTTTGATTTCTCAGCTCATTACAGAGGCTTTTGGATAAAACTTAACACAAGCAAAAATCATTGGAATACAATGGCATATCCATTGTTATTTGTTAAATTGCCTTAAGTTACCTAAATGCTAGCGTGCCAAAATAGAATGCTACATCTGTGCATAAATCCAGTTTGTAGCACATGTCAGGATAGGTTTTTTGAGCCATTTGATTCCCAAGCTCAGCATCTCTATTCAATTCCTTTTAGCTTCTAGCATCAACAGTGCTAAGAAGCATTATTGCTTATGCTTTGTAAGTGTACTACACATTCACAGCAATGTTTTATACAACATTCTCAGCAATATATCTGAAGGTAATAGGAGTTTCCTGACTGACAGAAATGGTCCTTGGGTTCAGTTCTAAGCCAATAAAAAAATTCTTGCAACCATCATTCTGAAATTTCTGATGTCTTCCCTCGCTTTTTTTAGTAGAAACAAGTCCCAGATCAATAAAAAATGTCAGAAATGTTCTAGTCAGTCCCTTATAATTTTTCAGTCACTTCTGTGACATAAAAATACACCACTGAAAACAGTTTTACCAGCCAAGAAGCTTGTATACTTGAACTGCATTTCAATTGCGTTTTAGGTTACAAATATATTATAAATTTATTGAATTAATATCCAATTTAGGTAAATTGGGTGCCTTGTAGAATAAGGGCATAAGTGCAGAGCCTGAGGAAGCAAAGGGTCAGCATAATCACAGACTAGGCAGTGTTTATAATGAAAAATAAAGGACTACATGTTAGTGAAATAACAAGATCCTTTACTTAATTTCATATTCTAATGTTGCAGAACTTTCCCTTCCTGACACCTTTGAATTCAAACAATGTATATAAAAGTGTTAGCAAGAAGTGTAATGATATATTCCCTAAAGACTTATTTTTCTACCAAATAATTTTCTTACCAGATTGTTTTATTTGTGAATTCCTGTCTTTGACAGCTGTGTAGAGCAGAATTCTGGGTGACTTGGAGCTGTGGTTCCACTGAATTTAATGAGCTCTGCACATCTACCCAGAGGGTTTGCCCTCATGCTTTCAGTGGGATTGGCATATAAATGAGCAGCCACTTCTTAAAGACCTTTGGAGGCTGAACAAAGAGTTTTGCTTTTGAAAATCTGTAAACAACCGTGGCACTGACAGAGAAGTTTATTTACTGGTGAGGAGGTGAAAAAAGAGCACAGAGAAGGACAGCAGTGTAAGAGTAAAACAAAAATTGCAGGCCTTTAAAAGAAAGATTTAAAACTTTAAAAAGACCAGGAGAGATCTAGAAGGAGATAACTCCTGTTCTTGGCTAACTCAGATGAACTGGGACAACTTTGGAGGCTCTCCAAGGTGCAGTTCACTCAAAATAGAACTGGGATGCTTAGAACAAAATTGCCTCTCTTAAATATTAGTCAGTGTAGTCTGGTGACAAACACTGGTTGCCACTGATCTCACCCCCTGACCAATAGCAAGGTCAGTATAATTTTTTTATTTTTTATTGCTTACAAGCATCATCAGATGAAGAACAGAAGTCCCACTCTACTGAAATCTGGCATGAGGAGCCTGCTCCTTTCATGTAGGGAAGCCTTCTCTATCTGTCCAAACAAAACCACTGCCAAGAGTACATGCTGATGAAAAACTCAAAGAGCTGTAATCAGAGAAAACTTCTGGCAAAANACATGGACAAAACCCCCATTTTAGATGAGTGAGTACTACTCATCAAAGCAAGTACTTGCAGGATCAGCATGATCAGGAACTAAAGTTTTATTTCTAACTTCTGCAAGTACAAATGGATCACCTGAATTTACTAAATCAGAAAACCTACACATGCATATATCCATAATATTGGGATCTCAACTGGGTATCTTTTAGAGGTTTGGGTGGGGTTTTTTGCATGATATCAAGGAATTAACTGAACAAATGGTGAAATTAAAATATGTCTTATGTACGTTTGTTTAGTGTTTTAAGGAAGGCCAGGATTTTAAAATTTTATATAGACATTATATTTACTAGGAGTGTTTTTTGGGGTTTTTTTTATTCATATACTGTGTTTGCTCTGCTTTTCTTTCAGTTAGTTTTGAAGGGGTTTGATGCAAATAGGCTGCCTCAGGAGACAGCCTTCCAGAATTTATTTTTTTACTTTTACTTCTGAAAAATATTTTTCCTTATGCATCCATGCAAGGGAAAAATTAACTCTGTATACTGTTGCTGACCTGCAAATGCCTGCAAGCCCTAGTTAAAACAAGAAAAGGACCCATATTGCATGAAGTGCTGTACAAATACAAAGTAAAATTATGAAATTTGCCTGGCAGATTTCATGTATTAATTAAGAAGAGTCATATATATAGTCATTCATTCTGCTTTTCCTCTGTGGAAGATGAAGCAACTCACAGGAAGGCCAAACATGTTATCTTTATTTGCAATGGAACAAAATTTATGTGGATAGTCAATGAATCTGAGCAATTCTGTGCAGCAGGTCAGTGGTGAAACTGTGACCAGAGCCAGAGCTGGACTGAGCTCTGTGTGATCCCCAATTTCTTTTGGGTCATGAGATGTATCAGGTCTGAGGGCTTTATCTTCTATGACAGTACTCCCCATGCCCCAAGGTTTTTTCCTGCATATCCACCTCAGTGACCTGAATCCTTTCTTATACTGCACTGAATGTTCTGGAGTTGGGCAGTGGCTCCCGTGCAGGGAGGCTCAGACACCGCTTGCATCTCCCCTGAAGGAGTGCTGTGACTCCCAAGGGTCCATGGCCAATCTTCTGGACCCCAGCACAAACCAGGCCCACAAAAGGGAGTGCTGAGTGGGTTTCTTTGGTGTAGAGCCAGCTGCAGGGGAAGGATGGGCGTCAGGGCAGCAGGGGCCATCAGCCAGGGAGGGTTTGCTCCCTCCTGAGCCCCTTGAGACAGGTTCCTCAGGCCCATGCTGCCCTGCCCACGGCCCCACTTCCGCAGACTTCCCAAGGACACAGGCAACACTTGCGGATTTTTATGCCATTCCGACACCAAGCCACCTTTGCTGCGTAGGATCTTAATCCCGCGTGCCTGGCTGTGGCTGTCAGGGTGGCATGAAGGGCCTCTAGGCAGCTGTGAGAGCAGCCCTCATAGTATTTTGCCTTTTTAAATAAAATCTTCCTCTGGCCCATTGTTTCCAGCCGGTGAAGCTGCGTACTGCACAGCTTTGATGGATGCTTCACTGTGTGAAAGGAGGAACAAATCCCTGAGACCATGAAGTGCAAAGCCCTGACCCAACTCATGATAATGAGCAGTGGGTTGGAGAGGTGTGTCAGGGTTGGGTGTCTGCCCCTCAAGCACCTCCACAGCAGCTCCATCCTTCTGTCCAGAGGAGTCTGGCTTGCGGATTCATTGACCTACCTCTGCTCCCAAGTTCACATTTCTCCTTTCCCAGAGTTCCCAAACCCTCTGCAGTGCGATTTGGGGACACAAACCCTCCGCCCGTGTACTGCAATATGGTCAGGAGTTTCTGCAACACAATCAACACTGGGGAGTTTTGTATTTGTCCCTGCATTATTTTCCTTCCTGTAAACACACTTATTTTACTTTCTTGTATCCCTCCATTTGTATTCCCCACTAATTCTTCTTCCAGAAGGAAATCTGTTTATAATATGAGCTGTCAGATGTCATTAGGTATTATCAGGAAACTATGTTGCTGTGTTTTAAGAGCATGCATATTTCAGGGCACACAGATCCATAATGTTTGCATATTTGATACATATTTGCATTTATGAATCTCCATGCCTTTTGGAGCTTTGCCAGTTGAGGAACTGCCTGACTGTGCAGAGAAAGTAGACAGCCAAAAAGAAAATGGTTCCGTGCATCATTTAGTATAATAAAGCTTGTTGTTAGCTGTTCTTTCTAAAACTATAACATTGATACAAGCACAACTGGAACTCATCTGCCATTGTGTTTAAAATAGTTAATGTTCACTGCATATCAAGTGGTATTTAGTTGAACTTAATAAAATAATATTAATAAGCACTATGACATTGCAATAATGTTGACACCTGTCATTCCTTGGTAAAGCAGAATTACTTGAATTACACATTAAAAAAAAACCAAAAATTTGGGAGTCAGTGGTGTAAAATATGGAATGGGTATTTATTGCTTAATTCAAAGCGTAAAAGCCAGTTTACAATTTTGCTACTAAAATCAGTTGTTATTTTGGTTTTGACCACAGAAATCAATTTTTGACAGTGTTAGACTCATTTCTTTATGTAATATAAATCCCTGTGTATATGTATACACTTACACATGAAAAAGGTGCATATGCAAAGAAAAGGAGCCTTGTATAAAGTCAGGAGATCTCTCATGCTTTCTGTATTTTCTCTTTGAGCTTAGGGATGAAAGTTGATGTGGTTCAGTTTCTTTCCTTATCTGTAAAGTAGTGATTTAAATATGCACCTGTCTTACAGAAACATTGTTTACAGTAAATTCTTTCCTCTGGCAGGAAACTGCCTGACACATACTGATGGATAGTTATTTTGTGCACTGCCTCTTGGAGAACACTATCCATATGAAACTTACTTAGAGTGTTCTTTCACTGCAGGGATTCACTGACCACCATTGCACTAGATGTGATGCCCTTGATGAAAAGGGTAATTTTACTCCTGTACTGGGGCTTACGTGGCTGGTTGCATGATCAGTTCTGGAAAGTGACCTTACTTTAACCTGGCCAAACTCAAAACCAGAAAAATTCTTTTGTCTAGATCGCTTTCCCAGTCTTGCATTATTGCTGGCAGAAGGGGGTACACAGAAACTTGCAGACTGGGACAGAAGGGAAGGCAAGAGTGCTCAGGTTTTTGTACTAGTATGTGGGTTTAGTCTGTCTTCAGCCAACCATGAAACTTCACCTTGAGACAAGTATGTTATGGCAGATTATATACTGCAAATATCTTGTCAGTTGAAGACTTCCTGTTCACTTTTCTCACCCTCGCTATTACATTGCTGTTTTCTGCTGTCTCCTTTCCCTCTCTGTGCCACCATGCAAAACACACATGCAGGCACTACCAGTGCAGGTGACTGCACAGAACAGCCATCCACAGCAGATTCAGAGTGTTCAGAAGTACAAAATTCATATTGCATTTCAGATTGGCTGTGAGAGCATGAAAAAAAGGCCATTTTGCTTTTCATGTCCAGTTTAAACAGATGGTGATAATTTAAATACAACAGTAAATAATGATTTACATCTGGATTAAGAAAGTTCATTATAGGTTTTTTAAGAAATAAGATACTGTGTTAGCGTGTCTGGGCTGTAACAAGCATGCCTATTTAGTGTATATGTTGTAGTTTTTACAGAAAAGCTTGCCAGTCTAGGGCCCTGTGGGATAGATCATAAAAACCCCAAAGGGTTTACAAGCTCAAGAATGTGCAGCAAAACAGACAAGCAAGCATTCAAGGGCTGGTGAAAATGTGTGCAAGGTAACAAAAACAGGCAGGCACAACTCTCATCCAGTCAGAAACAGTAAAAATGGACATGCACACACCAGCAGTGCCTTCTTTACAAATTAACTGCACAGAGATTCACCTGTTGTCACATCAGGAGAACTTCACCAGACCTGTGAGTACCAGGTGGCCAGTGTGGAGGTTTTGATGGAGTTTAATGTGTCATCATGCCTGGGAGCACCATCGGTGGGCTGGAGCAGTCAGCCTCAATTTACATAAATCCCCCATGTTGTGAAATTGCTTTTACGGTGTAGGTGGAAGAGAGTGGAAAGCTGCCAACACGTCTGTGTTCTGGGATAGGGGTTTTTATTAAGATCTTGAAGATTATGTATTTCATCTGATTTCTGTTTTATTTTTATTTAAACATTACGTAATACTGAAATAAGAATGCATAGTAAGCTTCAACCAGGCACTGTTTTTTGTGCAGCATAATCCATAGTTCCAACTTGCATGAAATGTCCTCTCAGAGCCATGGAAGTTGCTGTTTCCAGGACAGGATCAAAATTAAGGTGAAAAAATTGGTGTTCTGGTGGTGATTCATAGCCCAAGCTCTGCGAGGGTTCTCCTACAAATCTTTGTGGTATTGCTGTTTTCAAAGGCTGAACCGCAACAATTTTAACAAATTGTTCCATTTTGTGGAGAGGGTTGCTATGGAAATGAACAGGGCTAACATCTCTGAGAACCCTACTAAGAGCACTGCACGAGGTGGGGAATTTAAGAAAGTAGAGCATGTAGGGGATTAACATCTTGCTCTAAATCTGTTCACTGTTCCTGTGGGCTTCAGAATTTGGCCCACTAGACAGAGATTTTTTTCACTCCATTCTGCAGAAATTTAGTGCAAATTGAATTAAACAAGATGAGAGCAAATGATTTTGAAAGTGATGTCTGTGCTAAGCTTGTACAGACAAAAACATCTTTATTGAATTATTTTTTGTTGATAATGTCTAGAAGAACAATATAATTGTAATGGAACCGAAAAGGTTATTGAAGCATAATACTTTATATGTTTTTTTGGGATAGTTACAGTTTGCTCAAAACCTGAAGCAACTGTGGTGCTCAGAGCATTTGGATGGAAAAAATATTGCTATGGCAACAAATTACTTTTATATTCACATAAAGCAAAAATAGATCTCTCTCCCCCTTTGTGGGAAGCACATATTTTAAAGTGCATGAAAGATTAAAGGTGGTAGGCAGAAACAGCTGCATGAATATATTTTCTTTTTTTTTCTTTCAGTTTATACATATTTCTGTATAAATCTGAAATGCAGGAATAATTTGCAGCTCAAAGCATATTGCAGTGAAAAAGTAGAAACAGATTAAAAAAAAGGAACAAAAGTATAATACAGTCAGAACTTCTAATTGAAGTGTAGCAGCATCAGACTTTAATTGATTAAACAAAATATTCTTTGTGCCATTTAAAAAGGAGGGAGAGAATCCTCTCCTTTCCACATGTACCCAGGAAACAGAAATCACTTTGTGACCATAACTTAAGATAAGAGACAATTTTTATTATTTTTCTTTAGTAGGCACCTTGTCAAGCTCAAGAAATAGACCTAGTGGCAAGATTACTGACTGCTTCATTTTAGCCGTGTGGCTGTGTTTGGGGTTTTTTATTTAGAGGGCATGCAGCTTTTACTTTTGTGTGGTGAAGAGCTTCTGGTACATCTATATGCCGTGGTGTGCACCATCTGCAGAGGAACTATAATATTGATATGTCAGGTCTATCCTGAGGTTCCCTCTCAATTATTCTGAGCCACGTGAGCTGTCTTACACCATCTGTATCTCTCTTCATAATGCACAGCAGAGAAGCCCACATTTTGTGCTTCTTAGCTGCAAAGTCGAGGGCTCCTCACAAGTGGTGTGTGAATTTTTTGGCTCTTTTTCCAGCTGGTCTCTTCATATGGAGAGCAGAGGGAGGTATTGAAGGTCAGAAATGGGGATACAAGCATCATAAAGGCGCCCCAGGACAGAGGGAGGTTGTGGTTCAGTCACTTATTGGCCTCTCGTTCTCAAATCCTCAGCCTACGCAGAACAAACTGAGGGATGAGACAGTCAAAGAGTGAATCAGGGTGGGTTGGAAGCATGGTAGTTTCAAACTGGATATTTTAGGGAAAATATAGATGTTTATGGTATAAATCTACTTGCAGGCCAAGGTGTGAGAGTCACTAAATTTGACCCAAAGTACTGAACAATTCAAGGGCCCTCACGTCCCTTCTGTTAATGCCCAGTGCAGAAGAGCACATGTGAAGGATTTCAGGGGACTGCTACACTGAGGTTCATACTGTCCCTGCTATGAAAGTTTCAGAGATGACATTTAGGGTAAGGAAGGGAAGGCTCAAGATATAATGGACTTAGAAAAGGAAATGGAAGAACCAGTTGGTTCCAAATCTCTGCAACACCTCAAAAGCTATTTCTGTAGTGTTTAATAGGAGGGGTTTACAGAGCAATTTGAGGCAACTGGCTCACATCCAGATTATTTGTTCTTTATCTAGGACATTGACTTCTCAAGTGATGCTTGTGAGGCCCAAAGATGGAACTGCTATTTTGAGAGTCTTTTCCTTTTCAGCTTGGATTGCCTGAAAGGATGTGATACCTGTGTTGTAGCAGTCCTGTGTGCACAGTGTGACACAAAGGTGCCTGACATACCCCGAGATATGTCAAGAGAGTTTGAGAAGCTGAATTGGGATTGTTGTAAGCCACTCCAGGTACAGTTACACCTCTGCTGCCTGCTGCAGACAGTCCCTGGAGTGAGCTCTCCTTTAAGGTGTCCCTGTATGTCTTTGACCACTCCTAAGTCACCTAAAACAAGCTCTAAGAGTCCAGAACAGAAGTGAGATCCAGTCTTTAGCTTGGTCTCTGGCTCACTTCAGAGCTGTGCTGGCACAATTTTGAGCAGGCTTGCAATCATAGACAAATCCTGGCTGTTGATCAGGAGTAGGCATGGACTAGGAACTGTCTCAGTGGAAGTATGGGTCCAGCCACCCACTACAGAGGGGTAACAGGGTTTGCATGGCTGCTCTGTCTCTGTTGGCTATCATGTATTGGCTATCTGTTGCCTTCTGTGCCAGCATGGGCCAAAGCACATTTGACTTACTGCTGTTGGCTGCAGAAGTAGTGCTGCTAGATGTGGTGTCACAGTACTGTGGTTAAAATAGCCCAAATAGAGAATTGTATCCTATTTAAAAAAAAAAAAAAAAAAAAAAAAAAAAAAAAAAAATCTCTGTGGCTAGTTTATCCTGGGTTTGGAGAGAAAATGAGGTTGAATGGATTCCAAAATGAGATCCAGTCTGGACAGAATTTCAGTAGTTATGTTTTCTAGCAGCACTGTCAGAAAATATGTGTTGGACTCTATCCACCGTTACAGTGCTTTGAGTCCATGAACTACACATTTGAGAAGTTGGATATACCCATACAATCCCAAATTATGCCTGAGAATACTCTGTTGACATACCCTCAATTTCACTGCTGCAAGCCTCTCTGCATCAAAGGAACAGAAGTGGGATAGTCATATTTTTATACATGCAACCCAGAAAGAGATGGGAGAGACATCATGTTACCCTTCCTTAATGTGGTCCTCAGAACTGTAAGGCTCCTGCATATTGCCCCTATTTTATTTTTGTGTATGTGTGTGCAGCTGAATTTCTGCTCTCTGTACCCTGGCTTTTGTTGTGCTCATAGATGCCAAATGCAAATTTGGTCATCAGTTTTGAATAAAGGGCAAAACTCTTGCATATCTCACTATGCCCCATAGCCTTTTACTGATGAGGAATTGCATGCATTTCTTTTCAATTTTTGTGTCTCTTTTCTGCCTATGAAGATGGCAGAAAGCATGCAGTGGGACAGAGAGTGCACACATGAAACTTAAAACATGTCTGAAGTAATTAATCCTGTTTTGCAAGGAGAAGTGAGTCAGAATGAGGTACAAATCTATCCTAATCTAATCTTAGTTGTTTATTCACTTGTTCCTGTCCTCTTATTCTCTCACCATGCTTACTGGGTAGTTTTCTGGAGTCGTTCGTCTTCTGCTTGACCTTGAGCTTTACTTAGGAATGAAGGGAGTTGGATGTGGCAGTTTTACCTCTTCTGTCCATATGCCCTCCAAATGAAGATGAGACTTCATTTTATTCATTTTATTATTTCAGTAAACTGGAGCATGGTTGCACAGGTCTTTTCTCACTGCTAGGAGCTCTGCCAGCTCAGTCAAACAAGTCAAACACAGGAGGTATTCAAAGGCAGTGAGTTTTCCTGTTATGTCAACGAAAGTCTTGCGACTGATTATTGCAGACCTTGCCATATATTGCCTCTAACATAACATTAATAATACAGCTGTGCATGATAAGTCTTCCTCTTCAGTAGGCATAAATCAGTATGGTGGAAAACAAGGAAATTCTGGACAAAGGCTGTGTCTTCACAGTCATTTTTTTCCTCTGTTGTTGGTGTAATCTAACAGAACTGCTGCACAAGTGGTTTTTGTTGAGTTTTGCTTAAGCAAGGTCTTGCAGAACAATGAACAAAGGGGGTTAGGGATTTATACCTTCTGTTATAAATACACTGGCATTTCCATGACCCTGTTTAGAAGAGTAAAGCTTCTATTTGTCTCCTGCTGATTCTGTCAACATTCACACAGTAAGTTCAGTAGAAATCCCTCAGGTATTCAAGTGTCAGACCACAAAGTCATTTCTGCCTTTTAAAAAAATACTGTGTTTTAAGGAGCTGGGACTTTTGGGAATATGCCTCTGAAGTGGAGACTTGATGCAGGAATGCAGACATAAAGAACTGAAGGTCTGGGCACAGAAGTGAAAAACAAGCAAAATGGTGAGACAAGATATATATTTATATATCTTCTGAGTTTAGTTACCTTGGTGAAAATGTACAGTAGCTCCAAAATATCCACAGAATTTCCTGGAACAGCTCAGATTAAGATATATACCTGTGTGAAGATCAAATTAACTGCAGCGAACAAAGAAAGAGTTGGGGAGGGAAAAATATATGGGGTCATGAATTTTTCCTTCCAAGTTTCCACAAATATTAATCCTTTGGATCAATTCAGACCCACTTACACAAAGTCAATTATTACAGAATCCAATTACTTATTTCATTTCCTGATTTCCAAAGGATACATGGCTCTTGAAACTGTGTTGCACAGTCTCCTTTCCCCAGTAATTTCTTAAAGTGCTGTCTGATTTTAACCAAAGGGGCAGACAGGTACCAGGTTCCCAGGTACCATGTTCCAACATGCATGTTGAAATGAGTGAGGTTAGAGGAAAGAAATCCAGACCCACCACAAGACCAGCAGTTATAATTTAGACTTTTATCATTTGGCACCTTCATGTGTTTTCTGCCCACCATGGCCTGGATATGGGTGTGTGTGATGCAGTGGCACAAATAGACCACTGAAATGGTGAGGTTCATATGAAACAGAAAATGGAAAGCTGCTTTTTATCCACACAGGGAATAGCTGAAACATAACAGCTGAGCATAAAGTAAGTGTGGCACACTACTGGTGCCTGTGGCACAGTTCAAGTGCAGCTTACAGCCTGCTGAAGTGACCTGGGGGCTTTATAGGCATAGTGGCACAGAATCATGGCAGAAAGAGTCTGAAGGATGGAAATCGTTCCTACTTGTACCACAGAGATGAATTTTATTCTGCTGTCTAGAACTGGTGCTCAATTTCAGGAAAAGCAGAGGAGAAGGCCAGGATGAAGTAAGCTGTGTTTCCTTTCTGCTAGGCTCTAGAAGTTTTGCAGTATTTCACAGCCTGAAAAACACCAAAACCTGCCCTGTGACCCTAAAAGGAATTTTTTCTCAGCCTGGGATTGGCAAAACACAGGACATTTCATCCACAATCCTTCTCTACTTTGGTAGACAACAGTTCTGCTATAAGGGCTTTTGGTATTGTTAAAGTACTGACCAAGATTATCTGTGACTAGAGAGATTATTTCTTAAATTAGAACTTGCATTTGGTTGTATGGGATAAACTCTTATTGTTGCGTAATGAGAACAGTACTCATATTGATTCTGTATGATTTTTTTTTTCATACTACCTGTACAACTTGAAGTAGCAACTCAAACACTCTTGGGTTTTCATTCCTGTAATTGAGAAGGAATTTTTTCTTTCTCTTTCAAAATATTTTTTTTAAGATGTTTTTCTATCGTCATCCTATTGAAAAGGTGCATATAAACTGAATTTCTTTTTTCAATTGGCTTAACTTTTGGAAGCCAATATTAATTGCAATTTCACACCCTTCCATGATTCTTTTTGTGTCTTTGCAAAGGAGGACAGGATTTTAAAGCTTCCTGTGAAAAAGCCTATTATAGGATATCATCTGAAGATGAAAGCATTCAAAGTCCAGATTTCAAATCCCATTGCAGCAGAATATTTCTCAAACCTTGCTTGTTGCCACCATTGAAATGCATGTAATTTCCTGCCAGGGAGTGTTTTGGAATGTGAGGGCACAGCAGTAATGAAGGAAATTTGTATGGTGGTTGAGCTGATAGTGGGAATGAGAGAACTCTGCATTGTAAAGTCAACACAATGCCGGAATTAGTATTCAGAGGAAATTTAGTCTTCAGTGAAGAGGCTGTCATACAGTTTGTTGAGATAAAACCTCACTGTGTTTGTGCACACTCTGAGTGGCTCTTCAGCATTTCAGAGATGAAGTACCAGTACCTTTTGGAGCATCAGCAGTGTTTATCCTTGATATGGGGTGACCTCTTCTCCAGCAGGATAGTTCTAGATTGTTGGTCCCTGCCTACACAGACTCCTGCTGGTGTAGTCCAAAGATAAGAGGGCACTGTTTAACTGATTTTGGGTGAATGGTATGAATTTTTTTTGTTTAAATACATTTTTAAAAGATGTAGCAGAACACTGTATAAAATCAGAGGCTAAAATGAATTTTACTAGGCCTGCTAGCATTAGTAGTTATTGCTGAATAGTTACAGCAGCACTTCTGCTGTGCTTAGGATGCTGGGCCATGGACTGGCTCCCTGTTGTGCAGAGAAGTGGTAAGCTCCAAACAAAAGAGTTTACAATTCATCTCTGTAGTCTTTTGCACGCAAACGTGAATGGCCATGCTCCAGGAACTGGGTTTTTCCTTGGCACAGGGCTGTTCCCAAAGAAGGGAAACTGTACTAGCTCAGATAATTCAGTTATTCAATTTCCAGCACAATTGGATTACCCTTGTGTAACTGCATCAGAACGAATATTTTATAACTCACATCAGCAGAGAACAGTGTGCTCATGTCTACCATGAAGGTGGCCTGGGCAGTGATTCAAGAAACAGCACAGGATTTCTGGCAGGCAGGGTAGCAAAGGAAACAGGGAGAAAATTCTGGGTCAGCAGCAGGCTCAGACAGTGGCCTAAACACTGCCTAGTATTTTGTGGCGTCAGGATGGATTCTGTAGTTATTTCCCAGCCTTCACTGGGAATATTGCATGTCAGGGAAACAGGGATAAGGCTGGTAAGTCACTTCATACTCTCTGCAGTCCCTTGCTGCCTCCTTTTGATTCAGTGTCTTTGTACATCAGCCTGCTCAAGAAGATGGGCCCCAGGCAAGCTTTGAAGGGAGGAGAGTGTAAAAAAGGATGGGCTTATGTCTGCAAAGAAAGAATTCCTTCATAGCAATGGCTATGTTCTACAGTAGGAAGATGGGAAATTTCTCCCAAACAAAAAAGAAAAAAAAAAAAAAGAGATGATTGGTTGCAATGATTCGAACCTAATACCTGAGCTGAACCCCAGGAGCTTTCGTTTTGCTTTTGCTGTGTGAAGGATTCTACTAAGCTTAGGGAGGCAGTGAAAAATAAGCTCCTCTGATCAACAGGTATGATCATTGTGATGTGTGCTCTCAGGTCCTCCTGCACCATGATCCACCTGGAATTCCCAGCATCTGCTTTGCTTCTGGGAGACACACAGTTCACAAAAACTTTTCCAAGTAGAAGGGGCTGGTAAAATGAAAACTAGAACACATCCAACTCTGAAAGACTCTGTTTCTCTAGTGTCTTAATGTTCTTTGAAAACACTTTCAATTTAGTGTGGAAAGAAGAACAAAGGGACATAGTTCTACCCTTCTGAAAAGGTTTGATAGAAGTTTTCTAGAGGCGTTTGAGTAAACTTAAAAACCACAGAGTGATGAAGTCTTGTCATATGCTAAAAACATACTAGCTCATAGAAAAAAAATGTGTGCAGCAGTAAACTGTAGCTAACAGGCAAACATGCTCATGACATTTATAGACTTAAATCTAGCCAGTCAGATAAGTAATTGCATGACAAGGCAAACTAAGCATCTCCATTAAAATTTTAACTTATATTTTAAATAGTTAAAAGAGAATTGCCTATTTAGTTCATGTTTGTACCTCAGCCAAATCCTCAGGACACAAGAGTCAAGGGGCTGGTGGGTTTTTTGGCTCCTAAGACCGAGTCAGCATGTACCTGGTCTTCCTATAACTTGCCAAAACAGCAAGATTTGTCTGGTTGGTTTATTTTGTGAGGATTTGGATCTGACCACATGCAGACAACCTGCTTTAGCCTCCCCAGAATCACACAAGTGATGGGAAGCAGTGAGCTGCAGGAGCACAAGGCAGGAGATGGAAGTCGGGGAAGAGTAAGTCATCTGGAAAATTGTTAGATTTCTTTCTTTACAAATATTCTAAATTTAACAGCTGGGCAAAAGCTTTCTCCTTATTGACATGATAAGCCTATTGCCTGGCCAACATTGATTGATTTGGAGGACAATTATTTTCTCATAGGCATCAATGGTATGTGACTAGGGCCCCAAATCTTTCTGTGTAGGGTTGGTGTCACAGCAGACTTAATAAAGCTAGAGTTTTTATTCAAGGAAAAATAGAACAGCAAGATACAGAGGATGTTATAGAGTAAAAAGTCATATAGAAAGGTAGAAACAAGAACAAAAAGTATGTCATAAAATAGAAGTAGCCCATTTTTGTAGAAAGGTCGTGAATGTTTTTTAAACAGGAAAAACAGCCTATAGGGCAAAAAAAAAGGAGAGGCTAATATAAAATGAGTAACATTAATTTTAAACAAATAATTTTTTAAAGCATACCTAACACATACATACTAATATATATATCAGTAAGCATATTTAGTGACATTTAACATATGGCTGCCTTTTGTAGTTTTTCATGGTTTCTTTCAAATTGGGGGGAAGGACATGGAACAATCCCAAACTGATTCTAAGTAGGGTGATTATAAAGATTGTCACCTGCAGAAATTCAGGAGACCAGAGACATTCTTCCCCTCCCTCCTGTGGGGCTGCCATGGTGTCACCTACAGGTTTCCCCACAGGTTTCTGGTCTGTGCTACCACCAGAACCAGACCTTGGGGGAGGAGGTACCTTTGGCTTCTGCCAGAGCAGCATTTGCTCTGTTTCTAGGATAGAACTGGGGACTGCAGAAGTTTTTATGAGCCGCTACTGACATAATATGATCGAAATTAATCTTATTTTATATGTTTGAGTTAATGGTGCTTTAAAATTTGGTAGTCAGTAGAGAATAACTACACTTCTAAGAATTCTCAGTTTTCCAAATGCATAACTTATAGTTTGTAATTAAAAGAAAGGCACCTTTACTTTCTATGAAATAATTTTTTGGACCTCCCAAGACATGAATTATACTGAAAGACAGACTATCTTATAATTAGCACTAATTTACATGCATAGTAGTGCTCTGTGCCAGTGGAATCAAATCCATTCATCCATGTGTCCCAGAATCTTTACTGCTGAGACATGCTTGAGGTTTTTCTAAAACAGAGCTAAAAGGGAGGGGTGACAAAGGTGCCTTTGCTCCATCTTTTTCCCTCACGGTCCCACAAATTTGTCTGCCTCTGCCGTGAGCTGGTTCAGCAGCAGCTTCACTCAGCACTGTGTGTGCCCCTCCCGCAGCCTCAGCCCTGCCAAGGTCATTCCTGCCATGGAAATCCACTTGTGCAGCACGAGACAGAGGCACTGGCTTGTTGCATTTGCCCAAGCCGTGAGGTGGGACCAAGCACCTAACTGGAAACCCTTCTGCAACAAGGCCAAGCTCCCTTCTCCCCAGAGCCCTTCAAAGAGAAATGAGAACCCTTAAAATGACCTGCAGGTCTGAAACATCTATATTCTATTATGACAAAAATATCTTAATGTTTTGCCATGGTTCACCAGGAATTTCATCTCCTGAGTGGACACTGAAAGTTGTATTGATTTATCAAGCTCTTATAGGTCATGATATCAAACATACCCATCTTTTATAAATATTTTCAATTGTCCTGGTTTCATCTAAGAGCTACAGTAGGAGATAATTCTTCTGAAGAGCATGAATGACTGTTCTAATA
Source organism: Dicaeum eximium (assembly GCA_013396995.1). Lineage (NCBI taxonomy): Eukaryota > Metazoa > Chordata > Aves > Passeriformes > Dicaeidae > Dicaeum > Dicaeum eximium. Next base: position 3,167,324 of record VWZP01002845.1, read on the forward strand.
TGGCACATATATTTCAGATTCTAGGCAGGTTTAATAGCCATCTAAGCAGCAAAGGTTTATCCCTTCCCTTGGAAACTTGGATTGATGACATCCTGCATGGAGCAGATGCTTTGACATTGAACTTCTCTGCTGATTTCGCCATTCAAGAAGCTATAGGCCACTTTATTCACCAGCTGGTCATTATTCTTTTGTCTTTTCTTGCTCCAATGAAGACAAAAATGTGGAGAAAAAAATATGAGATATTTTCTTCTACTATTTTTTCCTTTAATTTTAGAATATAATGCTACTGAATTTTTGGCACCCTATATCCTATATCATTCCTTAGGCCAAGGACACTGAGTAGGACAGATTGCACAAGCAGGAGAATTACTATTCTTTCTCATCAGTTATAGCTCTGTTGGGGACATTGAAATTTCCCTTTGGCTTCAGAACGACCTTCTTTATTTTGACTTTTAAAACCATATTTATTTCAGAATGAATTTCCTACAGCAGGCTGTGTTTTTCTCATGTCTTCATATTGTTTTATGTAAAGAGACTGGGGAATTGGCAGCAAGTTCACTCATGAGAAATAAATTGTTAATAACTCCTATTTTTTTCCCTTTCCTGTTGTGAAGCTTGTTTTGTTTAGTGATTTGTATATCAAAATTGTTTTAGAAAATTCATTTGACTTTAAAACTTAATGTTCAGGATTCTATAGTGCAAGATGACTTGTAACTTTTTAACTTCATATATCAAGAAATGTATATTTTACAGATCACACCACTTTCATCTGTTTATGGGGGCTTCTTTGTGACTTTGTTTGTTTTTCAGGCTAAGTTGTGCCAACATCTCTGAATTGGGCAGAAAGGAGCAGTGACCACTCTCTAGATTTTATGCCAATGTAAAATTACTTCACATTCTGCTAATGTAAGATTAGCAGAGAGATTTTGGCTGTTCTCTGTAAGAGGACCATATTGTCCTGTACTGTATCTAAACTGTGACAACCTTTATCCACAGCCAGTGGTGGGTATCAGCCATCCAACCCTGTTTCTTCTTGCTTTTGGCTGAAGCTGCCTGGGACAGCAGAGATAAAAAGTTTTCCAAAGTCTGCAAGTGTCAATTGCAACACTGTTAGAAAAAAAAAAGTTATGAAGTTAAAAGAAAAGTAAAATGTGAAACCAAATTATGGTATTAGCTACGGCAGAAAGTGAAGAGGTAATTAGGTGACACAGGAACCACAAGAACAATGCAGCTGCTCCCAAAGTGGGTCCTTATGGAATCAATGACCATGGCTGGTTGAACTCAGCCAATGGGACAATATAGAGTGAAGAGTTAACAGATGGAGATATGGAACTTACCTGTTGGAATGTTTTGGGGGGAAAAACAATGAGATAAAGCACTCTTCAGGCAATAGCTGGAGAGTCTGACTCTTTATGGGCTGCTTAGAGATTTAGGAAAGCTGACATACTACTGATAGGCCAGGTCCTTTAAGAAATACAAATAGTGGATTTCTTTCTTCCTATTGTGATGCAGAAAACAGAGCTCTGACTTCCCACAGTTTCCTCTCCTACATTTTATCCTGCGCTTCATTCGCCTTGATGTCTCATTTCGCTTCCACCACCCACCCACCACTTCTCCACAACAACAGCCAAGGCCAGGGCTCCTTCACATTGCATGAGTTCCAAATGTCTCACACATTGAGGCTTTCATGGACTGGAATTCAGTCAATTTCTTGGCTGAGAATTCCAAGGCCCTCACCAGAAGAAAAGGGACACCCTGAGTCAAGCTCAGGCTTCTGCTGAAAACAATCCCATAAGCTCACTGAACAAAACCTGGTCTTTACGGCAGGCTCAGCCTCAATTGCATGCCAGAGGACAGGATTTGCTGGGATATTCACAGCCCCAGGTCCGAGTCCTTGCTAACCTCACATTTAATTTTCATTGCTCTCACTATGTTTTTTTAGTACTTTGGCAAGATGAGATCACTCTGCAGATCCATCTTGCCCTGACTGATATGCAGCAACACACAGGGCGTGTCCGTCAGTAATTGGTAGAGTTCCATCCGTTTAAGATTTGGCCTAGACCATTTTGGCTAATATCTTTTACTATATCCATATCCTGGATATAACTACTGCTCACTGAACAATTTTAGAACATCTATAAACCTGGGGAGTATGGCAAGTGCACTGGTGGTTTAATTATAAATGCATTCGGTGCCAGGTTGTGAATCCAGCCATGCTGGTATAAAGCCAGAGTAATTCTGTTGGTGTCATTGGAGGAGTTACTTTGGCACTACATTATCACGACACAGATCAAACCTTAGCTCACAAGTGTCTCCAAACTGCTTTGAAATTTTTATGGATTCACTTTAATCTTGCCTGTTCTCTCTATATCATGTTTGTTTGGTTTGGCTTAAGATAGTAATTCAGGATTTGTGCACAACTCTTCCTTTTTTTTTGGCCTTAAGTCAGTTGTAGAGGGGTTTGTTTTGTTCTGAAATTAAAAGAAAATAGCAAACAAGCTGCCATTGTTTCTGTTATACAAGGTAGCAGACAAGACCTCCTGTGCTTTCAATTTCTGAAAGGTTTTTAAAAATTTATCTTGCTTAGGATGAAAGGTCAGCATCGTTTTGTCTGTTTTCATCCCAGAAAGAAGAACCTGGGGGCTGTGCAAACTACTCTTTGCAGACAGGTTAAATTCTGGAGGTCTGTGAGACTGGGCCCTTGCAACTGCTGTACTGTCAGAAGCAATTCTGGCCAGAGACATCGCAGCTTTGTATTCAGCATAATTAAATCAACCATTTGGAATTGTTTGTAAGGAAGAAAACAATAGGCATTGAAGCTTTATTATTGAAAGCAGCTGCAGTAGGGGAAGTTCTGTAGCCATGGGCTGTTTAGTAAATCCTGCTTGTGATATTTTAGTTTAAATTCTCATGATCCTTTCTGTGAGGCAGGAAGCTATTTTGAACTATCTCCTATTTTTCCCGTCCCTATTCTTCCCTCAAGTATTAAATCCAGGAAAAGAATTTAGCATTATTGGAGGCCTCACTGCAATCCCACAGCTATCTCTGAGAGCAGAACAGGTTGCATATATTGCCCCTGTAAATTTTATGAACCAAGCATTGTAAAGACAACAGGGGGAGGCTGCAGCTGGAATTCATTGTGGAAACCGTCGCCAGCTTCAGTGGGGTTGGATGTACATATTTCAGGGGGCTGCAGTTGTTTAGGATGAAATCTTTCCTGCTTAGCTGGGGCAGGGGTACACCAACCAGACTTCCACATTATTGCTCTGAGGTGGAGAAAGCAAGGAGGAAGGGGGAGTGGATCAGGCAACTAAATAGAATTGCACAGTTCAGCATTAGTGGAGGAAACTGGATTCTCCTATTTAAATTCATTGCCTTTGTCTTTCCCCTGACTGTACAGAGTCTGTGGATTCCTTCCATGTTAATACTGCATTGCTTGATACACTTCTGTAATGGACACCTCTGTTCTACTTCAATCCAGTATTTGTCTGTCTGAGTAGAAAGAAAGCGTAGCCAGAAAGAAATCTGAATCTCCATCTCCCTGGGATCCACACTGCAGACTCTCCTCCTGAGCAGACCTCAGGACAATATGAAATGTCAGTTCCCAACTTCAGAAGAGCAATTACAGCACTTCTTAGAGCACTTCATCAAAGAGATGGTGGCTCCACTCAGCCTCTCTGCTCTACTGTGCCTAATGTTAAGCCAGTAGGATAACCTGTGTGAAAACACCAGGCCTTTTGAAAATTCAGTTGCATTCATACTGCTAATTAAAAGATGAAGAACTGAGCCCTGGGCCAACACTGCTCTTTACCCCTTCATTATGGGCCTCCTCTTTACAGCAGTAAGAGTTAGAGAAAACCAGTCAGAGCACAGGGGTGAGCTGACAGCCATCCAGTGTGGGTGTACCTGAGGTTTCTGGCTGTCATGCCAAAGGGAAGAGGTCGTGGGAGTAGTTCCTGACCCATAGGTCAAGTGGCAGTCTGGCTTGTGTCCATGCTGCTCTGGGCTAAGCTTCTCTTGGAGCAGGTTGGCCACATGCACATTACATAGCCCATGGCTTTAGCACTTTCCTGATTCCTGGGTGATGCTTCTGTGACCACACGCTGTGATGATGTCTCTGTGTGTCCTTTCAGTTCAGAGGGGGATTTTGTTTGTGTATATAAATACCAGATGGGAGAGTCAGACACTTCTCAAAAAATCTACTTGACCACAAGAAACATCTTTTTACTGTAATAAATACCAGAAAAAGTTGTCCAGACAAATTGTGGAGTCTCCATCTTTAGAGACATTCAAAACCCGCCAGACCACAGCCCTGGGCTGATGCACAGCTCTCCCCACACTGCATCCACTCACACAAATGTATCTTCTTCAGGATTTCTGTAGAACCCAAATTTTAGCACCACTTTTTTTTTTTTAACAGGGGCCCTAATATGTTGAACAACTGCTTTTTTATCTCTATCCCTACATGATCTCTTCCCAAACTTTTTCTGTGGATGTTGTTGCTCTATTTATGCATGCAATTTTCTTTTCTCTCACTGTCTCACCTGTTGCCTCATAGCCACCCTGTCATTTTGGGGTTTTGGCTGCCTTTTCAGAGGTGTATTTTTGGCATGCACTGTACAAGGACATGCAGTAGTTCAGAAGGTGCAGGGGTAGGGACAGATGCTTCAGGAAATTCAGAATGGCTCCTCTAAGCTGGGAAGCTGTACCATTTCTAAATGTGTGATGTTTTAATGATGGTCCAAACTAATGCGAAATCAGGTTCTTGGCTTTTGTTTCAGGACCTGATGATGCCTCTAAACATGCTTTGATGCTTCTTTTTCTCTCTTTTTTTTCAGGCTCTGCAATTAAAAGAAAATAGAAATAGAGGTGGGGAAAGGAGAAGCTTGTTAAATGATAGTAAATCAAAAGTTAAGAAATTAAGTATTACAGTGACAAAACTGCAGCTGTCAGTAACAAACCTAAGTACACCATTCCATTTGGCTAAAACTGTCCAACTTCATCCAGTTTATTATAAGATGCCTTGTTTACAATACTAAAGTTTTAATGAAGATAAACTTATTTCTATTTCATCTCCCCTGCTCTTTTGTCCTCAGAAGGGAACATGATACAAGGAGCTCCCATTTTTCCTTGTGCCTACAGGCTAAGCAGGGGAGTTGCAAGGCAAGAGCTTCCCCCCAGCTCAATTGGCAGGACTCAACATAATCATTTAAGCACGAACTAGATTGGTTTTCCCTCCACTTACGTAAATCCGTAAGGCTTAAATCCACAGTCCTTCACTGCTGAATTACTGCCAGTGGTTTCTAATACAAGCTCTTTATTAAATAAACAGGGATCAGATGACATGTGTTTGAGTGCAGATGACCAGTGCTACTATAGATTGCTTCTATCTGGAAAGCACAGATTTGTAAGGGGATGCTGGATGCAGGCAAGAAAGGATTACCAGGCACAGATGGCAGTGCTCATTTATACAGCTGGAGAGCAAGGATGTATCAGTATCAAGAAGTGAAGGCTGTGATTCTGTACTTGAAGGAAGTAAAACCTGTTACAGGGAGATGTGGAAAAGTCACCAACAAAAGCAACTGGCAGTATTTTCCTGCCTACTTCATTGTAAACTATGTTAGTGAAAATGCTTGAGCTGTTTTCATGTGATTTAGCCTTTTAATGCAACTTTTGCACTGTCTTGAGCCCAAGATGGGGAGGAGAAGGAGGAATTAAAGAGTATAATGCTGTTCAACTAGGGAATCTCACAAATCTCCCTGCACTGCCCCCACTCCACCATAACCTTGTGCACCAGGGTCTGCATGAAGGACAATGTGTCTCACAGGGATTTCTAAGAGCTGGACAGGCTGCCAGTCCCACTCGTCCACAGAATCATCTCCCTACTCCAAAGCAGGAGGTGAAAGTATGGAGATGTGATACTTCAGTGATGTCTTGGCAAAATTTTCCCATGGGATATGTATCCATGTTGGATTCCATATTAGACAGACTTGGAATCATTTGGGTTGGAAAAGACTTCCAAGATCATCAGGTCCAACCATTAACCTAAAGCCTCCAAGGAATATAAATCCCATTAAAACTTAAGCAAGTCTATTGATACCCTCATCAGGTCGTCTATAAAATCCATATTTATTTGAGATCCTTACTGTAACTGTAGAGTCTGTCAGGATGGAAAAAAATGGGGTAAGAACTTTCCATGTCTGTTAACCCAAAATGGAAAGTGTTGGAATTTGGGTAGTACAAAAACATGTACTTTCAAGCACCTAATTAGCCACTTTGAACAGACTGTCAGATGTTCAGATTTACAACATGTAAGCAATTTATTCTAACTTGTTTATATCAAGACTACGTGACTGATGCTCTGCTACAGAAACATACCTGGTATCTGGTTAATTCCAGTGTGTTTCAGCTGCTTGTTCATGTTGTTTCATCCCTTTTCTTTGCACGCTACTGTGTTTGCACTCAGGAAGCCTGGTACTGGTTTGCACTGGTTTGCAAGATGTGTTGAAACCACATTTTTCTCTGAAAATGCCATAGGTATTCAAATTTTCTCTAGGATTATTCATATTGCAACAACCAGCTCACTGAGCTGTGGTCAATGTGTGATTTCTTGACTATCTGGTTTTTGCCTTTAGCTTTTGTTTGTTTGTTTCTTTGTTTCTTTGTTATTGTACAGAAAGTTATATATTGAAAATTATTTCACATGATGTCTCTGTTTACAGCAGTCCCTGAACTGTGAAATGGTGTCATGTACTGTTTTGTTCTGCTGACTACTTGCATCTACATCTATAAAAGGATTCAGATCTTCAGTGGCCAGAGGCTTATCTTATTATTTTCTTCCCCTTAAATAACTCTTTAAATGAAACATTGAAAATTAAAATGCAGTTCATTGGTTATGGACTTTTTTTAATAAACTGTTACTTTTCTGAACATAATTCACTTCTTCAAGGTTAGAATTCTGAGTGTAAATATTAGCTTTATTAATGGAAATTGAATGCATAAAACCTTAAGCAGAGTGCTAGAAATCTTTCCTCCTCTTTTTTTCCCAGGTACATTCCTTTCTTAGTACCACAGGCTAGGTGGGGAAGGTTCAGCCATAATGCAAGTTACAGAAATATGTACTTTTTTCAAGGTCTCTGGAGCAGAAAAATCAAGCACTAAATTTACAAGAACTTCAGATTAATACTTCCAGTTTTATGCCTTCCATTTGTATAATCATGTCAGTTTTGTAATGGCATAAAGTAGCACTAAGACATTCAATCCAGTTTAATCCAATTACTGTTTTACTCTCTCAGGCATGCCTTATTCTTAGATAGGAGAAAACCATCAAGTGTGATGATTTTATGGATTCACATATACACTTGGCACCATAAGTAAGCTATATCATTATATTTGCCTTTGTTTTCACATGTATCTGTTTTTAGACACTGCAGAGTTTTCAGAGTCAATCTTCTCTGGGGGAATTTTCTTCTGCCCTCTTTAGGCTGATGCCGCCTGGACAGCATCAGCATTCTAAGGGATGCACAGCTGCATCTCCAAGGGAAGTTTTGTTGCTTAAGACCCCTTCCAGTGACAGCTCCATGTCAGGAAGAGGGAGCTGTGATGGTGATGCAAACTTGGTTTATTACCCATAGCTGTTGCCAACCTGTGTTTATAAAAATTCTCCTCAGATGTCTGATGAATTGGGCAAGACGTGAATTTTTGTGTCACAAGTGCAGCTGAGGAGAGTAAGCTGTAACTGGCACACCAGCTGAGCTTCTAGAGGTGACACCCCCACTCCACCAGCAGGTTTTCAAATACTGTGGAGTCAATTTTCTTTCCACATTAGCACTAAGAAAATGTGCCTGCTGTTGTTATTTTTCAGGCTCTGGATTTGTGTCTTTCCTCCTTTACTCTGAGGTGGACGTTGTTCCTTTCATGCATTGTGTTTACTTGGAGACTTGCAAGGGGTTCCAAAAAAAAGATGTGTTGTAGTGCTACACCTGCAAAGGGCTGGGATCAGCAAATTGTACCATTGTGGTCTGGGCTAGTGAGCAGGAAGACATCTGTCTGTCCATGAAGGCATCAAGAACATAGAGGGGAACCTTATGACTGGTAATGCCTGAGGTCAGGGTAGTGCAGACAGCATGGAAACAAAGCAGAAGTCCAAGAACCTAGCACTGACACTCAGAGAATCACAGAATCTTTTCTATTGGAAGAGATCTTTAAGGTCATTGAGTTCAGCCATTAACCCAGCACTGCCAAGTCCACCACCAAACCATGTCCCTCAGTGCCACATCTACACATCTTTTAAATATCTCCAGTGATGGTGACTCCCCCAGATTGCATCAGTTTTAACAGCTTGAGTTAATATTTAGTATAATACCCAGATATCCAGTGTCCCGGATTTCCTAAGCAGGTTTTGCCTTCATTCCAGAAGTATTGGTAAAATTAATTTCTATGTCATGAGCGAAGTTCACATTTTGAAAGTCACAAAGGGCATCAGTGTGGTCTTCACAATTCAGCACTTTCTCTAGTCTGAAGGGACAAAAGATTTTCCTATAGCTTCCAACCCTGCTTCCAGGTTGCATTCCAGAATCCAGAACTATGGACCAGGCTTCACAATCCAGCCTTCACAATCCAGCCTTCTATGACAACACCCATATAGCACCACCTTCTTCCCTCTGGAGTTAACTTTGCCCTCATTTTCCTTTCAAAATACATTGGGCCTTTCCAGGATGGTTTCTCTTCTTGCCCACTCCTGCAGCATTGGAAGCTGTATTGGGTATTGGCAATGAGTGAGGCTGCCCTTCAGGGTTAATTACTGAATTAAGTAAATAGTGAGCATATTTCTGTGTCAGGTCTTCCAAAAGTTGTGGCTTTTTCTGAGTGAGCATTGGTTCAGTCTCACAGATCCCATCCTTCCCTTCTAGTTCTTCTTTCCTGCTTCTCTTCTGCATGTAGCCACCTCCCCAACTGCACTAGCAGTATGTGGGGGATTTGGAAAGGCATGTACCAAATGGTGGCTTTAAGGATACGGAAAAGATGCAGATCTGCTGCCTCTCAGCCGTCTAAAAGGGTGAAGATAAGGCCAGTATGATGTGCTGCAGAAACTGGGAGGCTGTAGGAATGTTTCACCACGTTGTAGTAATATTAATAGGGCATTATGAGGAATCCACAAATAGCTGATTAACTGTCAAATTGTGGTGCCATGCCTGTGCATGGTGGTATCTGGGAAAAATGCACCAAAGCCAATTAATTTAAATACTAACCTGAAGTTTCTTTACCTATCACTGCTTTTTTAATCCCCTTTTCTTTTTCTCAGTTTTGTTCTTCTCTTTTTCATTTACATCCTTGACCTCCATTTTCCATCTTTATTATTTATAACATTCCCTTTTATCACTTCCTTCCCATCTAGTACTTTCATTTCTCTTTTTCTTGTAGCAATTCTGTGCCCCATATTGCATTTCCCTTTCTGTTAGTAAGTCCTTCCCCGGATTCTGACACCTCATGGGAACTCTCCTTCAAGGGCTTTAAGGCTGATTTTCCCTCTCTTATCTGCTTGGCAGGGGCAAAAGCTGATAGTCTGACTGGCAGAGTGTTCCTGCGGTGGCTGCAGCTGATGGTGGAAGAACAAACTTGGTGAAGGTCTCTGAAGGGACCCTAACAAGGTCCAGATGAATATTTGCTGTATTTCACTCAAAGATTTGGTGCTTCACAGGCAAGCTATTTCAGTGCAGTCATAATGTGATGTCTGTGTATAAGATGGGAATGATGATGGTGCAGGGGGCACAGAGAGGAAGAAGGATTAAGCAGGTTTCCCAAATGTATCATCACAAAAACACTAATTTAACTGAGGGGAGTAAAGCATCATCATCTCTTTCATAGGTATTGGAAATAGTGTGGTCCTGGACTCACTGTTTTGGGTTTTCTGATATGATAGGGCAGCTGTTATGTCATTTGCTGACACTAATTGCTGTAAGACTTAAGCTAATCACATCTCTGAAGAAGCCCAGCTCAGCTTGGCAGCTCCTGTTCTGTCTCTCTGGCTGGCATCAGGGAGAACTCAGTGGTGCTGGGACACAGCTCTGAGTCAGCCCCATTTCCCTTGTGCTCCTGCCAGCTTTTCAACATGGCATATCCCATGTGCATGGGGCTCTGGAGGGGCCAGAGGGGCCTTGGCAGAGCTGGGGAGAGTTTGGCAAGAGCCATTGTGCTGCTCCAGGCAGCCTGGTCTTGTGGCTGCCCCCACAGCTGCAAGTGCTCAGGGGCAGAGGGAAGAATAGGCTTTTCTTTTAAATCAGGAATTACTCATTCCATCTGGGAGCTTTCTGATGACACATCCCTCTAGAAGACTACCCCTGTCAAAAGCAAGCTTATTACCAATTCAGTTTATTCTCTCCTATTAGGTTGAACCACAAAGCTGCTGGGTTAAATTGACATCATTGGGTGTTACCCAAAGAATGACATTATTTAGAATTAGAAAGCCTATTCTTCTCCTTGTTGTGGCTTAATCCCAGGCAGCAACTAAGTACCACACAGCCAGTCCCTCACTCCTCTCCACGAGCAGGATGGAGGGAAAAGAACTGGAAGGGTAAAAACGAGAAAACTCATAGGTTAATAAAGGAACAGTTAAATGATTGAGATTTTTATAATAATAATAATAATAATGATATTAATAATAGTGGTAGTAGTAGTAGTAGGGGAAGGAATAAAACCCAAGAAACACAAGTAAGGCATCACTAGATGCCTGATGCCAGCCCGTCCCCAGGCAGCAATCAGCTCCCCACAGCTCACACACTGGACATGACATTCCACAGTATGGAATATCCCTTTGGCTGGTTCAGGTCAGCTGCCCTGGCCATGCTCCCTCTCAGCTTCTTGTGTACCTGCTCTCCAGCAGAGCATGGGAAACTGAAAAGTCCTTTACTCAGGAACAAATAAAACATCACTGAGTTATCAACCTTACTGTCACACTAAATCCAAAACACAGCAAGGTACCAGACACTAGGGAAAAGATTAACTCTACCAGCCAAAACCAGAACAGTCCCAAATAATTTATTTTCTAATTCAAAAATGAATTTAAGGCATTAAGAACACAGCAGAAGCTACCATGCCACAGCCAGAGGATGAGCTCTGTTCTGCATGCGGGAGCCAGAGTTCCCTCCACCACCAGCCTGTGGTTCCCCCTGGGGAGCAATGCTGTGAGCTGTAAGGGCTCTCAGAAGCATCAGGCACAGCCTGCACAAGGCTCACATCCCACATGAACAGTCAGAGCCTTCACAGTGCTCAGGAGGTTAATAATCATTTATGAACTCAGAAGTTTTCAATGGCTTTTAAACTCTAATTTAATTTCACTTTCAATCAAGTTGTGTCAAATTTAGCTGAAGATTAGGTGACAGGCATTAAGACTGAACTGCTGCTCTGCACCTCTTTGCTTTCCAGTCAGTCCTGGATGAACAGATTTCCTTTTCTTTTTTTTTAATTCACATAAAGGTAGGGGTGAGTGTGCTCAAAAAAAAAATATGCATTCCCCAAAGCCTTTGTTATGCAAGTAAGCAAACAACAGCAATGTAAAATGCCATTGTGTGACATTTGCAGCAGCAAATATCTGATTTTGTGTTGGACAGAAAACATCCTTTGTCCTGAAGCATAGCTTGATTTTCAGATTATTTTATTGCTTTCCCGGTGACTAGAGAAAGAATGTTGAGGATGACAGAGAAGCTGGAGGTCTTTGAGGTTCAGACTGGCATGTATAAATCATGTGTTTGAACCTGAGTCAATCCCCTAGAAATTATTTTCCCCAGGAGAGATTGGTGGACATCCCTGTTTGCTTTTCAATCCTGATTTTGGGTTTTTTCCTTGCTTCTGTGATGTGGGTCATAACTGGCTTCCTAAAATTGTCAGAACATTTCTAACTTACTAATCTCAGTGTCTGTGCCCCTCAAACATCTCCCTCCTCTCTTTCTCTGGTGCATTATATTTTACACAGGTTTCAGCCTGTTGTACTAGAAGAATTGAATGGAGAGCTGTTGAGCATTTTGTGATTTATAGTTTGGTAAGTGTGGGAGATGGACATCCACTGAAGCTCTCCAGGCAGATATGTCCGTAGCAGGACTGCTGGTGGCTGCTGGGAATCAACCTGATGGCTCTTCCCCTACAGCCTCTCCCTGGAGGGTTATTTTCTTAAAAGAATTTCATGGAAAATTTATTTTAATAGTGCCTTTCAGAATTGGACTGCTAGATTTCAGAGAATCCAGAGCATTTACCCCACTCTTGGAGCTACCCTTTTAAAATAAAAGATCCAGTATTTTTCATAATTCTAGGTGGGAATCACAGCTGCTGCAACATCTGTTTCTCTCCCTTCACAGAGGAGACACTGCATTACACACAGCTCATGATGGGTTTCTTGCATTTAAACATTTTTGTGCCTTAATTTGAAAGGGTGTCTTGCTGTGTGGTTTCTCTTGCTAGGTGCTTTGATATGCACTTTCTTTCTTTTCCTGGTAGTTAAGTATCAAGGTAATAGCAAATCCCAGGCTGTCCCTCAGCCTAAGCAAGCTATCCTGAGTGTGTGCTAGAGTTAAACAGCTCTGTGCTCTTCACTCCTGTGATCTTACATCAATTCACCGGTTATTATTTCCCCTTGTCAAATGAAGCAATAGCAAAGCTTTGAAATGATGCTGCAGCTTTTCCAAAGAGCAATTTCCTTTTCCTTCTCTTGCCTCCTTCTGTCTTTCCCTGTATATTTGATAGTACATCAGCTTCCTCTTGAAACGATCCCCTGTAGAGCACTTCAGCTATTTCAACCTGGGTCTTTCTGAAGGCATTTTTTAAAAACTGGCTTCTACAGCAGAGCTGGGTTATAATGAAGAACAATAAAAAAAAATCCTTCTGCCTCGGAGAGCCAGTTTTGTACTCACTGATGCACGTAGTGAACTCTGTGCCTGGAATATCCCCACTGGAGTCAGCCAGCAGCATTGTTTGCACACACAGAGTTAAGCACCTGTGTAAGTGCTTTCAAGGTGATGGCTTTAAACCTCACTAGAAGCTAAAAATATATGCATTGCTCTGCAGGAGAGACTAAAACAGGGCAACTCTTTTTTTTTTTTTTTTTATTATTATTATCTGTGTTTCTAGAGTGGCTGTTATTTAGGAACACATATAATGAAGAGAACAGTGATGAACTTCCAAAGAATTTCTTTATCCCACTCCAATACTTGTCATCACCTTGACCTAGGCAATTTCCCAGTGATGCTGACTGAATATCTGATATGACAGAAGACACCAAGGGCTACAAGATTTAATCCTAGCACAGCTTTTCAGATAAATAAATGACATAACCAAGCCTCCTCTAGAGTTAGTTTCTTGCTATTGCTGCAAGATTGAAATTGGGCTTAGTTTGCTCCAGTGTTTTTCTGTGATGTAATTGCCTAGGAAAATGCAGAACAGTAGTCTTTTGAGTTGATGGGATTTAAAATGTGCATGGGTTTGAAAACAAGGACCAGATAAGAACTGTATCAGGAGTCAGATTAATGGCCACCCTACAGTGCAGAGATCTTGGGTGAGGCTCTGCCACCAATACTCTTGCGTCAGAGAATTTATTCTGCATAGAATTGTTAGAATCATGCTATTGGAGTGGGGGCAGTCTTCCTTGGTGGCCCAAATCTTTGATAATTTAATGAAATCCTGTCATGGCCAGTATATGTACAATGAAGATCACAATTTTTACAGCTTGTCTGTACAAACTTTACATTGAACTGAAAATGGTTTTGGATACAATCAGCTATGCTCAATATCAGAGGGTTTTCCTGGGGGCATTGCTGATACCTATGCACCATGCCAACCCAGAATAGCTGAAAAAAATGGATGCCTGGAAAGCTGGAAATATTTTTGTCCCTGGTAACACACAGTATCAATGAATTGTGCAGTAGGAAGTCTGTAGATATGGATATTCCTGGGTGCTGAATAAAGCAGAGGACAAATGACATGTCTTGGAGCTTTTGTTTCAGACTCTGAGATTCTTTTGGTATTTATCATCATTTTCAGCTGCCATTTTTAAAGATGTGTCTATAAACAATAGACTTGTTAGAAAATATCTTTTTCAAGGGTGGACTTAAAAAATTTGGAAGCCTTTATGAAGCAAAAGCTAACAGCTTCTAAGTACAATATAAGCAAGTTAATAAACAGTGTGTTTAAGGTCATAAAATTCCTTTCAGATTTATACGAGAAAACAACACATTGTATAAAAATGTAGAACAGATGGCCTTTCCTCCTTTAAAAGCCTCAGCAATTTCTCTTTAATGGCAACACAATATTTGGAAATACTATCTCCTAAATAAACAATGTCATACTGCTTAAGTTAAGAAATGTACTTTGGTAATAAGAGTTACAGTGCACGTTTTTCTCCCTTTCCTTTCTCTAGGACACTTTTTGGGCATCACTCAAACTTTACCATACACTTTTTGCAGTTTATCACAGTCCCAATGTTGGGAAGCATATTTGTACCAGACCTTGGCAGATTTCACAATATTTACAATATGGACAAATAAAACACACACAGAGAACCATCACATTGACTTTTACCAATGTCACAGGCTTTCAAATTCTTGATTGCTGTAATTTAAGCTCAAGCTGTTGCCAAACTGTTTTGGTGTCCATGGACAAAGACGATTTTCAGATGAAACACAATTGCCAAGAGTGGTGCCGGGGCACTGGACAGGGATCCACCTGCAGGACTCTCCTCTGCCCTCCAGCCCTGGGAAGCAGCCTCTGGTGTTGGATTAGAGGGAATCCTTTTAGTAGCTCTTGCTCAGTTTATATGAGAGCCTATCCATTCAAAAGTCAAACATAAAAAAGTCTTGAAGTTCTTTTTCCAGATAGAGCTCCCAGGTAATCCTCTTTCAATCCTTTCTCCTTGGAAAATAGAGTCTAGTATTAGCCAAGTGTTGGCACTTTCACAGCACCTCTTCTCAGCTGGTGCTGAAGTAAGACATGGGAAGGACTGAGAGAGCTCCAGCTTTTCTCTGCATATCCTTCCTTCATTCTTAGGAGATGGCATCAGCAGTTAATATTAGACAAGCAGTTCAGAGCAGACTTCTATTTGCAGCTCAGCAGTGATTCACCTCCCATTCAAATGAAATAACAGATTGATGGGGCTTCAGAAGAGGTGCTATGGGATGGCTGTAACCTAAAAATAGGATTTAAATATTTGAAGGGCTCCTAAATAACTATTTTTCTTTTTAAAAAATATATAGAGATAAAATATGGGCTCTGACCAAGGTTAATATTGGTGCAAGTGCAGCCATAAACAGGATGTGAACTAAAATCTGCACAAGGTACAGGGTATTATATTAGCCTGATACATTTACCTCCCTGATTTTAAGATGAACCATGCACTTTATCATGCAAGTGAGAAGGCAAGCTTTTTAAATTAATAATCTATTTTAAAATGCACTTTGTGTTGAGATCCAGATAATTCTGCAAAGAAATTATAAAAAATTTATATAAGATCCACTGATAGTAAAGTTCTTATCTAAAGATGTCTGCCTTTATTCCAACACAAGTATTTCAAGTTGGGAAGATGTGAATTTCCATGTGGCAGGCTCGATTATGAAAAGGAAAACACATGGAGATATCAGATAAAGAAACTCTCCTGTTGTCATGGTGACAGCAATTAGCAGCAGTTAGAACAGCAGACAATGGATTTAATGGTTTGGTCTAATAGTGACTTAATTACTTAGCAGCCTAGTTTGTCTATCAGCATTTCAATACACAGGAATAATTCAGTGCTGTGCTCCCACTACAGATGCCTTCACTTAGCATTTTGAGTCTATTACTAGCAGAATTGCAGTAGCATCATTACCATAAATATTTTTGATTTCATACGTGCTGGGCAGGCCAAGGTAAATGGCCTTCTGCAGCGATCTCACTGAGCACCTCCCGTCACACAGCAGAGAGCCTGCTAGGCAGGAGAGAGCAGTCTGTGCTCATTGTACTGTGAGGGCAAAAAATTACCTGGATTCCACTGCAATTGCATCTCCTTTAAAATGGGTGGAGAATTTCAAACTAGGCCAGTCAAGGGTATACATCATGGCATATGTCAGGAATACATTTTCTTTTGTACAGACACCGAATGCCCTTCCTTTCTCCTCCTCATTATTCCTTCAGGCTGGAGGAATGGCAAATAACTTCACATCAACTCTCAAGCTGATAAACTGGGCTGCAACTGCTGTTTCCCATTAGTGGAATTGGCTGGAATTGGAGGCCATGAAGCAGAGCTCTGCCTCAGCTCACGTCTGCCTCGTGGGAGGGAGAGCTTCAACACTGCCTTGTCCATCGCTGGCAAGTTCTGTGTACTGCCAGGGGCTACAGGACAGACTTCTACAGAGCCTAAACCCCTTAGGCTGCCACTGCTGTCTCTTCTAGGTTTGGGGTTTTTTACAGTGGCCAGCAGAATATTCTGGGCTATGTAGACCAGGTAAATCCGTATTAGCACAAGAAATGTGTATTATTGCAAATGCAGTGAAAAACTACAAAATGGGTAAGTCACACAGATGTGAGGCTTTTTCCAGCCTAAGCAATACTAAACTACAATGTGAAAAACAGAAGAGGCAAGACTTGTTTGTGCCTTATCACATGGCAGAAATTTGAAATGTTGTCTCTGTCAGGAAGAAGATGTAACAAAGAAGCTTGCTCAGGAACACCGAACATATTCAAAGCTCAATATTATATCCATCTGAACCTTCCCAAACACTGGATTTACTCCCATGTTCCATGGTTTGTCAGCCAGCACAATCATTTTTGTTTATGAAGAAGGATAACCATGACATTGATAGAGCTGGAAAGTAAGCCAACAAAAATAAAGTCTGTTTTTGGCCAAGTCAGTTACCTGTTCCTTCTCAGCAGAGAGACCTGTTTCAGCAAAAAAAAAAAAAAAAAAAAAAAGGGCATAATGTAGAGAAAGAACAAGGAGCTGATGAAAAATCAAACAGAAGTGCTCACTTCAGCACTGCCACATCAAAACATTCATTGAGTAACCTCAGATTTCATTTCCTGTCAGATTCTTCCCTTTTGATTAGGGTCCCTTTTCATCTTAATTTAACAGTGGAGCAGCTACCTGCCTTTGGTCACATTTAAAGCAAGCACTGAATGGTAGTGTTAAACTCTGTTTTTTTCTCTTTTACATTTTGAGAGTGGAAGTCTTGGAATTACTCAATCACCTTTTAAAAGTTGGGTACTAATCATATATTGATTAAAAGTTAGACAGTAGTGTAAATAAAAATAAATTACAGTGCTCAGCAAACTTGATTTTCCTTTTCTCAACCAAAGGAATTGGAAGGTCTCCAACCCTTGTTAAATCAAGGCGAAATGTTAATGTCTCGCATCTCTTGAAGTTAGTGAATATCTTAGCACATCCTATTCTCCATGTCTCAGGTGATCTTCCTTTAAGCCCTGAAGAATTTTACTTTTCAAGTCCAAATCCATCTTGAAATCTGACTTTGCGTCATTGTCACTGCTATGTCATTGTACGGGGCTGGGAACCAGGCTCAGTTACACCACCTGAAAATTCATCAGCCATTATTTAAGAAACATGACCAATAGCTAATAGTCCTTATTACTGGTTTTTCACATCCTTTGCCCAGAGGGATCATCCTGTGCCCAAAGGTGATTTGGCATTTTCTGGAAATCCAGGGTAAGTAAGTGAAGGACAAGCCAGATTTGTTGATAAGAGTATGCAGAAATGTTCAGAAGGTGTCAAGTCTGTGTCCCAGGAGTACTTGTGAACAGTCTAAATGAAAGCAGAAGATATGGCCTAACTTGATGATTTTAACTTGTACTTTTTACCTATTGCATATGTATATATAATGAAGTATTTTTTGCCAGCTCCATGGAGTAACCTCACAAGAAACAAATATAGTCATGCTATATCAGAAAAAGTTTAAAATGTGCTACTTTCAAATGCTCAGCTTCTTTCCAAGAGACAGATTGCACTGTATCATCCCCTTTACCATATACTGATAGATTTTTATTGTTAACATGATGAAGCCATTTCTGAATGATTGAAATTAGTAGGATTTTTGCCACTTGCACTAATGGAAAGAGGACTGGGACTCTTCCCTTTTGCCAAGGAATTGTTCCAAATCATAATACAGGACTGACTTC
Source organism: Dicaeum eximium (assembly GCA_013396995.1). Lineage (NCBI taxonomy): Eukaryota > Metazoa > Chordata > Aves > Passeriformes > Dicaeidae > Dicaeum > Dicaeum eximium. The sequence goes on from VWZP01002845.1 coordinate 3,185,468, forward strand.
TTTTATCATGGCTTTACCTCTGTTAATGTGGGTTTTTTTTCTTTATATGGAAAAATCATGTTCTGAAGTCATGTTAATGAAGTCTTGTATATACTGAGCTCTTGTACTCTGAGATGGGCAAGGGATAAGAAGAAGCTTTTTCTGTTAATATAGATATGAAATTTCTTTCCTGCAAATGCAAAGGTGAAGACAACATATTTGCCTCTACAATTAAGTGTCAGATACTCAAGGCAGTAAAAGTTATTTTATATTACTGAAATATCTGATCAGACTCTTAGCCCAGTGGGAAAAGGGTTCCTGGAGTGAAGAGCATCAAATGGCATTCCTCAATGTTAATACCAATATATGAAAACTAACTTTGCTTTAATCTGTGATCTTTTACTCTTGTGGTAATTTAACAGAAAAAGTGAGTGGAACCTAGGGGTCAATAAACATGAATAGTTCTAATTTACACTGTCTGAGAAAACAGTCTGTGTAATTGCAAATAGTATAATTCTTTAAAATACACAAAGCGGAAGAGTTTCTTGGGAGAAAAAAAAAAAGTCTAAATAAAAGCTCTGGAAGAGTTTCCTTAGACTATAAGGTTCTGTCTTTATGGTAAAATTCAGAGAGATACTGAGCAAGAAGAAACCAAGAGTTGACATCAGATCTCAGCATAGTTACTCTGCAGTGCTGTGCCAATTATTATGGGCATAATATTGCCCTGACATAATGACAAAGTTTCCTTATGCCATAAAGAAACTTCATGTTTCCGTGCAACTTGGGTTACTACGTAACACAGAGTTTTGTCAGATAGGTATGGCACCACTACCTGCCAGCCCTCCTATATTCCATTTTTCCAAAGCATCAATCAGGATTATTTTCTAAAAGTTTTTTAACTCTTTCCAATAGAAGGCACTGAGGTCAGAAAATTCCCTTAAACAGACAATGTTAAAGGCACGAGAAACCTGTGCCAGTGGAAAGCAGAGAGGTGTGGTATGACAGGAACGCTTTAATGTCATAGCAGTTGAAGAGAAGTCAGCAAAAACCACGACTGTTATTAATTACATGGCATGGTGTGAAGAACCAAAATCAGGATGACTACAAAATAACACAAATTAGAACTAGACTGAGGTTTTATAAGTATACATTTATACATAGCAAGAGGAAAACAAAAAAGAAAGAAGAGCAAATAAGAGATGAGAGGGAAACCTGCATTTTCCTTTGGTCTTCAGAAAAAAATTAGTAACAGTCACAACATGTTAAGAGAGTTTTAATGAAAGAACAAGAGTTTGGACTATATAAAGTGAAAGAGCATCTTAAAGAATATTTATATAAATTTGGTTACACAAATTGCTAAGAAATCATTAAATTAATCTTAAACTACTGTGAACTAGCAGATCATATTTAAGATCTCCAGCAAGTCAAGAAAGGCAAATATAATATTTGTTTCCAAAAGAGAGAGAAAGGACATTCAGGGGAAGCCAGGCTAACTCAGATTTATTCAAGGATAGTAGAATAAATAATTTAAATAATCTAATTTAAATAGAATAAATTATTTAAACATACATTGTTTAAACCTACAGAATACTAATGTAAGGGGAAACAGCCAATATGGGTTTGTCAGGAGCAAGTCATTCTGTTTTCTGTTTTTGACAGGGTAATCATCCCAATAGACAGGGTAGCAGGAGCAGATAAGATACATCTTGACTCTTGTGTCAACATTGCAAGTAAAATAAGTAAATGGAGCTAAGAATATGGAAAGAAAATAATTCTCAAAATTAATCAGTGGTTCACTCTCCACACAGTACTCATTCGAAAAAGAGCATGATCTTCAGAGCCACCCTACAACTATTTCTACACAAAATTTTAATTAATAACTTTGATGGCTGCTAGAGAGCATATTGCACAATTTGTGAATGATTCCTATATAGGAGGAGCTGGAATTCTTCTGGAAGATGAGATTTGACAAAGGCAAATAATGGAGGGTTCTCTGGAATGAAGAAGTCACACAGAAACCATCAAAAGAGACATACTATGCTCAGCAAGGAAACATTCGACAAACAAAATGAGAAATCATGACCAGGCAAGATGGACCACAGGCCAAAAATGTGCAAGTAGTGTCATGCTGCTACAAAACCACTTGGGATTTTGACAGAACAGCTTCATGGAAGTCAGAAAACTGAGTCACTCTCCTGTGCTTCGTGTGATTGAGATCTTAGGTTGAATATTCTATCTGCTTTTGGGGACCATGCCTTAGAAAGTTTGCAATCTGTATTGAGACATTTTAAATAACTGATGTTTAGAAAATCTAAATTGTTAGAAGAAGCTGAAGGCATTGGATTTGGTTAGTCAAGAAAGAGAAAAAATAAAAACTGAGGAAACAATAGTCTTCAAATACATAAATGACTTTTAGAGAAAGCTGTTCTTTCTTTGACATAAGAAGAAAAAAATAAAATCATCTTACCCTGCAGCTAAGGTTATTTACCTCAGATATTAAGAGGATTTTAAGAGCAGGTTGGAGAAAATTGGGTCACATTTGGGCCAAGTGTTTAAGTCTTCCATGGAGACAGAAAATGAACAGCCTCTATTTTTCTGCATCTATTGTAATGTAAAGCCCATCTGAGATTTTTGAGAAAAATCCATTGACTCTCCTATAACCAGTTGCTGCCTAATGTTAATACAGCTCCTCTCACAGCAGTGAACCCTCCTCCCTGAGGGAAGTCAGATGCGCAAAATATTAACAAAATCTGAATATCACAAGAGGTCTTAGAGACACAGGAGAAACACCACCCACTGTGGGATTTTCTGGTTTTGATGAGGTGACCCACAGAGTACCTCTGCTGTTTCTGAGACATCTGCCAGCCCTGATTTCAGCTTTGGCCTCCAATGTTAGCATTTTATTTAAAGTGAATAATGCAGTATTTTCAAGCTAGTAATCACAAATTCTTAGAGATGCACAGGAGCTCCATAGGAGCTGCAGGCTTTTCTGTCATTTCCACAGTTTTTTCCTCTGGACTCATTCAGCTGACAGTGTTGTCTGTTTAGGCAATTATCACCCACAGCAAGGATTTCTATCTCAACCAGATCAGGAGCTCTGTGTTTCTTGCATTGATATTTTCATGCTGGTTATAATTGATTTATCAAAAATATTCTAAGTTTATTTCCAGTGTATGATACAGTTATCTCAGGATGTGTTCAGGTCAGAAAACTAGACTCTGCTGGTTTGGAGGGCTTTTTTACTTAGGAAAACAAACATTGCAGCAGAAGGAACTCTTTTCCTTACGGTTCACTCTGCTGCTCCAAGTTACTGGAGTGCAGAACTGGTGTAAACTCCAAATACACCCTTATATTTACTTTATTTTCACAGTAACAGCCAGCAGCCTGTTAAATGGAATAATATATTTTAGACCACAATCTGTGGCCTTATCACTGTCACCATGTTGACAGTATATCTGTCTTAAATCTGCCCTACATGTTCTTAACAGCATTACCTGGCTGCAAGGTCTTGGCCAGCTGCTGGGTGTCAATAAAAGAGGTGACAACTTCTCAGCAGCTGCACAAGCTGCCCGTGTACAGCTGTTTTCCTTGTACAGCAGTTTTCCTCTCTCTCTCTCTCTCGGGGTGCAGAGCAACAGGGCTGTGGTTGTGGAAGGAGGGATGGCTGAGCAGCCTCCACATCACAGTTTTGCCAGGACTGTGCTGCCACCTGGGAGCAGGGCTCCCTAGCAGGGGGGTTTCTCACTGTACTGCCAAAAGCTTGTTGTCCTACTGAATAAGACAGTGTGATCCAGAATGGATCTAGAACAGTGTCCAGGCACCTGACCTGGGTGCACATGTACATCTTCTTCACTAAAGAAAGATCCCTAGCACCAAGGTCTCTTTGGGGTTGGTGTCTAACAGACTATTACAGAGACTTTGCTTTTTTCTCTTTCTAGTACAGCCAAGTCCTCAGGAAGCAGAAGACCTAGAAAACAGAGGGGCTCGATTCACCTCCTTCCACAGCTGGAGGGGTTTCAGACCCACATTGCCACTCCTCAGGGATGGGCACCAGTCCTTCAACACTCGTCTGCACTGGTGGGGAAACCACCACCATCAACACTTGAAACCTGCAGCCAATAGCCCAGAGGAGGTGGAAAAGGAGCCTAATCCTGTAGGACAGTACACAGAATAATACCTTTGAGGGAAGGAGAGACAGCAGCTGCCTGCATTATTTCCTCTCTATGCAATGACAACTAACATAAAGTATATAAGCAAGATTAAATTGTTTAAATACTCGAAAATGCTTTTAAAATTTCTGCTTGAAGGCAGACAGAGCCATCTCTGAGAGCCCAGCTGGGTGAACCCCAGGTACTGCAGCTGGCAAGACCGGGCCAGCAGCTCCAGAAAAAGCCACACTGCTCTGTGAGAAAAGAGGGAAGAAGTAACCCAGGGCAGGCACCTTGAGAATGACACAAAGCAAGGAAGAAGGATGACTTGATGAAGACTGCTTTACTTGACCTCATTTTATTACCTTCTTTTGTTGGTTTTAGTTATAGGTGCCCCCACTTTTACGCTGCTGTGACAAACACTTCAGAATCATCTTTTATAAGCACAGAAGTAATCCAGCTGAAACAGTGTAGCTATTCAAATGCTTAAAATAAAGCATATGATTTCTGAGTCAAGACTTTAATAAGTTAATTAAATTTCACAATTATGACGGTTTTTATAAAGACAGCAGCCTTATTTCCTCATGTTAACCATAAATCAGCCTTATTTCCTCCTGTCAATGATAAATGTGCAAAAAATAAAAGAATGAACAAATTTTCCATGCTAAGTAATTGAGTTCTGTTTTCAAAAGGGAAAAAGTTTTTAATGGAAACACTGTTTGAAGTTTATTAAATAATGCTTTTAAATAATTCCTTGGTATATTTGCATTTTTCCTCCCCTTTTTATTTTTGATATCACCATAATGGAGAGACTAAAATAACATTTAGCTTAGAACCATGTATTTATACATGTTCCAATTGTTCCCATTATTACAGCTGACAGAGATAAAGTGGCATCTGAAGTGTATATATAGTATATACAAAAGAGTCTCTGAGATAAAAATTCTGTGATCCTTAAATACTTTCCAAATGTCTCCAAAGAGATTTAACTTCAATAAAGAAATTTAACAGAGAAAAGCAATTTCTGATTCACAGATCTCTTTTTTGCCATTTAACAGGGTTTAAATTGAATCACTGACCTAAAATATTAATTTTGAAAGTGACTAGTAAAAAAATTCAGAAAAGTTGTTTATGCTTTCAGTTTTGTTCTCTGAAGACAGCTGAATGGCACAAAAATTTTATCCAGCATTGTCTGCTTGTTCTAAATAATCCCTTTTAGTAGGATTAGTCACAGTATTCAATTAAGAGAAGGAGCAATTAATTATATTCTTGTGAAATGAAGAAGAGAAGACTCTTTGAAATGTTCTTTCCTCCTCACCTTCTCCATTTAAAATATAAAATTGCATTATGTATTTTTCAGCTGTGGAAAAACTTTCAGTCTTCAATTTAAACAAAAGTGGTGGGAATGAGGAGTACATGACAAAAAATTAATTTGGATTGATTTTTTGGTAGCTAGAGGAATGTGTTGCCAAAATGAAAAGGATGCTTGATTTAAAACAACCAATAATCCATGAAGCAAGGCTTTGCTGCTACAGGGCTGTCAGCAGTTTTGGTCAAGCATTTGTGCTCTACCCAAGCAAATTCTTTTTTCAATGGTTTGTTTGGATGTTGGAAAAATTGAAAGTGGCCCTACTTGTTGTCATCACCCTGGCATGATTTTGCTTAGAATGATAATGATATAATGTTCATTAACGCCCTTAAGGGATTTTTCTTTTGTTACAAGGCCTGCATAACAGCTTAAGAAGATCTAAATATTCCTCAGTGGAAAAAGCAGTATGAGGATAAATTTCTGGAAGAAAAAAACAGTAGGTAGAAAGCTAGAAAGGAGCGCAGTGTAATAATAAGGATGTATTGCCAACTCTTTGACAAACTTAGAGAAAATGACCACAGGTTATTAAAAGAGACTACAGGGGCAGTGGGGGCAGAAAACACAATATTGAGAAACCACAATTTTCCATATGTAGGTTGTGTAAATGGTACAACAGGGGCACAAAGACTCTTGAAAAGATTTCCCAAAAGGGAAAAAACTCTTATTAGTCTGAAACAGTGCATCAGGCCCACATCAATAAGTAATTGTGCAAGAACCACATCTTCACACTAAATTTAATGGGAGTGTAATCGAACCACCTGCTAGAAAATGCTTTAAAAAATTCACTGCATAAAGGTTTACTACCAGAAAGGAAGAAACTCTTAAGGAAAATTAGAAAGGAAACCCAGAAGGATAAAATGCTGGTAGAGGAGGCTGAAAGTGGTGAAGGACTCGATGCTGAATGCTCAACATATGTGTACAGCAGCTATATAAAAGCTGCTCTTCAAAAAATACCAATTTACAATTACAAAGGAAATTACTAGGCCAGTGATAAAGTTTGCTAGGGACACAGAGTTATTCAGGATTACCAGCTGCAAGGATTTGCAAGAAAAATTCTCACATGAAACTAATGACTGGGTGCAAAATCTCAGAAAAGTGTTTGTTTAATGAGGAGGGTGGTGAGTCACTGGGACAGGTTGTCCAGAGAAGTTCTGGATGTCTTTTCCCTGGAAGTGTTCAAGGCCAGGTCAGCTGGGGCTCTGAGCAAACTGGTCTATTGGAAAGTGTCCCTGTCCATGGTGGAGGGATTGGAAGTAGGTGATCTTCAGCCAGGATAACTGCCAGGTTATGTGCACAGAAAAAAATAACTAAGACTACAGGCACAGATGTACCCTCTGTTCTTGTTCAGGAAAGCTATTGAAATCATCATAAGAGACATTTTCATTGCCTTGAAAAGTATTACATGAGTGTTCAAACGTGGTCAAAACAGTATTCAAATATTAAGAACAAAAATTAAAATGCAGAAGAATGGTAGAAGATAAATACTTGAAGCACCCATATCTTGAATACTTCATGAAATTCAGGTTTTCTCCATCTCTGGAAGGATATAGGTGAACCAGTAAAGGTCTTTATAATGATCAAAGGTGCAAACTGATTATGTATGAGGACAGAATAATGGACTATGGCTCTTTACCTAATTAAATAGAGTGTCATCACAAAAGTGTCTTAAAGGAAGTGTATAATTCATACTGGTCCTGAGGGAGATAGCATCCTGGAATCCACAAACTATATTAAATTAGTGAATAAGGAGTAAATGTCTGTTCTTTATTGCAACAGGAGAACCACAGGGAAATATTTAATACAGGAAAAAAAAATCTATATAATTAAATTGCAAGTTAGTTTGACATGTGAATCTGTGTAATCAGAAGTACAAGTGAGTCCAAGAAAGAATCCATGGAGGGCAGATTCGTTCCTGGCTGTCAGATACAGCTCTTGGGCTGCTGACCACAGGAGGCAAGGGGACAGAGCATCACTCTTCTTCCCTTCTTTTTTTCCTATACCTCTGGTTGGCTGGCTCAGCTGGCTGCTGGCACAGGACCATGCTGGAAGGATATTTGCTCTGACCCAGAATAAGTTTCCTTTGTCCTGATATTGTTTTCACCACCTGCAAGTTTCTGTATTTATTGCAATCTAGGACAAAGCTACTTTTGATTTAAAGTACCATTCACTATAGTAAATGCACTTTCAAGCACCTGGACCCTTGTTTTATAGTGCTTGGATGGTGGACAATCACGTTAAAATATGCTGAACTGATGGTGAAAGATTGCTAGGGGTAGCACTGAAGGACCAGGACTACCTTATGGTAGTCTTTCAACAATTAAAGGGGCTTGTTAGAAAGATGGAAAGGGGCTTTCTAAACTTTATTTATATTAGATAATAGGAACAAATGTTTTATGGTGAGGGTGGTGAGTCCCTGGTTGAGGGAAGGTTGAGTGAGGTTGTCCAAAGAAGTTCTGGATGTCCTTTCCCTGGAAGTGTTCAAGGCCAGGTCAGCTGGGGCTCTGAGCAAACTGGTCTATTGGAAGGTGTCCCTGTCTGGCGGGGGGGGCGGATTGGAAGTAAATGATCTTCAGGTTCCTTCCAACCCAAACTATCTTATGATTCTATGAAATATTCTCTCCAGTGCCATTGACTCAGTATGAGAGGAGTTGCAAGAGAAGCAGAGCTGAGCTGTTTCCACTGGAGGGGAGGGAAGGAGGCTCATATCACTGCTGGGCTGCAGTCAGGCCTCGGTGCTTGTGCCCCACTGACAGCTCAGATCCATCTCTGAAGCAGCACCTATACTGCACAGTGCAACTTGTTCAGTTAAAACAATTTCAATAGACAGCAACTTTGATGTCAAGGAAAAGAAAAAAAAAATTTTTTGTGAGCTGCTTGCTTGAAGTGAATGTGACTTCAAGGTAGTTCTTGGAGTCTCACAGGCTTGGCTTTGATTAAAAACAGTCATGTGCAGTTATTCATGTGATAATCTGTTATTTCTGGATTTCTGGATTTTTGCCCCATGCAAATGGTCTGTTTCCTAAATTTAGGCATTTTTAAAATGGAATATATGACCCACAGCTTTTAAAGTTACGTGGCATATTTATCTTGACAACACCAAAGTTTTGTTCAGTGTGAGATTGTATTTATAAACTGTAATTTACTTAATGATACTTGATGCATTTTCTAATTACAAAGGCCATGATATTTCAGTATCAACGTCTAGAAGACCTAAGCTTTTCGAATTGATTTCTGTTGATCTCAGAAAAGGGAAACCTACAGACAGAGCAGCTGAATAACTGAATGTTAAAACACTCTATTTCTTCAAAGCTTGCCTTTTCATCCTCACATTGCCACTGAGACTCTGAATGCATCATTCATTGCAAGTGTTTTCCTATGACAGCTGGACTGCACGCTGTTATTCCTTTAATTGTAAAGTGTCTCTTTTTCTGAGGCAAAATGGATCTGATGGTGAATAGCTACCCTGACAGGCACTTAGAGACTACACATACAGAGCTTCTGCTGGCATTTTCTATACTTATGTTTCTAGAAAGAATCAAGCCTTTATTTATTTTTCCTTGAAAGACACATTATTTCTCTGTGGAAGCCATCATTTCTGCTCGATCTAGCACAGGGTGTTTTCACTGAGGGAAATACAAGGTTGGATAATTATCATTAATTCTATTGCTTTTTGTTTTCAGTGTCTTTAATATATGCCCCTTCCTTTCCAGCACTACTACAGGATTTAACATTCCCTTGATGTAGCAGAACCTTTGCCAGAGTCCCTGCTGTGCACCAAGACCTAATCAACCTCAATGTTTGTTGTGAATTGCTCCAAAGCTGCTCAGCCTGAGAGCAGGAGCTAACCTGCAGCACTGTCATTCTGCAAATTCCCACCAAAGTCTGAGACCAATTGCCCTTTCTGAAGCAAAAAAATTTATTGAAATGAGAGTGAAATTTAAACAGGGTTCTGGCTAAAGGGAAATTGTATTGCTTGAGTTTCACCATCCTACTGATGAGGTGCTCTCCACATCTCGCATGTTTGTCTGCCAGGAGGTGGGTATCAGACAGGAGTGAGGTTATCTAATTTTTTGTTTTAATTGTAGACACTTGTTACTGGGAAGAAGTAGACAAATGCTAGCTGACCAATTGTCTTTCACCAATATGTTGATTCGACGTTCCAGGTTGCTTTGCTGCTGACCAGGTGGTAGCCATTCATTGAGAAAAGATCGTTCTGTTGTTCATTGCCAGTTTGACAGATGCCAGTTGTTTCAACATTTCTAAATTCTGCTGTGTTTTTAAAATAAGGCAGTGTGGTAGGGACTCTTTAAAGTTAAAGTTAGCAGCATGTCAGAGATGATAAAGGTACTACAACCACACGTAGCACAACAGAAGATAATTGATGTATTCCTGCGGTGCAAACCATCGGCTTCCAGTGTGTCAGAGCCAGTCCCTGTCCCTACACTCTGTATTCATTAGCGCCTCAAGGGATACTTATTCACCTTATCTGTTCTGTTCTAGTGATGCACCATTTTTCAACTGGAAGAGAGGCACAGGCAAGCGATAAAAGAGATGGCTCACATCTTGAGAGTAGGAGGCCAGATAATGATATATGTGTGGGCAATGGAGCAAAAATAGGGAAGATTTGAAAAGCAAGACAATTTTGTTCCTTAGAAACCTTCACCTCCTTCCTGCTACTCAGGTGAGCCTTGCTCACAGGGAGTACAAAAATTAATTCTTCACAGGCACAAAGAGGTGGCTTTGAACCAGCCCTGTCATAAGCTGGATGGGACTTCAGAGGTATGCAGGACAGCAAGGAGCTCATCCTGCAGAGGGGAGAAAAAAGCATGGTGCACAGTGTCAGAGAAATCTCTGAGATGTTCTCTGTTCTCAAGATCACTTGACTCCGTATTAGATTTGGGTGATCAATGGCTTCAAGAAGGGCTCGTTAGTTATGGCAATTAGAGTGTTGTAATGTTGAATGAATTAAAAAGGGGAGAAAAGGTTGAAAAAACCACAGAGAGCGTGACTTTCTGAAACATGCTTCTTATTTTTTCTACATTGCAAACTGAGTTTTTAAAATACAACAACTTTTGCAGTGGCTGTTAAACCTGCAGTGCCCATGTCACCACACTGCTCAAAGGCTTTCAGAAGTTTCTATGAAGAATTAGGGCAAGCAACTGTACAGCTCCCTAATGGCTGCAGGTAGTCATCGTGGTTGCAGCAGAGTTTATTTACCTGACCTGATTTCATGTCAGAAAGAGTTAGCTGTCAGACAACAACTTAAAACAGACCATCACCCAAACCAAAGAGCTTTCTTGCTCACCTCAGAGCAAAAGCAGAGTAGGTGCTTCTATGCAGAAAAAAGTCAGTGAGAGTGCCCTGACCATGCACAGCCAACAGCAGACAGGTCCTGGTGGGGCCTGACTGAGGTACTGACACATTTTTAAAGACAAGAAACTGGTCAAGCTGATAGGGCACCATATTCCTGAGCTATGCATCACTCAGTTGTACTTCGACCACACTAACTGGTGCATGATCACAGAAAACACTAAAGTGTGGATGTTCTAGGGAAAATTCCCTTATTGAAGTGCACAGGGAATACTTAGAGGTTTTCTTTCTTTTGAAAGCTCAGCACCTTTGAAAACAGTTCCTGAAATTTTCATAGCCTTGGGTTTGTTTTGGTGAAAATGGCATGTATGTTTGAAACTCTCAGGTTCTGTGACTTTGATTTCTTTGATTTTGTTGCTAAAGTACATCTTTATTGAAATTTCTTCCTAGAGTTATTTCAGGCTGAGTGCACTTTAGCACACTGACACCTTTTCATAAACAGCTGCCAGCTGTGTTTTATTTCTTTAAAATAGATAAAATACAGTTGGAAGGTGATTGCTGGATTATTTTTTATGTGTACATTAAAAGTCTTTGTTGTTCATTTATTACTATATAATCACTCATGTCAATTTTTATTTTAAAATTCATTGTATTCTGCCACTTGATGTGACATAACGTGGGAAGCAATTGAAAGATACACCATTTTATTACAGTTCCACTTTATCAGCCCATATGATATTTCCGTCATACGAGACAGACTGGCTTTTATGAGAATTACTGGGGGTACAGAGCCCTCGTGGCGGAGGCAGTAACTCATGACACTGTCACATTCCAGAGATATTTTCACAGCTTTGTAGCAGCCACAGCCATGGAAGCAAAGAGATACTTACCTCCCTGTATGCCAGTACATGACCCCTCAAAAACACATTTTTAAAAAGGGGCTTCATGTTTTAAGGATTGCTCTTGCCCTGCCAATAAAATTATAAGTCAGAAGGATTTAGCAACTCATTTAAATCTCTACAGTGAGTGAGCACAGCACAGAAAAGTGTTCCAGTGATCATTAGTCAACTGAGAAAATATTTATTAACATAATGCTTTTATCTGCAGATTCACCTTTTGTAAAGAAGATCGGATTCATTACCTGATTTTTATAGATAAATAAACTGTAACAATTTACTGTTAGAGTTTGCAATGTAAAGTAAATATTTGGAAACAAAACAAACAATAATCCCAAACAACACAGCTGCTTTGCTGATGTTTATTTATTAATGTCTGTCCATAATTTTACTTCATGCTTTTGTTTCCATGGATTTGTGAAGCAGCAAGTCAGAGATCAAACTTGTTTTCTGAGAAATAAGCCCCTGCATGTTCTTTACGTGCCTGTCAGTAGCAGATGTATCATGTTTTCAGACCTAGCATGAAAAAGTGCAGCAATCTCTGGTTTTTAATGCAGCTTTAATTCAATTTGGATATAATATCTGTAATAACATTTCCTTTACTTCCTTCCACAGTACCATCATAGTACATCTTGTATTCTCAGGTGGAAGAGCTAGATAGGCTAATCAGTGTCCTCCATCTGTAATGATTGCCTCTGCAGTGCTCCTTTTTCCCCCCTAAATGTTAGCATCATTGTGCAAATGGAGAAAATAAGTTTCAGACACAAAATGTTGCTGCCATTCAGCTCTGATGACACCACTCCCCCCATTTCATACAAGATAACCCAGTCCAACTCTTAAATGAGTGGCCCATACGGGGATGGAACAACCTCAGCATTATTAACACTGTTCTCTGACAGCATCTCTGCACTTTTTAGTGCATCTTCAGGTTGCCTAGAGCACCTCTGAGCCCCTCCATCATATTTGCTCCCCTGGTTCAACAGGCTGTTTACCCACACGGTGCACAAGAAAAATGCCTCTGGTGGTAGCTGCCAGTCCTTGCCCTCAAGCACACCAGATGCTTAGTTTTTTCCTGGAACAACACAGGTATTTTAACTGAACCTGACTACTCCTGTTGGAAGGTTTTAGCCTGTTCCAGCATTCCCTTAGTGCTCATCATCTCCAGTTCCTCCCTCACTCAGTGCAATGAGTCAGCACTAGACCTCTCCTAATGCTGATACCCCTGTCTACCTGATCCAAGCCAGCTGTTTCCAAATAAGATCCATGTCACAGGGATAATACTAGCCTAGCTGGAAGGATTTTTCATCTCTGGACAACTGTTAGCAGCTCTAAAAGCAACTCTCACCTCAAACAAGGAGTCAATGTCTGTTTTGAATGAAATTACCTGCAAAGGCCCATTTCTACAGGGCAGTTTTGCTTAAGGGATGGGTTAGACCTGCTTCCATGTGGAATGCTGTGCACTCACAATGGCTGCTTCTGGCCTTCTTGGGATCAGACTTAATTCAGATGCCAGCAAAAGAAACTGCTCCCAGACATGGCCCTCAAAGTGGAAAAAAAGTAAAAATACGTATTTGTTTGAAAAGATCATGTATTAATAAATCCTCACATTTATGCATGTGCATATGAAATTTTATAAAGCCATAAGCTCCATTCTAAATTTTTCTTTTGATTAGGATGCCAGTAGCAAAACCAGGACTGAGTGCATTCCTTAACTTCTTCAACACAGTCTGCATTTGCAGTCTGCAGGGTAGGCACTACTTTGTGCCAAGGGATATAGGAGGGAAATGCTCTGCACTCCTAAGCAGCACTTGATCTCAATTTGTCTTCCTCTTGTGTTCTTTGCTGTTCTGCCCAGGATTCTAGAATAGACAGGTACATTTCTTCTGGCTGCATTTAGGCATCAAGTCAGTACGTAAGTCTAGTTTTGTACTCCTTTATTGTCTGTGGAGTTAATGGCAAGGAATAGTTCCTTTGGAGGATGAACAACAGAATACACCTTGAAGACTTGTTTGGACTAGCAAACTCATGTTCAGCACCTGCTCATCTCTTTCCATTGCTTGTGGAAGGAGCATGGAGAGGAGTTCAGCCTTAAACACTCAGACAGATTCATCATCCCCTCCACCTTTTCACCAGGCAGTGCTGACAACACATCCCTGTTCTGTAGAGGTTGCTGCTGTTTGTCTTATCTCTGCTTCACTTTACAGCATCCACCACTCTGAATTTAAGGTCATTCGGGGCCTCACCTGTCCAAGGGACACATTCAGAAAAGTTTCCAATGTCTGATACCAACTCTGATCTATCAGTGATGATCTCCTATACAATTTATAATAATTTACATTAATATAAATAAAATTAATGTCTTCTAACTTTTTCTGATTTGCAGGTTCCAAAAGCTTCCCCCATGTTGGAGATTTCTGTTTTCTCCACAGACAGTTGCTGTGCTGTTCCTAATTTCTTTTGTGGAGCTCTGGGAAATTGTCCTCAGCTACCCCAGGATCACAAGCACAGTGCAGGGTCCTCTGGTCTGTGCTTGCCACATTAAGCACTGTCACACTGAGTCCCACCCAGCCCATGCAAAGGTGGCACAGGAGCTGCAGCCAGTTCTGCTCACATCACTGAGAAACTGTGAGCACAGCAATGTTTATCCTCCTTCAGTAAACAGGTTTGCTGAGTGTGAGTCTATCATAAAAGATGTTTTCCTGCTGGGTAAATGTCTTTCTTCTAATTGTTTGCTAATTAGCAAACAGCTAACCCCACTTACTATCAAAATTCTTTCTCCAGAGAAAATACAGCCAAGAGTTTAATAAATCCTTTTCCCTCATCCTTTTTAATTTTAAAAATTGTTCCAAGTATCATTTGGTAGCTATCACCTAAGGAGGTATTCCGTTTGAGTTATTCAACTCTTGCAAGGTTATCTGTGATCTATCTGAAAGTGCCTTAGCCAGCATCTTCCTTTCTGTCTTAATTAGCAATTACTGGCCTAAAATTGTCACTTACCATAGGCATTTGTACTGACCTCTCAAATTAAGATCATCCACAAAATTAAAACTGGAAGAAGCCTATTTGGACACTCAGTCTATCTTCAAAAGTGCAGTTATTATTCATGGTGTGTGGCAGGGAATATAAGTGTAGGGTATGATTGAGAAAACCACAGGTGACTAGTCTTTGAAGTGTAAATACAATTAATGAGTGTACCTGTCTTCCCTCAGGATCTGTCCTTGCCTGCTTTGTCATTCTGATTCTTTCTTCCTTCTCTTTGATGGGGCTCCTGATTTTCTTTCCTTCCTTCTCACTCAAGACTGAAATAACATTTTGCAGAAGGATTCTGAGTGGTAAAAAGCACAAGAAGTATTCCATGAATTTCTCAAAACACGTGCTGTACTAGCATGCCTTTCATATCTCATTGTGACCAGGAGTGATCTAAGTGTTGCCTTTATACTTTGGCACAAAAATCATTTGACATGAACATACTATCACAAGTTTAAAAAAAGAACACCAGCTTGCTTGCAGTGAAAGCCCACATTGGCAACATTTAGCTGTAGTGAAACTGTGCCATTCACTAGCTGTCACAGACTGCCAACTAAAAGCATCACATTTCATACAGCAAAGTAGACTGTCCCAGGCAAAACCAAGAAAAATTATTTGGGGATACATGAAGTCAGCCAAGACAGAGAGCAGCATAGTAGGTCTCCAGCTCAAGTCTTCAACTTCCCCATGCACAAACTTTATTCTTTATAACTATATGGCTTGAACAGAGGTTAAAACATACAAGAAAGACCAACAGCTACTCCATGTCTTGGGACAGAACTGGAGACAGCTCCAAGAAGGTGCCAGGACAGAGGTGGTGGCTGCTAGGAGAAACACAAATGGACCAGTGGTGTCAGTGGTGAAACTACATGCTTCTAATAGCTGGCGCCTCATTCCTATTTAGGAGGTGCCAAACCCACCTCTACTGAGACACCACCTAAGGCTCAAATGATTGAGACACAATTTACTAACTCCAGGATTGCTGAAACAGAGCATTCAATTTCTTCCAGAAGTTTAGCACATACACTGTATGCAACTGTAGAAGACAGACAACTTGTTATAGAAATGTTTAACTGTTACTGGGGTCAATTTGCAAACAAGCAAGGCATCCACAGCTTTATAAGAGGGAAGAAAAAAGCAAAAACCTGGAGTAGGAACCAGGGGTCCTGGTTAATTTGGACAGAAAATAACTTCAATTTTGATGACAGAGGAAATTCTGAGTCAATTTCTCACATGTTGAAGTTAATGGCAAATTATTTCAATCTTAGTCATTTTGTGAAATGTAACTAATTCCTGACATGCACCTGGCATAATGTACAATTGATTAGCCTTCAGGGTACATTCAACGATAGAGGTCAAATTCTTTTAATGACATTCCTCACAGGAGTTAACATTTGGACTTCAGAGATGGGGAATAAAGTATGAATGTACCATTCACCCTTTGTATAGCTGACCTCTGCAGAGCAGAGAAAGTTTCAACAGAATAAGTTGCTGCCTTTAGTTTCTTGATCCTTTTTTTTGAGACCGGTTTCACCTCTGGCTTTCTGTGCTAGCATGAAGCTGATTCCTCTGCAACCCCTCAGACACCTTTAGTGCTTAAGTCCCTCGTGGGAGGGAACAGCTTGGAGTTTTCATTTCCAGCTAGCAGGAGGTGTCACTGGATGAAAGCAAGGGTAATCCTCTCAGCATGCAATTCAGCAATTCTAAGCAGGTCTCAAAAGATGAAATCAGCTGAAGAAATGGATCATCTAGAGGTTGGTCCTGTGCTAGTCAGTGTTCAGGAGTCTATCTGCACTGCCTCTTCCACTTGATCTGCAAGGGAGGTGTGCTGTGCCCAGTGTAGGTCCAGCACAGCACTGCTGCTGGGCCATGTGTGTGCAGGCTCAGTTGGACTCAATCTTAGAGGTCTTTTCCAACCTAAATGATTCTGTGATGCTATTCCAGGCTGGAGAGGCAGCTCTGCCCACCCAGGGGATGCTCACTTGCCAGGCTAACATTTTGTATTTTTAGTAAGAGGATTTGCACAGGAGCCCCATGAAGGGAAAAAAATGGCAGAAAACTCTTTTATTTCAGACAGCCACTTGCATGAGCTCAAGGGTCCCCGCTCCCTGCAGCAGAGCCCAGCACCTCAGTTCTGTATCACACTGCCTCTAAGCAAGAGCTGCAACTACCCTAAGGCAGGAGAAGCAGCATCTTAGGCAGTGAGCCTCCGAAACGTTCCCAGAAAGCACAACACTTATCATCATCATCGCAGAATCTCTCAAGGTGGAGGTCACTCCTAAGAATCATCATGTCCAACTCTGTGTTCCTCACAGGATGAACTAAAACTAAACCACATGACAGAGCAACATCCAGACAGACACTCCTTGAACTCCTGAGAGGCTTGGTGGCATGACCTCTTAGCCTGAAGCCTGTTATGGATACTAAGTCAAAATTTCCTGAAAAATTACTAGCAAGGAAAGACATGTGCAGACTTTTAAGATACTGTGCCCATGTGTGTTTGTGTTCTGTGGAAGACACGAGGCAGTAGGATCAGCAAGGGGAAATGCTGTCTCTCAGGATCAGCGATACCCATTTTCTCTCACAGAAATCCTGTGATTATACAATTTTTCCATCCTTAGCTACTCCTGATTTATCCCAGTTAGAAAAAGATAAAAATGAAAGTTCAGCAACACCTACAGACATTCATACTGGGGTTTCTGACCCGTAGACAAAGCTGCTGAGGCCTTTTAAAAGAGCAAGTTGCTTCTCTGCCACAACAAACCTCCAATACAGCTCCTGCCTCTCCACAGCAGCATTGCCTCTGTGTATTTTGCAACCCCCTACATACATTCCTCCTCTCCCACATTAGCTTTTGGGGCTATTATTTTTGGGAGGGGGAAGCGTTTCATCATCCTTTGAACTCACACTTTTACTTTATCACACACTATATGTTAGTAGTAGGGAAATCATAAAAACTGTTCAGCTTTTAAAAATCAGCAGATAAGACAAGGCTCTGGACAGAGCACGGCAGTTCTTATGTGCAGAATTATGTCCTCTCTATTACAAAGTTGTGCCCTACTTTGTAATGAATGGAAATATTCCTTCCCTCTGTCACCGACTACAGGATCTTTTGACAGTGAAGGCATTCACAATATGGCAAGTTACAGTGCTGTGGATTTGGGTGACAAGCATATGGAAGGAAAAAAACTCATCTTCTACTTCTTCAGGAGCCCAGTTGAGCAGGAAACAGGGCAGTATCATCTTACTGAGAATGAATCTGAAGGCAAGCTGTGCATTAACACCCCACATGGAACCCTTAAGCCCCTGAGAACCGCAGCAGTATTTAATTAATTTAAGCTTTAAATACTGTCTACTAATAGGCTAAATTAGCATGGTGAAGTAATAAAGAGCATGAATTCAGTAATTTTTAGAGCATCATGGTACACAGATATAACACATGAAAGACTTGCAGCACAGGTATTGTTGGTTTTCTATTATTATCATTATTTTGGGAAGTTGTTTTTTTTCACTTTTTCTTGTTGCTTGTATTTATTTGGATTTTTTTAATCTTCAGTGGCTCCCTTAAGTCTTACAGTGTGTGTGGGATATCCCACCTTTCTGAAAGATGTATATATCACAGCAGATGAATGCACCTAGGCTGCCATAGGCAGTGTAAAACACCAATTCAGCATTTTTGTTCATATTTTCTACAATTTATTTTGCCATTTAAAAAATGTTACATATCAGTTCAAGAGGTGAAAGATATTTGTTGAAAGCTGAAACTTTGCCTTTCATTAAAAATATAGTCAAAGGAATAACGTTTACCTGAACAGCATTACATAGGTTGAGGTAAACCCAAGAGTGTCAGACAGCAAACGGACTTGCTTAATGAAGGTATAATCCTTCTAAACAAGGTGTTCCATGTGATTTACAAGCAACACCAAAGTATTGCTCCTCCACAATTTCAATGCAACTGCTTACAAAGAAAACAGAAAGAAAACATTTGGTGTGAGTACATCAGAGAAAACACTGAGGCTAAAAAAAAAGAAGCCAGACAAACACTAAGATGCATAGATCAGCAGGTAGAACATACATGTTCAAGGTGGAACTTGGCAGAACATGGAAAAAACATCTTTTTCCTTCAGCCTTGCCCATCTGTCATTAACAAACAAAAACCAAGCATACAGCACATGTGCTCTCTCTTCTTAATGTCAGCTTACAAATACTGCAGAGCAGCTCTGATCTTACACATCTTCCAAGGCAATGTGTCTTTCTGAAAGGCCAATGCATTTTGTATGTATCCAAAGATGGATTTGTGGCTGTCAAAAAATCCATCTGGTTTCTAAAGCTGAACAAACATTGTTTTATTAAATAGAAAAATAAAAATATTTTACTTAGAACTCAATCCACACGCAATCAAGCACTGACAAGTAGACATCTGCAACACCACTGGTATCTAGACACAACATTCTGTGCATGACTTTGGGCATCAGAGTTAGAACATCATGTCATCCAGCCCATCCTCCATGAACTTCTTGTAAATTGCCATAAACTTTGCAACAAATGCTTCCAGATGATAAATGGCTTTGCTGCCCAGTTGCAAGCGGTGTTCATAGAAAGCTGCCATCTGTGCAACTTCTCCTTTCAGTTGTCCATCACAATTATTTAGAAGTTCTGTCAAGAGACCCTAAAATGGGAAAAAACAGGACAGTATTTGAAAAATTAGATATTTTTTGTTAAGAGGATAACCTTGGTTCTCTGAAAATAACCAAGTATTAACTAATAGTTCACTCATTAATCCAACAGAAAAGATATTCATTTACTGGAATAATTTATGCCTTAATAAAAGAAAAATAATTAACCTCATCTCCAAATACTATAACCTCTACTGCGTGCAGGCTCATGGCCTGAGGAGAATTCTTACCAAGACAGCAAGTGTATTAAAAACACTTACTTCTATCTTGACAGCATCAAGCAAAAAGAGAAACAACAATAAAACAAGAACAATAAAGGACAAGCAAAGGGTTATTTAGAATTTAGGTGTCTCTGTCTGTATTTATGAACATATTTATGTGCAGACACATAAAACAACTTGACTTGAATACCTTAGTCATACCAAAACCCCAAAATGAATTATTTTAGAGACAGCAACAAAATCATCGCAAATCCATCTCAATTAAAACAGCCAGGATTAAGTGAGAAGTATCTCTAGACCATTTCAAGTTTATGAAGAGGGAGGGAATAGAGAACATGCACCTTCTTCCTCTCAAACATAGCAATGCAGGAACCACTAACCTACTGTAAGAAAGGAAGGTTAAAAAAACATCTAAGTACCAAAACCATCAGAAAGCAGAAATTCATTAATGTGAAAAGAAATTATGTCTGATGGCAAAGCAAACATTACTAGGTTAAGTTGCAAATATTTTTTCTGACCTTTGTTCTACTCTAGCTGTCTTCAGCATCTTTTCATCCTACTTAAAATAAAAACATGCACATCTCACTTGCTTTTTTCCTCCCCAGATGACATCTGCCTTTGAATAGTCCTGCTGGTCTAGCATCCTCCAGCACACCTCTCCACAAAGACATAGGAAACAAAGAACTTATAACAACAAAGCTTTTTTATAAAAGAAAACCAATCATATCAAGATTAGCCCATAGAATCATTAAGGCTGTGAAAGACCAAGATCATCAACTATGTTATAATACAGTAACTGGCCTGAGAAGTGAAGGGACTAAGAATGTCCTCCTTTATTTTTACTCAGCTATGATGCTGTTTTTCTTTGACCACTGAACAAGTTTTAGTCTGTTTGGAAAGGACACAGCTTTTCACCAATATTTGGATAATTTATCATGTTTTGGTATATTTTTTTTAAAAAAAAGCTTTAGTTGAGACAGTCACAGTATTAAAATTTATAACACATTAAGAGCTAGACAGTTGAATTACCTTCATTATAATCTCAGGAGGGATGCAATGTGTCAGGAGTTCATAAAGCCGTCCACGGACTTCTAAAAGCCTGTTGGAAAGAGACCACAAAATATGAGAAGTATGATCCCAAAGCATGCTAATGTCTTTCACAACTAATGAAGTATACTGCAGGAAAAGATACAATCCAAGCAATGTTTCTTTTCTGCTTTTGGTTTTGGGTGTTATTTTAAAACCAAAAGCATTGCATGAGTCAACTTCAATTCAAAGGCTGCCTATCACCTTTTACACAAAAGATAAATGACACATACTCTAGTTACAATAGTCTCAGTTAATCTAGAAGCTACAAGGCTATTACAATTTGTCTTCAGGATTGTTTCCCTTTAATTCTTCTTCATATCTAAGTAATTCATGCTTAAGACTAGTGAGGAGACACAAACAATTTATTAGAACCAGCGAGTTCCTTTATGCTGTTTTTCTGTCTTCATTGTTTGTAAGAAGGGGTAAGACAATTAGGTGGCAGAACTGACACAATTAGCCAATGCTCAGCTTTTGGTAACAGGAGGGCAGATGCTACATTTAAATTAAGTGACATCTCATGCAAATAATACATGGAACAGAATAAAAGGATCAGGCTTTGGGTATGACAGTGAGATGGATACTGGGGTCCTTTCCTGATGTGCTCAAAAAAAGCAACAATTTCTCACTTACAGTTCTTTTACAAAGGTGCTTTATACTAAAGATAGTCAAAGAGAAACTTTAAGTAAAACAAACAAACCAGAACAACCACACACACCTACTACTCCCACATGAAAAAAAAACAAATCAAAAAACCCAATATGCAACTGAGCCTATGGTCACTTTATACTATTAAGCTTTGACTGGGAAAAGCAGCGTTCTTCAGCTGATACTCATTCAGCCTTCTCAGCTCAACTCCTCTGGCCGCAAAGTACCAGCACCAGCAGAAACACAGAAAATTACACATAACTGGAGATGCCACAGTTTTGAATATAACTATTTTTTTAGGTTCCACAGTACATGGAAAACATAATTTATAGCTCTTAACAAGTGCATTCCCCTACCTTTGTGGTGTCTGCTGACCAACAATAGCATTTGCAGTTTCTCTCAAATAAACTTCCCAGTCCATCTCAGGAATGTCTTGATCAGCAGTAAAAGGATACCTACAAAATAATATCTACTTAGAAATTACAATCAAAGCAAATTGCTGCCTATTTTCACAAGGCCTTAGAAGCATTTATGTGTCTGACAGTATAATTTACATTAATTTTTGCAATGACTTACTGTTGTACTCTGCAGGACTCACACATAAGTAGTGCTTTACGAAGATTCCTGCCAGATTTCTCTGCAATCCTTTGAGCCAGTTCCTGAGGAAGAGTCAGACCTTCTTTCTTACATACACTGGACAAAACATGGCAGATCTAGGCAGAAAACAGATAGCAGTTTGTATACTGTTGTACTTAACACTTAGCAAACTGTTCAGCACCTAGAGATTCTCCTGTCAGAAAGATTTCTGGACCAGAGATGGACCAGTCTTTCATAAGCCGTGAAAACAAAATGTAAGTCCACAGCAAGAACTTATCTAATAAGAATTTTATAGTAACTTATTTTTCCTTCTGTTTCAACGTACATCTTCAATGCTGGGAGCAGGCACTCGTACAGCCAGGCATCTGCTTTGAATGGGTCCTATAATTTTTGACATTGAGTTGCAGCACAGGATCAACCTGCAGGTCGCCATGTATTTCTCCATTGTTCTTCGCAAAGCATGCTGAGCATCTTTAGTGAGTTTGTCAACTTCTGTTAACAGCACCACTGAAAAAAGGATTAAACATAGTGGGGTTCTGTATTAGTATCAAATCTTTCTAAGAAAAAAATACTTTAGACATACACGCAATAATACCAAAGTAAGTGATAACACACAGGAAAAGGCAGCATGGTTCCACAGGCAGGAAAATAAAGATTAAGATTACCTGCTTGCCTTTTTGACTGTACAATCTCCATGCAATATACAGGTACAAGTAAAACAGTGAACTGAAATCTCCCCATGTTTAAAAAGTATTTTGACTGGTTTTAACTGTTTTACTCACCTTTAAAATCTCGTTGAGTACTTGTCTCAAGCTGTTGGGACTGTGCCACTGTCTTCAAGAGCTCCTGAATTACCACACGGTCATTGTTTCCTGCATCACTGTACCAGGAATTTGAATAAATCTTGTTTTAAAGCAACTTTATATTGCATATAAAACACATCCTCCAAAAGTCAACTAAATGAGCAAGAATGCCAAAAGAATTCAGAGGCTGCTGAGTTAGAATTAAACTAATATCCATATACTCCGTTGAAAGTTACTTCCTCTATAACAAAAACCCAAAGCCTATGCAGGCGCAAATGAGTTAGTAGTTAGTATTTGAATACTGTTTGTATTCAAATGTAGTAAACTCATTGTTAAATGTTTTATTAACTCATTAAAATAGAATTTATTTTCTTCAGATGAGAAACCCAAACTTTTTTTACCTAGAGTTTGAA
Organism: Dicaeum eximium; assembly: GCA_013396995.1. Taxonomy (NCBI): domain Eukaryota; kingdom Metazoa; phylum Chordata; class Aves; order Passeriformes; family Dicaeidae; genus Dicaeum; species Dicaeum eximium. The sequence continues at coordinate 3,208,641 of VWZP01002845.1, forward strand.
CAAAGACAATGTGAACCTTTTTACTCATTATGGGAAGAACAATTAAGCCTAACCATGTAATAGGATGCCTGACCCAAAGGACTGATGTAAATGTGGGGTTTTATTCTGCAGAGTGCTTCCCAGAAATTCTTTTCCTCTCCCTGTTAGCCATTCACCCCATTCTATGCTACTCAAGATGCACATGACTTCACCATAGTTATAATTCAGTCCAACTTCACAGGCCATTGCACAGCACAGAGGTTTACTGTGTGGTCAGACATAAACATGAAAATTGCTCAATCACTGAAAGCCTATGAATCAGGATATTAATCCTCGATCAAAACTCAGCACTTTTGTATTTAAATTGACATATAATTATTTTATGTTTCAAGTTCTAAGTACTCTACATAGAGTAACAGGAAATGTGTTAGTAGTATCAGGTTATCAGAGCTGGATTGCATGGTCACACATTTAATATCACTAAAATGACATATTCAAAACAGTGATTACCAATAAGCCTCAGCCTTTACTGGCAATTAACTGATAATTATCTGTGTCTGTTTTAGAACACCAGCAGATACTCACTAATCAATAAACAGATTAGCTGAAGAATGAGCTCTTAAAGGAGACCTGGCAGTGTAGAGTAACTTCTGTAACACAAGGCAGCATGAGCTATGGTTCAGCAGTAACCAACACCTCCCAATGCACAATGACATTCACTCACTGTGAATTCAAGCAACATTATGGGGTTTGAGCTAAATACAAATATTTGCTTTGGGTCTCCCAACTATCACCAGCAATTTCATAACTGCCAAAGATGTAGATAGCTCCCATTAGAGCTTCTGTTGTTTAAATCAGTATCAAGACAGGACCCACAGTATTTTGTGGTGGTCTTTCCCATGCTCTAAACACTTTATTTGGAGAGTTATAGGGTAAACCTTTCTTTCTTTCAAACTCCTTAATTTTTATATTTGTGAGAAAACTAACGATACGGAGGTGTTAGCTCCAGTACACGTTCTTAATTTTAACTTAAATGGTGAAATCTGTCAATCCAGAATTGTTTCTGTTACCCAGTCCTCAACATCAGCATGCTTATGTAGCCAGTTAAACAGAACATTTCTGTCTTAAGTATGCAGCAACCCAATTTCTTGTTCATTTAGAGTTGTTCAATTAGAAATCCTCTCCCTGCTCTCATTTGCAGACCGAACCCCCAGACCATTACCTCACTTGCTCAGGCGACAGATCAGGCAATCACCCAGGCTGAAGGCAGGAACAACACAGCCCGTGGCTCACCTTTAAAGTGAGGCCTTTTTACTGCACACTTACCTTGGATTAACTTCAAGGTGATAATTACTTGCAATGGTGCTAATTTCAATCTTCTTCTTAGAAGGTGCCTACGTAGAAAATAAAGTTTCAGAAAGTGTTCCAAAAATCTCTTACAGCTTACACCTGGCTAAGTCACAGGCAAACCAAGAGTCTCAGAGATCAAAGAACTCCAAAGACACAGACTTGCTTATCTCCTACGGTCCCAGCCCCACTTCCAAAGAAAAAAGGGAATACTGACACATCATCCAGCCTGTAAAACAGCAACAGCATAGATGCTATTGTCCAAAATGAAGTGTAAACCATAAATAAAAAACCCAGTCTGAACAAAAAACCTACACCACAAGAACAGCCAACCAGGCACAGAAAACAAGGGATAACCCCACATCTTGAAGGCCTGGAGAACATCTGGAAAATAATTTGTTCGTATAACCAAACTGGCATGATGAATTACATAAAAAAGCTTGAAGATACTGAGCACAAAATTAAAAAAAAATTATAAATCAAATACAGAGGCCTCACAACAGAAATATGACAGTATTTCTGCACTACTTCACAGCAGATGGGAGATTTTTTTTTACCGTTATACTCTGATGCTCAATCCTTAGTTTCTCCACTCCTGCACCATATAATTCCTTCAACAAACACATTATTCTTGTCTTTTTTCCAGCTCCTGATGGTCCATACACCAACAGATGAGGAAAGTCACCACATTGAACCTGAACAAAAAGAAACAAGATCAGTTAGCTACCACAGTATTTTCCTTATAAGATCACTAATCCTTCCATTTTCACCCAAGTTCACATAAAATGACTTTTCCAGCTCCATGACAACATAGCACCTAGAATTAAAACTGCTGAAATCCTTTCCTGCAGCAACATTTCCTACAGAACATCCTATTTTTCTGAAGGCAATGTGCAACTCGTTTTACACCAAACACCTCACTGCTCAAAAAATACCGCAGGCACACCAACAACAAAACAAACCCCAAAAACCCCACTTCAACATTTATATGCTTGCCACGGTTACTAGAGTGACAGCTGTGAGAAACACATGGAAAAAAGGTTTGAAACGAAGTTTAAAGCAGATATTTATACATACATACATAGTATACACACACGTTCAGGAGTTTATTTCCTGAAAAGCTAAAATGCATGACTTGGAGCACATCTGACCATGCCTCACAGAAGGCACTTACATTAGTTAGGTATCCCCCATCCCTGAGGAAGCGAATGTGCCAGTCGGCACATCTGACAGGGGAAGCAGCCCTGACTTTCATTCCCAGCTGCTCGCCTTAAAACCTTCTGCTAACATTAGGCAAACAAGCCAAGCCCTGTTCTCAGGGACACTGAAACCAGCAGAAGAATATGTGCACACCACTCCTGCAAGAGCGGGGCCGCCGGTACCCTCGCAGCCTTTCCTCGGCACCAAGGCCTGGCTCCCAAGCAGGGCGCCATGCCGGGACCCTTCCCGGGACACGGAAAGCTGCCGACCCCGGCCCCGCAGGAATCCCAGCTGTAGCACGGCTCCGGCTGGAACGGAGCACTGTGGCCCAACCCCCAGAGCACGGGGTGCAGGACCGCAACCAGATGGCTCCCAACTATCCCCAGTGACGGAGACTTCACAGCCACTCTGAGCAATCTGTGCCAGTGCTCGGTCACCCGCACCGTAAAGTTTCCCCCTTATTCAGGCGCAATGCCGACTCCGGGGGAATTCTCGCTGCGGGGAGGAGAGGACCGAGAGAACCCGGAGGCCGCCGGGGCCCCGGGCAGAGTCCGGCGCCGGGCAGAGCGGAGCCCGAGCCCCACTGACCAGGTTGCGGAGCCGCGCCGCCTGCTCGCGGTGGAAGTCGAGGCGGGCGAGGGCGCCGGGCCGGTGCTTGTCCGCCCACAGGCTCATGGCGCTCCCGAAGCGCGCGGGCCGGCAGCGAGAAGCGCGCGCCTTACGGCGGCCGCCAAGGGACAAAGCCCGGCGGCGGCCCCGCCCCCGCGGCTCCCACAGAGAAGCGCGGCGGTCGCGCCCCGGCCCGGCCCAGGCGGAGGTGGCGGCGTCGCACGCCCGGGCCGTGCCAGAGCTGCGGGGTTCTGCCTTCCCGAGGGACAGAGACACCCTCTGAGCGCTGGCAGCGGCAGCCACTGTGCTCCCTGAAGGCTTTGACAGGAGCCCCTTACCAAGCGCTGCGCAGGAAGTTGGCTCTGCCCGCCAGCCCAAAGCTGCGCCCTGGCTCCCCTTCATGGGAGCGAACCCTCCGAGCCCCGTCGGAAATCATTCCTCTTGCGGCTCATTTCAAGGAATCACACAATCACTTAGGTTGGAAAGGACCTCTGAGATCCAACCTATGACCTAACACCATCAACTCAACCCGACCGTGGCACCGAGTGCCACATCCAGTCTTCCCTTAAACACCCCCAGGGACAGTGACTCCGCCACCTCCCTGGGCAGCCCATTCCAATGTTAAATCGCCCTTTCTGTGGGGAAATTCCTCCTCATGTCCAACCTAAACCTCCCCTAGAGCAACTTAAGACTGTAAAGACTTGGTCGAGGGAGTTAACAATCACACGGTAATTTGGGATGTGTGGTCTTCAAAATTCCATAACACCTGAAAAGGTTTGTCTTCATTTCTTGTTATTTGGTGGAGTCATCACCGTTATCTTATTGATCATGTCCACTGTGATCTGATGATGTTCATCTCACCATTTTATCCTTAAAACTGTATCTCCTGCACCAATTCTTTTACTTTACTTTGGTTTATAGCAAAAACGGCTTTTAGAGGGATTTGGATTATTTTCTTCCATTTCTCAAAAACTTTTTCTGCAGCCTCACTATAAATTAACGAGTTGCCCATAATATTTGAATCATATAGTGAATTTTCAAGTTCCATCTGTGTGTGTGTGGCTTCGTGTGTATACAGAATATCTATGCAGAGAATTACACAAAAAATATGTATGTAATAGAGAGTCTCATTTGGCTCTTTGTCTTGTAGATCTTGTAGACCCAATAAATTAAGCATATGGCCAAGTGATATTATTTGAAAGTAGAATTCATTGAAGTAATGAAACATGGATATCTATACACATGAATAGTTTGAAATGTGTCAGTTTTTTTTTTTCTTTTATGATTTCTGTGGGGAAAAAAAAGTAGATGAAATGTTCATGTGGTTGTTCATATTTTATCAGGTCTGTGTGCACGTATATTCACACAGTCAGAAAGCATAATGCAGGTAATGGCTGCTCTGCCTAGACATTCAAGTTACTCATGAAGATCATGAAAAACCTGCTGGGAGCACGAGGTAGTAGAGCACTTTTCATCAATACCATGCTACATGTTTGTCTGAAATAGTTAAATTACTTGTTCTCATGGACATTTGTTAATCAGTTTTATTTGTAGTTTGCCATGAATTAGCAAATTCTACAACTACCTGACAGCAGAGTGTAGCCAAGTGGGAGTCAGCCTCTTCTCCCAGACATCCAGCAGCAGGACAAGAGGACACAATTTTAAGCTGCAGCAGGGGAGGTTTAGGTTGGACATTACAAAGAAATTCTTCACAAAAGGGGTGATTAGATACTGAAATGGACTACCCAGACAGGGGGTGGAGTCACTGTCTCTGGAGGCGTGTAGGGAAAGACTGGATGTGGCACTCAGTGCCGTGGTCTGGTGGACAAGGGGGTATTGGGTCATAGGTTGGACTCGATGGTGTTTTCCAATCCAGTTGATTCTGTGATTCTCTTGGTCAGCACTGGCCTGGAGCATGACTGAGTCTGTGAAAGCTGCAGCAGCAATATCCCCACCCAACGCTTGTCTTCTACCGAGCGCCACAGGATGTCCTGTTCCTCTGCCCTTTGCTACATTTACATTTTGGGTCTACAGTGTTTCTCGTGCCTGGCTGTTCTCTCTGCTCCCTACCTGCTGCTCTTCAAAGTAATTTCTGAATTTGACCAGTAATTTATTTGGTATTCTCTTTGGTTAGATATATTTATTACTTGCCTTTTTATGCTTTTCGAGGTCCTTAGCTCATTTGCCTGACTTTTTAATAATTTCTGAATGATGTGCTGCTCTCCTCGTGTCTATCAATGTCACTTAATTGCAACTTCTTGGGAACTCCCTATAACCTACACAGTTTTTCCAGCCCCAGAGAGCTTTTGCTAACTCATACCAGCTTCCAGCAAGTGCTCTGACAGGTATTCCATGCTTTTAAAGTACCAGTGGAAACAAATCCTTTTTGCATGAGGTCAGACATAAGTGGGTAGGACTGAATCCAGTTGTGTTTGAGATACTTTCAGCTCCTGAAGAGATCAAGGAGTGAAGACACAGCATGTCTGAAAAGCCCTAGGCTCTTTTTATTATTAGCTCTATTTTTTATTAAAATTTCATAAGATTTCTTCTTATCCTGCAAAGAAAATCTTGGAAATTGTGCCCTACCTCAGCAATGCGTTTAAGCATAGGCTCACACCTAAACTTTCAGTTATTTCGTGCTATAGAAATTAATTAGGCAAATGAACAAAATTAATTGGTTAAGTAAAAATCTTATCATGGCAGTTGTGGTACTTCATATCTGATTAAAATGCTCTACAATGCTTTGATTTTCTGCTTCATTAATTTTTTAACTTCACTATAAATCTAAACAAAATGAAAAACCTATCTAAAATGGAATGGTTTGGCCAACTGTATTACAAATAAATTAATGTAAATAATACAGGAGACTCTGGCAATTTCAGCTGCAGTCACAATTCACTCAAACACAAACACTTTTAGAATATGTCTTCACTCATTTTGCTCAGTCCAGCAGAAAGGTCAAAAGGTAAAATTACTTCTCTGCATGAATAAACTAGACAATAGATCTGAAAATAGAGATTTTAACTACAAATGGCATTTTGAGCCTCTTACTACCAGCAGCCACGTTATCAGAAAGTGACACAATGTCAGGTACTGTAAGAGAAGCTCCATCTTATACCCAGGTTGAAGCAAAACTGTAAGACCTGTGTCCTGTGTCTAAGTATATATTTAAATATATATACATATATGTGTGTATATATATATATATACATATATGTATATATTTTATTTTTAATGGCTTTAAACCAATTATTGAAGCATTAGAAAAAATGAGAGACTTGTTACACTGGCCTTCTAAATATATTTACAGTATGATTGGTGCTATCAATCCAAGTAAGCCATTAAAAGGTCCAAGTACCATTTTACTGTACAATGACTTGTATTTTTCAAACAGAAGACTTTTTGGCATCCTTTGATCCTTCAGGTTGCTTATCTGACTGAGATAGATTTTTCTTTTCAGTTTCAAATATTTCAACAGATCACTGCCACTCTGTTGGCTGTCACTCTAGGTTATGTCCCCCTGTCCTCAGCAGAGCACCTATATTGCTGCAAGTAAATTGTAGTATGTCAAGGAAGACTAGATCACTAATTAAAAAAGAGACCATAATAAAGTGACATCTGTTCTACTAGTGACATGCTGATGTCATGCAGATTGAATGTGACAGTGGAAAAAACAACTAATGGTGATAGCCAAATAAAAATCTAAAATAAGGCTATCACATGTAGATTGGCACCAAAGAAGCTGCTTCATTATAAGAGAAGTAAAACCAAGAAATAATTTTTCTTCAGGAGTCTGATGGTTTACCTTACAATCCTTTATTTAATCTGGAAAATTAAAGTAATAAAAACCTTATTTTTCCATGTGTTATTCCATGAAGTTTTCCATGCAAGGATGAGGCTAAAAAGGTGTAAGATACTTCTTTACAGCCATTAAAACTGCATTCTGGAAAAGGCTATGGAGTTAATATTTAATTAGCAGATACATCCTGTGCATCAGTCATTACTGTAAAGTCTTTTGTACATTTGTCCATCTGGAAAAGGTTTTAAGAAGCCCTTTCATAAAGATGTGAAAATAATTAAGTGTGTTAAAAAAAGCCCCACCTAGGGCACCTGTTCTGATGTAATCAGTACTTCTTCATGTTCCAAATCCTGCTGCTAAAAATCAGACCCTGCTCAGTTTCCCTAGTCTCTAATGTACCTGGAGAAGCCAAGGAAAAAGGTGAGGTATGTCTTGCTGTTCCAATGCCCTCTGTGGCCTCAATTGTGCATAGCTGTGCAAACCTAAGGCCTCTTTTTTTCCCAGCAATGAGAATTGTCCAGCTACATGTTTAAAGCAAGATTTACAGCAGCATAGTTAATCATAATAGAAAAACATAAGGAGGCTGTTGAAATTGTTTAAATAGCCTGAACATAAATTCATACATGTGTCTGGGGACATGTAGAGTTACAGAGCCATTCTTCAGATGAACTTCAGCTATGTTGAATACATGCCCAGTTTTCTACTGAGGGTGTTGTTAAAAACCATTGGCTATTTTCATATGTATTTTGGGTCTTTCCCCCAGAGATTTATAGGTCACTGACTAAAATACACACTTATGTTCTTCAGTTTCCACCAGCCTGCATTTTACAATAACAGAACTGGAACAGAAGGAAGCTCTTGTCCACTAAGGATGGCAGATTTGAACTTAAGTCTCCTGAAAGTGTTCTCAGCATGACTCAGTAAGAAAAGAAATAATTGGCATTCTTTTCTGGGTGTATTGTACATAAGAAACAGAAGTACCTTATGGAAACTAGTCCATAAGATCTTTAAAGAATTAAATGTTCTCAGATATTTAAATATATAAAGAAATGTAGTGCTTGTCCTGTAATTAGAAATCAGTTTTGTGAAGATGTTGACATATGATGTTTTTTGTCTTTTTCTAGATAACGATAAATGTCACTGACAGTAGACTAAAGATTATTTTTAAGGATTTTTAAGGATTTGCTTCCACTCTCATCAGGACTTGACCTAGAATTTTTGTTATTGACCTGAGTTACTTTTACAATTTAAAAAATAATGACAAATAATGCACTTTTGCAAAAAAATTAGATGAGTGTAGAGAAGTTGCATCCTAGATACCTTTACCTGTTATAGCCTAACTAATGTGGCAATGATAATAAATGTTTTCTAGATTTCTAACTTTGATAATTTTTTTTTAGTTTAAATTTTCCTCTTCATGATAAATGTCTCAGCTCCTTTGAATTCATAGAACGCTAAGAAATTTAATTCAGACACCTCTGAACACATCTTGGTGTATTTCCAAAGATGGCAATAAATGTGGCACGTAAAAATCAGATTTCTGTTGAATTCCTATAAAGTTACTAGAAAACAATGTTATCCAAACTTGTGTCTATCCTGTGTCACTGGCAGACCTCATTGTTTGTCCTAATCATGGTTTTCATACATTTACTGAAACTCAAGGGTTCTATAGCACATACTGTGTTTTATGAACACAGTAATATTTCACATCTTGGCTACCATAATTTCATCTCCTATAAAATCAACAACTTACAGTTGTAGAATCTCTTTTATTCAGGCTACAGCAGTCTTGCTCATGTCTCCTAATTTGTCTTTTCCCTTGTAGAGTAATTACATTTTTGTTGAATCAATGGACATACCAAAGCTGTTGAATATCCTAGTTTTCTCCAGAGACTCTCAGTTTGCAGAAGAGCTTTCATCTTATGTTCAATAAGATGTCAGTTTCCATAAATTTTGCTAATCTTTAAAGTTTTGTTTTGATGTAAGTCAGCCATCAGAGGTTTACTCAGATTTACTAGCTAATTCTGAGGCCAGCCCTGTTCATGTGTAAGTAGGTGGAATCTCAAAAGCAGTGTAATCTCACATCCTCACTGTAAATGTGTTTCTGTTATAAACACATCTATAACAACATAACAAGCTACATCATGCTACACTTCCTGTTTTACACATTAAAATGTCCAATACACAATGACAAAGGAAATCTGGAGTAGAAATGTAGTTTGGAAAACATTTACCACAGATTTATCCACCTTTGGTAACAGGAGACTTGTGCACATAACATTATTACCTTAGAGTAATTGGGGTCTTGGAAAATTACCACAGAGCAATACCCACTATGAAAAGCTATTAGTATTGATAGGTCTTCACACAGCTGTATTGCTATTGATGTGAATGGGAATAACCCACAGTCCCAGAGCTCCTGGTGCTGGAAGGTTTTACCAGCAGAGATTAAGTGATTGACTTTCTGTTCTTCAGCATTACAACACTATAGTGACAAAACTGCTGCTTTTCTTTTCGCCAAACAAAAACAAGGACAGTATCATAAGGTCTTCTGATCATTCCTCTGGTTCTTACATTTCTTATACAAGGACACTTTAAAATTAGTGGTTTTTTTTAAAGTTAGCAATGCAGAATCCAGCTCTAAAATGCTAAGCACACCTTGAGGAACAGTGTATTATGCTGTTGAATTTAAGGAAAACACGACATAGTAGATTAAATATTTTGCTTTCATTCTCTTCATCTATTTTGTCCTTCCACTTCTTCAGGTATCAGTCTGAATTTACACTTCCTTAGAGTGAAGAGAACTCATTTTCAACTGTGTGAAGAGCCTCTTTTCAAGCTTTAGTGCAAGTAGAATTGAGTTCATATGAATGATTTACCATATTCATGACAAAGCTATGCTCTTATTTTGTTATGCCTCAGATGTCTCTCATCTGGAAGAGCCAGCTTAAACCAATAACATGCAGGCCTTGAAGAACCATTAAGTCTATCCTTTGGAGATGCAGTAGTTAAAATTTATGGATTATTTTCTAGCACATATGTGACTGCACTGTGTGTGATAGAGAAATAAAGTGCATAGGCTAACAATTTATATATTTTTTAAATTATCTAAGAGGGACCTTCCAATTTATAAACAGTTCTTCTTTAAGTCAGTTGTTTATAGGGATACTGTGGCTGTGGCTGAGAAGCATTCAAAGAACACAATGTCACTTTTTCTGCATCCTACAAGTTTTTCCTTTCTGGAAGGTGTTTTTTGTTTCTAGTATGTCCTCTGCACTTAGGTGTCATTCCTTTTATCAGTCTGTGATATCCTTGTGTGATGCCTAATTAGTCATCTGAGGTCAAAACTGTGATAAATTCTTTGTACCTTTAAGATAACTTAATAAGCTTGATAGTAAAGAGGTAAAGAGCAAGATCAGTGTATCTTGCCTCTTTGGCTGCCACTACATCTTTTTGGACATGGCCAATGGGTTCCACTGGAGTGCTCTAGACATACTGCCTGCAGATCATGTCTGGAAGGCTACATAAACCTGTACAGCTCTACTTGTGCAAGTGGCCTTTTCTTGCTAATCTCAACAAAAACCTGTACTAGTAAATGAAAGCAGAGAATGGCCAGTCTCAGTAAATTAGATGAGCTGTCACCAAAGCTTATGGAGGAAGACACCACAATGTTTGCTCCCATCCATGGGACATGCTGAATTGTGGGTTGAGTTGCATCCCACCAGAGTAAAGTTTTCATAGTATGAGGTGAACATATGTATATCCTGGGTGCATAAGTGTATATGGCTTGTTTGGGGCATGAAGCGCCTGCTAGGGCAGCACTGGAGAAGGGATAGTGTGAAGGAAGTTGGATGTGGTGCAGTCTCTCTATGCTGCCTGTTAGAAAAAACATATGCTGTCCTCCAGAGTGTGCCTTGGCATTGGCTTAAGAAGTATTAGAATGGGCCAAAATGATGCCAAGGAACGTGCTTGGTCTTGGCGAGTATGAATGAGCCAGGGTGTAGTGCTGACACACTTTCTTTGGCCTTTATCACTTACCAATGTAAAGGAACACAAGTCTCATTTGACTTGCTCGTCCTAGCAACCAGCAGCACTCACTGGCCAGCCTGCTGATGGCCTCCTGGGAAACCTTCAGCACAGCAAGCAGACTGCTTATGTTGCTTCTGGGAACCAAGAGGCACAAACTCAAAGCAGCACTTTCAAAGGTTCAAAACGAGAAGACTGTGGTTCTTCACACAGGTCATAGTTACGCTTTAGAAGTCCTTGACACAGGATACTGGGGAGGCTGAAAGCTTACAGGAGTTTAGGGCCACATGAACTCACAGAAGAAAAAGCTGCTGTGTTTACTGGCTTTGTGGAAGCTACATGTGGCACAGAGAGCCCCTAAAACAGCATTGTTGAAGTTTCTGAGTGTTCAGGGAAATTACCACTCTATATTTGCCCCACTTATATACTCTGTCCTGTGAACCTTCTGTGGCTTCTGTCAGAGATAGGATACTGAGCTGCAGTTGTCTGGTCCAGCTGCAGTGCTTATTTTTCTTCAGTCCTTTTCCCTTATTTTTCTTCAGTCTCATCTCCATCACCGTGCATGCATCCAATGAACTCAACACATACGGAGTCTGCTGCTCGGACTGCTCATTATTTTTCCATTGCTTTCTGTGAGGATTTAGTCCAGACAGGATCAAGTAATGTATTTTTTCAGCACTTGCAGGCCTAGGGCGTTTTGTCATCATAAGCTTCCTGCTAACCTTAGTAGGCTCTTCTTTAACTTTTCTGTCATTCTTCCACTCAGCCAGAGCAGACTATTTCTTTTGGCTTTTTAGGCCATTAGTGCCTCTGCTTGTAAATTATCTTGCCCCCAGAAAAAGCTGCTGTAATTCTTTAACACTGCCAGGCAATAAACCCTTCCTTTCTCTTGTAACTTTTCCTGTCAGCACTTTGTTTATCTGTTTCAGAAAGTCTGCCTTTCTAAAGCTTTGTTGGTAGCTGGTGGAAGAAGTCTTGGGCCTATTTGCATTCTGCATCAGTGTGCAGTGTCTGAGCAGCAGCATGAAGTGTCTGCACTTAGCGTGTCAGATATGTCACGGCTTTTCAATTTCAGCTCTGCTACCACTTTTTACCTGCAAATCCTTCAATAGGCCCATATTCTAGAAAATGGAGCTGTAATTTACTATGACATGACTTCGCCTATTAAAAATGAGTACATCTGTTCACTCAGCTATGGGTTCCTCAACACCCTCCAGCAGCAGCATAATTAGAGTTCTGATTGCAACCTGCTAATGATTCCTCCCCCAAATATCTCCCAATCTAATTTTAAATGCGACATAACAAATGGTGCTAATAAACAACAAGGAGAGAACATGATAAGGGTAAATGAGTTATAGCAGTGTCACAGAGGAATATTTATTTGCACATGGATACAAGTGTGAACTCACAAGCTTATATAGGCACTAGATGTTTCAGACTGTGAAAAGACAAAAACACAGACATGAAATACATTCAGGACCATATCACTGGGTTTATCTTGCATGCTGTGCCTTATCTAAATCTTGTTAACCCTAAATATACAAAGAAAATTTGCTTCTGTTTCTAATAGAAATTTTCAAGTATTTTTAATAGACATCTAAAGTCTTCATCTTGTTCTAGGAGGTATACTATTATTTCAGAAAACTTGGTTTTTAGCAAATTGGTGATTGTCAAAACAATTCTGAGTCCTTCCACTGATTTCAGAAGGCAGCTTATCAGCTTCACTGATCATGTAAAGTCTATCCATAGTCAGAGAACCCCTGAGAAAAGTCAGATATGCAAATTTAAAAGATGATACCAATAAAGCTTCTGGTACTATCAAAAGTTTTAATTATTAAATCAATATATTAAATCAATATAGAAATGGGAGGGATTTTTGTCATAGTGAAGGAAATAGTTATTTTGCTGTTGATTTCCATAGGTTTAGGATTTTATCTATAATATACAATGGAACTTTTATTTCCTAGATTTAAAATCTTAGTAACTTTGCAATATGTTTGGCAATATAGTGGAATATTCATTCTTGGGCAATCCAGCTGTTCTGGTAAATGTTACAGAAGCACCCTCAGGTAAAGTGTCATTGCTTTCTTCTCCCTTTTGGTTTTGCAACTTGTGTTTATCAGTGAATGCCATATGGTGCAGGTTCTTGACATCATTCATCAATATAGCATCATGCATTCTGTTCCCCTGCTGTACATGCTGGTGTCAGTCATCCTGGCTTCAGAATAAAGGGATTGTCCAAAGGGTTTTTGTTTCCAACAATCAAACACTGTTGATTAATTATTTATGTAAACTTAATTATTTCCCATTAGGTTTATTAAAAAGGTAAAAATAAAGCTATTTGTATCTTATACATCAAACTGTAAGCAGATTGCCCAAAAAGATCAGAATCATTCTTCCATGCAGTAACTGATAAATAGGTGGGTGGTTAAGAACAGGGCTTTTTCTTCATCTTGCAATATCAGATACTGATCAGAGATTGAAACAAGATTTTATCTGCTGATCTGCTGTCCTTCTAATTTATGTTTTTTAAACCTTGGGATTATATTGTAGGTAACTAAGAAACACACAGGCATGCTAGAATAAGTTATTCTGCAATTCAGTCATCTTTATTAGGATTTATTAGGATAACCTTTATTAGGATTATTTAGGAGGAGGGCAGATGTAATTAGCAAAATGTACACTTTGTCAGCATTGTAAAAGTTACAAGTTTCTATAGAAATATTTTAAAGATGTTCAGCAGGATATAAGAGTTAAGAAAGTAATAACAGATTCTTTTTTTTTTTTTTTAATTAATATAGATCTACTCTTAGGACTGATTCTTTGATATTTGATTATCTGTTCCAAAGTGTGTTCCATTTAAACATTTCTTGTCGGTAGGATGAAGTTCAGATGTAGGTCAGATGAAGTTCCCAGTGACTGGAAAACAGGGAACATTTTACCCATCTTAAAAAGGTTAGAAAGGAGGACCCTGTGAACCAGCAACCTGTCAGCCTCCCCTCTATGCCTGGGAAGGTCATGGAGCAGATCCTTATGCAAGCTGCGCTAAGGCACACGGGAGACAAGGAGGTGATTGGAGACAGCCATCACAGCTTCACCAAGGGCATGTTCTGCTTAACCAACCTAGTGGCTTTCTCCCATGGAGTGACTACATCAGTGGACAAGGACAGAGCCACTGTCTGTCTGAACTTCTGTTAAGCTTTTGACACAGTCACCCACAACATCCTTCTGTCTAAATTGGAGAGAGACAGATTTGGTAGGTGGACTATTGAGTGGATAAGGAATTGGTTGAAAGACCGCATCCAGAGGGTGGCTCAGAGTCCTGATGGATGTCAGTGTTGTCCCTCAGGGCTCTGTACTGGGACCAGTGTTATTTAATGTTTTTGTTAATGATATAGAATTACAGAATCATAGAATCATCAAGAGGCCTACAAGATCATTCAGTCTACCCAGCAGTATCACTGTAACCCCTGAGCCACTAAACCAGATCACCCAGTGCCAGGTCCAAATGTCTCTCCATCCCATCCAGGGATGGTGACGCCTCCACATCCTTGGGCAAGCTATTCCAATGCCTGACCACCCTAACAGTAAAAAATTTTTTCTAGTATCTAATCTGAATCTCCCCTGCCTCAGTTTGAGGCCATTTCCTCTGGTTCTTTCACTGCAGCGTGGTACAAGAGACCAGCCCCCACCTCACTACAATTTCTTTTCAGGAGTTGTAGAGAGCAGTTAGGTCCCTCCTGAGCCTCCTCTTCTCAAGACGAAACAAACCCAACTCCCTCAGCTGGGGATTCTTTATTATATTAAAAGCAAATGTAAAGAAGCAATCTAATTCAAATCTATGTATATTCAAGTGTTCCCACTGATTAGAATGGAGGATGTTTCAAGCAGTCTTCATGCCACTGCAAGTAGAGTAAAAATCCCAGATTTTGCAGAGAACAGGAGATGGCTTTGAAAAATTTGGGTTAGACAAGATAGCAAAGGCAATGTACAGAGATACAGGTGGGAGTTTTTTCTTCCCTTTCTTCAATTAGCTTCCATCCCTGTTCTCTTCCTCTCTGTGCCAGGATATAGTACTGTCTTATGCCTAACTCTAACACTTTTTGCTGGTAGTGGTAGTGTGATGTGCAGAGGAAGGTTTTTAGCCCCTTGCTGCTTCCCCAGTCTAGCAAGGTTCTGTAATTACTCTTGAATCCCAAATCCCAAGTTCCTTTGCCTGTGAGCTTGGGAATCACATTGATTTTGGTGTCTGGGAAACCTTGGTACAACAAGAAACTAAGCAGAATTTTAGGCCAAATGAAATATCAGTTTGTAATGTAATTTTGAAAATCTGCTGATATATGCAGTCTCGGGGAAAATTAAAACCTCAGCAGGAGTAATACCATGCTGTGCAAAAATATTGCAATTGATGCTTCTATTTTTTACTGTAATTGTCTGAGACCCTCAGGAGAATACATACCAGACTCCAAAGGAAAGTGCATTTGTAAGCTCTATAAACTGACATTTTGAACAGCACAGGGATGTGAAAAAGAAAAATGACACTTCATGAGGTTCTGGATGAGAAAAACAAATTAGATCCTTCTGCTATAGCTGATGCTAGTCATATACTCACAGGTTCGTTTTTGTTTAAAAATAATCTAAGGTGCTTTTTTATTGTAAAAATAAATTATTGCTCATAAAAAAATTTCAGGTGGTGGATGTTTTATGATCATGGCTGACACAAGAATAATGTGCAGCATGAGAAGTATCCTACTGTGACAGAATTTAAATGTTAACAAAAATTTAAGTACTCGTCTATAGCACAGAACAGGAGATCTTATTGCACTGCCCTAAATGATCAGGTCATTTCCCCATAGGTAAAGTGATACAAATCTGGCTGTGGCTGTGTGTGTTCCTCTGGCCCTGACTTTACCTCTTGCAAGCATTGCCTCACATCCCCAAGCCAAACAGAATCGACCCTCTCTACAGTCAGAGAAGTCAGTGTGTTGTGGGCCCTTTGAAATATTTTTCTGTATTTCTCTGCTGTCCTCTCTCTGGCCTAAGGTATCAGGCTCATATGATTCAGGGACAGTTCTGTGATGGAGATTCTTGTCAACGGCCAAGGGAAGCAGTCCATCAAAATCTTTTTAAAACCACCACAGAGACGTTGGATTTCAGTAATGTTGATCTAGGTTGCTCCTGGTCCTAACCAGCCTGAAAAGATGCAAATAATCTGCCTTGCTGTGCTTCTGCTTCCAAGATTAAAATAATCCCATTTCAATATGAATGTTATGATGGTGAATGCTGGAAGAATGCAGAGGGAGAACTAAAGTCCATTGCCTGCTCTTTCCATGTATCTGGGGAGCCAGCAGGTCCCTTGTTTAAATCCCTGTGACTACAAATACAGTGTGCAGTGCTTATTAAAAATATAACTGTCCTATAAGTAATGAATGCTCTGCTAGTGGTGCTAGGAAAGAAAAAGGCTTTCTTCAGGAGTTTTTGTTTTCTTCACTTAAAATCAAATTGTAAAGTTTTGTCAGCTCCTACAGGAGGTCTTTAACTTTCTGCTCCACCACTTAGAGACTTGTTCTTGCTGCCACTGGTTAATGGTAAACAATTATCTATATTCCTTATCCAAGCTACCTACATGACTTTTTCGCCCTCAAAACCATCTAATCAATCATACAATTAAATGAACATTATAAAAATAAAAATAAATGTAACAAACTGTCATGTAAACTCTCTACAGTTTACAGGAAAATCTGGATTACCTCAGGAATTTGTATGATTATTTCATTTAAGAAAGCACTGCTCATTGAAAAATATTCAGCAGAAACCTAGAGTTTCCTACTTTTGTATCATCACAGAAGTGTGGCTAGTTTCTAGCCCCCATCAAGGAAGTATGATTCATCAATAAATGAAGCAGAATCACATCTTCCTTATCTACTACTACCCTTTAACAATTTTATGTGCCTTCAACACTAAAGCAGCTATAATAGCAAAGTCACCTAGATTCTCTGATGCTTCAGTATATTTTATTTATCATTTAAAATATATAATAGATAAATGTCATTCCAAGTATATTGCCTATCATCTATTGAAATACAGTTTTTCCCCCTTACTTTTTAACTCTATTACAGTGACATCCAGTAATTCAGGCAAAATTGTCTATGTGCTTGGGCACTCAAGAAACAAAATTGAGCAATATATTTTGTACACATCTCCTTTAGCTCCTTGTTTTCATTAGCCATTTCTCAAGTGCTCAAAATTTCAGAGATTTGTCTTTTAAGAAGCTGTAACGATTCCAAAAACCACCTGATGTTTGAAGTTCTCAACATACTCTGGAAATGACCCCTAAATGATCAAAGCTGTATGGATATATCTGAGAATTTTCTTCCAGCTCATTCTTTTTTTAGTTTTGTCACAGAGAAGTGACAAACAAACCACTTCCTTTGAGAGCTGAGCATGTTTATGTAGGCAATAATAGCCAAACTCTGCAGTAAGAAGATTAGTCCCTGTAAATGTGGCATTTTCACGGACATTCACCTCTTCTTTATTTCTCATGGCTTTTCAGTTTAAAAGGTTTAACTAAATATTAAAAATGGTTAAATGGTTAAATGGTTTAACTGGCTAATGGTTAAACTAAATATTTTAATGGTTTAAATGGTTAAACTAAATATTAAAAATCTGTTTGCAAACTGTTAGTGAGTCGACATGGCTAAAATAGCATGTATGTGAGTGTGACAGCTGTATTTATGTCACCAGATGAGATTGTTGTTTGAAGTAACACTGAAACCCCTGTATAACAAGGGGTCTCCCCACACTTCTTCAGTCCTTCCCATTTGGTGCTGCCAGCCAGGAAGGTCACAATTAGGATCTCAAGTTGTAGACCAAAGCTGTCTGTGCTCTCTGAGTGCAGCTGCTGATTAAGGAACATGCTAAAACTGGGGGCCACTGAAAGTATTTGCTTGTTTTGTCTTGATTTTATTGCTTCCTGAAAACGCAAGAGTCAGAGCAGCACGACATTTCTGAAAAGGAACATCCACTAAATAATGCTCTCAGCTGCAAATTACCAAGCTTGTATTTTCAACTGCTTAGTGATTATTCTTTTCAGTCAAAGAAGTTTTGTGGGTTGATCCAAACTATTTTTCCAGCTCTTCATTTTACAAGAAAGAATTGATTTTCCTTGTTTGTTCGTAACTTGATTCAGGTTTCTGTTTAGGTCAGCAAACTGAAAAAAAAACCCAGTGATTTGCACGGTTCTGTGACCTTCTGGTAGAAAAAAATAACAAACATGCACAAAAGAGGTATATCTGTGTCACGATAGGGTGTATCTGGGTATATCTGGGTGTGGACTAGGACTGCCCCTACCTCTGCTTGCCAGGGTGCAATCTGTGATGCTTTGGGGTCTGTATGGATTCAGGTACCTGTGAGTCAGGGTGCCAAGGCCCGTGCCTGGGGCACAGCAGCAGGGAGTTGGGACTTGCACAGATCCAGTGATACCGACACTGAGTCTCTGCACTGTATCTAATGCTGCTTTTGAAGCTACAATCTGGGAATTATGGTTGGAAAAATCAGCTGGACTAATATGCCTTGCTATGCTGTTGGCATAAGTTCCTTTTCAGCAAGAGACTGATTTTTAAAATTATGATTCAAACCCCTGATGTTATCGAAATTCTTTCTACAATTAATTTCAGATACAGGGTCGTTTGGGTTTTTCAAGAGACCCACGTCTCCCTGTACGACTGTGCTCTCCTACCCCCAACTCTGGGCACTACCCTGTAAGAGGGCTACAGCCCACGAGGTGGCAGAGCTCGCCTTGGAGAGCAGCAGCCTTGGTGAATTTTTCTTTTTTTTCTTTTTTTCCCTAGCAAAGCTCCCTCCCCCGCTTTCTTCCATTTGCTCATTAATTGCAAATGTAGCTTCCTTTTTGCACATAAATCGTAATTTCCTTAGACAAATAAAGGAAAATATTCAGCCAAATGTAGACATGGAGATCAGTTTTTATACAGATTTTGATTCAAAGGTTCTTCTGTCAACAAATACAGGATTTTTTGTCTAACTTCATTTACGTCAGGAGTTCCAAACTAGTTGAACAAGTTGTAATTTGTTTAACCTCACTAAAATTTTACTCAGTTTCAGTGTTTGTCTCAAAATTTGGAAATGGCAAAACGAAGTGAAAAAATATTCAACCCTTAAGCTTTTATAATAGCAAAAAAAATTTTTAAAAAAGCTTTGCAAATCATTCCCCAACAAGAAATGTCTGTCGCTGTTTAGAAATCATTAAATTTTCATCTGATTATCACAGAATTTGACGTGAACCTGCTCAATATAACTTGACCAGTTAAGAAGTTCCAGCATGTGACTCCATTTGATTTTGTTCCTTTTTCCAACTTCCAGACATGATAGGGAGAGCAGATATGATTAACCTAATTCTAAATCAGAGTCAGCAGTGTTACTGCAGGAGTTAGTAGCAGTGTAACATTCATACTAAGTGTGCCAATCCCTGTAACAAAGCTGAACAGGAGAGTTATTTAAAGAGATTAAATGATGCAGAATAAAGCTTCCAAAAGCTGTAATTGAAAGTGACAGAAACATTAGCATTGAAACAAGTAACATTTAATCACACAGATTATACAGAAACATAATTTTTGTATGTTGTTTTCTTCAATAGAATTTAATTTTAATCTGTTGAGACAGCTCATAATTTTCAGCTGCCTACTGCCAGAAGCCTGTCAGAGTATGTAAATGTACAGCTACTGTGAGGAGTGGGACCTGTTCTCTCCAGCACTGACCTCAGTTTATGCATGCCTAAGATTTCAGGTGCTCCTACCTGCACCTGCAGGTTGCACCACTTCTTGCCTTCGTAGGTACCTTTTGAAAGGTTGAACTTCTGAACTTCTGGACAAGCAGTGTAGTCCCAGTGAAAGCACCATATTTGTGCAGTCACAAGTAGAACATGATTAAAGGGCAAAGGCATGAAGGAAAAAAAGCAGGAACAAACCTTTACACAAATGCACAGAGTCCAGGAGAAGGGTTCAAACCTTCTCCTAAACAACATTTGATTTTATTCTCCTGCAAGTATACAGGAAGTCCAAATGGGATCACAGTAGCTGAAAAAAGAAAAGAATTTGTGCATAGTTTGATTAGTCAGGACACAGAGAGAAAGAATCTCAGTATAATGCTGGAGTAATAACAGCTCCTCTGATGTTGCAGAAAACATAGATTTACCAGTGCCCCCGCCCTGACTGATATGAAACTGAGCTCTGTATTTGCAGAACATGTGAGCAGGAGCAAATGTGACCTTCAGGAAGACTGATATGAAGTGCTTTTGCCTCCTGGGGACTCAAAAGGGCAGCAGACAGGAGGAACTCATGTTGACACTAACCTGCTGTTTATACCAGCCAAAAGTGCATGTGAAAGCATGTCAAAAACTCCAAGCACTTTGGATGGGTTACCATCAAATTTTTTGAGTTTATTTGCTCTTGTTATAAAACAGGTTTGAAAGTGAAGCCAGCTGTCTAAAAAAAGCGTTTGAACAACAAGGTGGTAGGGAGGTTTATTTTATTTTTCTCTAAAAGTGCCTTTCTTTGCTAATATGGACGTTTTAAAAAAATAAGATTCACCTGTGTTTCCCTCTCAGCTCCTTACAAAGTCTGAATTATTTAGAGATGCCTTTTATTTTAGAGAAGGTCATAGCAACAGTTCAGCATGGCCAGATTTTGAGAAAACAAGAATTTTCTATATAGAGCAGTTCCTTTTGGCTGATGGTGAGAATATTAAAACAGAAGCAGATTCAGGGTGCATTGCAGTCAGGGCTCAGATCCTGACCAGGGCTGGGATTGCTCTGATCTCCCCTCCTGCCCCACAGGTCAGGCTGGGGTTTGTTCTGCTCCCATGGCAGAGGTCTGGCACTGATGAGTGAGCACCAGGGCGGGTAAAGTTTTGATAAAGGAGCCAAAAGTTCAGAATAAACTATTAATTTATCTATATCCAAAGTAAATGATGCTATCTTCAGGGTTGGGACTGTCTTTCTACGTTTGTTTGCAAATGTTTGATCTTTTCACCCTTTGTCAGTAATAGATGATAACATCGCAAGGAAGGAAAATGGACTTCAGAAAAGACTGCCGGCTTAAAAAGAGCAGCCAGAGAGATTAGGCCTACAGGCGTAGCTTTAATGGTGATACTGTCACTGAGGGAGACACAAGCCCTTGCCAAAGGGCTATTATAACACTGTGTTTATTGCAGTGTTCAGTACAGGACAAGTAGTCACCCTACCACGGAGTAACACTTGCTATATTGTGCTCAGAATGAGTAATGAATATCATGTGAGTACGGAATGTATCAGATCTTTCCAAAACTGTGTCTGGGCAGGCAAGGGGGTTTGCTGCCTCACTCAGCAGGACACTCGAGCTACTTTGTGCTGCTTTGATGGCACAATGCAGCTAGGAGGTTTTCATGACTGGCTGCTTAGGAATGCTGCTTGTGTGAGGACAAAAGCCACTGATGGACAGGAAATCCAGCATGATTTGGTCCCAGTGTCCCAAGATCACACACAATCTTGATTGTCTCCGAGTCAAGAATCTGCAGGGGTTTTGACAAGCTACTGTTGCCCCTTGTGCATCACATTTTTAACTGAGGGTTGTTCACTGCAACTGTGATCAAAAGGTCATAATTTCTGATTTCTCCACAGCTATTGACACCAGTAGAGGGATTTTGCTAGATTACATAATATTCATTATAATGAAGAAGGAAAATTGTTCCTATGTTGTACTCTGCTTCCCTTGTTGATGCTCCAGGTTTGTTCATTTCCCCATAATGGTGCCACGAGCAGACAGAGGAAGGCACAGGCCTGAGGCCCATCAGTCCATGAGACAGTAAACTCCCATTCTCCATTCTTTGCACCGTGGATTCTGGTGTCTGATGGCCCAGTCGTGTCCAGAGGGATCCACAGCCATCACCTGGAGCTCTTCTGCATTCTAGTTGACTGCCACTTCATTCATGAATCGGAGTGCTGGAGACGTGTTGGTAACTAGAGTGATAAATCTAAATTGGTTTCCTACCAGTGGGATAAATCTAAATTGGTGTCACACTGGTGCCTCTTACAAGGCCTCTCAGAACTAAAGTCTGTGATCATGGTGTTGCAAAGACCTGGGTGGCTCTTGCAAGGTGAGCTGATGACACTGACCAATTGCACACATCTCCCACAGTGATTTTTAGGGCATGATGTAGACAAGAAGTATCTGCAGATTTTGAGGAAGAGAAGTGAATTTGGAGGATAAAGGAAATTGGTGACATTTTATTTAGCTATGTGTGGAGAGAACTGACATTTTATTTATCTATGTGTGGAGAGAACAACCATTATGTCCAACTTTGGATAAACATCTACTAAAGCTTCTGAGCAACAAACTAGACAAGGGGAATTGTCATTAAAAAATAGAGTGTATTTCTATAAAGAGTCTTATTTATCTGAGGTAATAAAAGAAAAACTGATTAGAAAAACTTTACNTTCTATAAAGAGTCTTATTTATCTGAGGTAATAAAAGAAAAACTGATTAGAAAAACTTTAAGCCCATAAATTCAATGGAATTTCACCAGCATTAAAACACAATGGAAAAAAAAGACATTCTGAATTCAAAGAGAAAATAAGATCAAGGATTAGTTTGCTTATTTTGATAATAAAATAAATACTGTAAGAACATGGAACATATGCTTAGGTTAGAAAAATTAGCAATGCTATTTATACAGAAATGTCATTGATGATAAATTCACTGCTCAGCAAACTTTACAAAGGCTAAGAGAGTGATAATTTCAGCTGTTGGTTCTTCATGTTAGCAATAGAATCTGCTGTAGTGCTATAGGATCTGCTATAAATGCCATCCATACAATAGAGGAAAAACAAATACTTGGCTATGAAAGGACACCTGCTTTTCTGAAGTAGCATACTCCTACTGAGTTATATCTGCCTTTTAGTTTAAATTCTTTTTTGTTTCCTGCCTTAAAATATTGACAAACTTTCCATTCCACATAAACATCTAAACTTCCTTAGTAAAAAAAATACCCTATACAAAAATTAATCCTTTCCTTTTTTTTCTGTAAAATCACTTTATAAACACTTTCAAAAGCTGCCAATCTAGCAATTTCCCCAGATGTCTTGTTATATCTTAGTAATTAAATTGTAGTCTCTGAGCTGTCTTTTTCATAGCTAAATTTACAGGAAATGCATCTTCATCCTTGTCTAGCACAGTATAAAAATGTTCTGCTGGGAATACAGTTGTATTTATTGATTTTTCAGAATCTGTAATTCCTTTCAAAAGAAATTTAGTTGGCTCTTTTGAGCTTTCATGAACTGATGAAGGCAGAAAACAATAATGATTTGAGAAGATACTTCTAGGGAATTTTATGACCGTATAAGATTTGGCACAGGATCTGCATTAGAAATGTGTTCTCCTTGGTACCCGTATACCCTTTGCAATATGTAGTTACAAATAATGGCATTGCTACATTCTTTGTTCAATAAAATGTGTCTGACTACAAGATCTCACAAACAATATGCTGTGTTTAAAGCAATGTGTATATCACAAGTGCTAATGTGAAGTATCTTTGCAATCCCACATCAAAAAGCCAGAGCAGTATAGAAGATAATCACCATAATTGATCTCTTGGGAAGTGAGAGAACTAATCCCAGCATTCTGCAAGGAGATGAGCTTCTAGCTTCATCATGTCCCTGTTTAAGGACTGATAGTGGAATCTTCCTGCCTGACCTTGATGTCAGAGCAGCAGGCACAGCAAGGCACCTGTGGCCTTTCTGTCCTTGGCGACCACTTACGAAAGCCTTGAGCTGGACGTCACTTTTTGTTTCCCAGCAGACGCCCCTTGCCCAAGCACAGTCTCCAAGCAGGCAAGGAAATATTTTACCAAAGCCACACCACTGGGAGCATGCAGCCAGCCTGGCACTGTGCTCCTGTGTCCTTGCAACCATACCTTCCTAGGGACTCAATGCCAAGGCTTTGTGCACAGCAGAGATCCCAAGGCACCCTCAGTGCCTGGCAAAGCAGTGAAAGGGGCAGCATAGCCCATGGGCCACCCACAAGCTGCCACTGCTCTCCTCTGCCACTGTGGCAGCTGGGGTTGGCCTTAGGGACCCACAGCCCTACCTTTGCAGGGCAATCCAAGAAACCAGCCTCATGGGATGGGAAATGCTCATATCACAGAATCACAGAATCACAGAATGTCCAGGTTGGAAGAGACCTTCAAGACCCGTGCCCTAACACCCCAACTAGATCATGGCACTGAGTGCCACGTCCAGGCTTTTTTTAAACACATCCAGGGATGGTGACTCCACCACCTCCCTGGGCAGACTATTCCAGAACTTAATCACTTCTTCTGTGAAAAACTTCCTCCTAATATCCAACCTGTATTTCCCTTGATGCAGTTTGAGACTGTGTCCTCTGGTTCTGTCAGTGCTGCCTGGAGAAAGAGCCCAACCCCACCTGACCACAGCCACCTTTCAGGGAGTTGTAGAGAGTGACAAGATCACCCCTGAGTCTCCTTTTCTCCAGGCTGAACACCCCCAGCTCCCTCAGTCGTTCCTCACAGGGTTTGTGTTCCCAGCCCCTCACCAGCCTCGTTGCCCTCCTCTGGATGCACTCCAGCGTCTCAACGTCCTTCCCAAACTGAGGGGCCAGGACTGGACACAGCACTCAAGGTGTGCCCTCCCCAGTGCCGAGTGCAGGGGAAGAATGACCTCCCTGCTCCTGCTCACCTCAGCTGGGCTGCATTTACTCAAAGGTTTCAGGACTTGTTTTCCAGGATCTTGACATATAGCTCCTGTTGGATATGGGGGCCAAGTTAAAGCTTCCCATATCCTGGGCTAGTATCTCAGCCAACTGAACGTGGCAAGAGGAAGGAGAAAGTAGTCTTCCTCTCCCCATGACACAATTTCACATGGAAACATTACTCAGAACCCAAGGCAGCAGATTTTCAAGAGGACATTCAAGCCACTGAATTAGAGATGCATCCTGACACTCGTGCTCATGTTTCCATGTCTGTTTGGAAGTGTCATAAAAAATCAACCAAGTACTACAAGAAGGACAAAAGCAGTTCCCACTTAAGGATAATCTAGAGGCTTGTAACTAAGTTGGACTACCAAGAAATTTAAAATTTTGATATAATTCTCTTGGAAAGCTTATTTATTCAAGTGAATTTGTGCTGGGATTACCCAAAAGAATTTTCTCCAATCTGGAGAACATCACAGTTTCTATGGGTATGCGCCAATACTTCCTATTGGAGATGCTTAAGTGTCTATATATAGTCAGATTAAATGTAAATCAAGAGTCTCAATGCTTTTTTACCAAATATATAATGTCTTCCCCCCCAAATAAAAACATGTTTCTGCACCCGTGGCCTCCTGAGTCATTTGGCTGAATATTCTTCATTTATGCAGCTGCGTCCTTCCCCAAACGCTTCTTAATCATGCAAAAAAATTCAGTGTCTGCTCTGCATTAAAAAACTACATTCCATAGCAGGTCTTAAACTACTGTGCATTCAGTGCATTGCTCTTCTCTGATGCAGCGATTGCAGCAGTTTTTCCAGTTATGCTAGTGAAATCAGGAGGTCAAACTTTGTATCAGTTTTGACTGAGACTTGTTTTCATCCAACTATTTGCTTTTCAATATGCATGTTTCTCAGATATAAAGATACATGCTTTTCCAGCATCACTGAGAATCTAACACAGATTGCAACACAATTTGCAACAAGATCTCCATTTACTGCTTTTTGTTGTTGCTGCAGACCATCTTAAATTATTGTGAGATTATTCAGAATGTTGCGGCTTTTCAAAGTTGATTTTCTCTTAAAACATTGCAGCAAATTTGTTCCACGCTTCTTGTTTTCCATTTGATAATTCAAGTACTTGGATTGAATGAATTAATTATGAGTCACGTACATTATGAACTATTCCATGTATTAGAACCACAGCTGTTTACTGTCATTAATTATTGGGATCATTTTGAGATGAACTTTGTTATAACCTTGAAATGAGCAAGTTGATGGAGAATATGAACCAATGTAAAGTTTTTCCATAGCTCTGTAATATCTTTCTCTAGGAAAAGCTGCAGAAGTATTTTAAAAACAACTTTCAGTTCAAAATTATCTGAAGAATAAACCAGAAAATGTTTTCCATCTATGGTAAGAGCTAAACTGGGTTCATCTCTATTTCAAAAACCAGAATTCGAAATCGTTTCTTGTGCTGTTTATCAGAAAAGAGAGATGGTCTGAATAGCCTATTGTTAGTAACAAGCTTTGCTTCATCAAGTCAATAAATGGTTGAGTTGTTATATCATGTAGTTTCAGTTCATGAATTGTGCATCTGTTCAAGCCTCAACAGACTGAGAGTCCCTGTTTACAGGCTGCAAACTTATCCTAGTTCGCAATTTCACTTTTTAAAAAAGAAATTAAATGGAGCACCAATTGCTAAAGAAGAGAAATCAACGTGCGATTTAGGCTAATTAGGGATACTGAGCAGTCGAGTTCATCTCAGACCTCTGAATGGCAACAAACCCTGCAAGCAAAACTTCCCAAACTCAGTGTTTTCTTTAATATAATAACTACCAAAGCTAACTCTTACCAGCATATTAATTTTAATGGCACTACCAAGCAGATTTCTGGAGATTATCAGCACCTTTGATCTCTTGATCCACATAAGCAAACCTCTTTGATGTCAGGTGGGAACCCAGCATGAATAAAAGACAGCCTATTTTCTGAGGAGCAGAGGCTGATCTGGAAAAGGTCAGGCAGAGAAAATGGATACATACACAAGCCAGAATCATACTAAAAAAATGCCATCTTTCTCTAACTGGCTAAATGAACTTTTCTGAGGCTATTTGCTTTGCTTTGTTATGCTTTAGTGAAAGTGAAATACAATGCATAGAGAATTGTGGGTGTAGCATTTCCCTTCCTGGCTTTGACATTTTTGGTGGGTTATTACTGCTAAATATTTGTGAGCGTTTGTGACCTTCAGAGCTCAAAGAGCTGCCACCGGGAGGTAGATACATGCAGAGCCACAATTAGTGCAGCATTTGAAGCACCAGTGGCAGCTCTGTTAGCTGTAACTTTAATTTCAACCTCTGTCCCTGGGCCTGTGACAGTCCCTTCTCATAAGGATGGGGTGGTCAGGACTGTGGGTTTTGTGAGAAGGTGGAATAGGCTGCTGGACATCTGCCACTGGGGTGGTTTTGATAGTACTGGGGTGGCCCATAGTAGGGAAATATCCCAAAACAAACAGGGGAAAAAATGTGAAGAGGGAACAGCACCATTATAGCAGATACATAAAGAAACTATGACCTTCATTTTACCGCGCCTCTCTTCTTGCCCTAAACAAAGGAACATTTTCCATAGCTTATGTTTTGAGGCACAATAATTTTCAAGTGTTTTCATGTAAACAAAAAATTCTGCCAACTGATGTGAACATATTTATTCACAACATTAAGAGCTGTTTGTTATGGATATGCCGTTTTTGCTATGAATATGTCTGTTATGGATGTGCTATTTTTAATCACATTTCTGGTCACATTCTTCTAGAAGCTGTTATCTTAATTCTGAAAGGGGAAAAAACCCATCAGTCCTAAGGTGGTCAGATGACAGATGCAAACTGGCCATTATTTCCCTCCTTCAGCTGCTTATAACACTCACTGTGGATCTTCAGAGTGACAAGTGCCCTTGGTCCTTCCCAGGCACAGTGCTGAGATACTGGCAGAGGTTTGGTCCTCACCATTACAGTTCCTGTATTGCTGCTCTATAATTACAACATTTCTCATTTACAAAGAGTATTGCCATGCTGTCTAGTGTCTAAAAACATCCCAGTAATGATTTCAGACTCGTGAGGGCATTTTGCAGTATAGCAGAAGGAATACTTGGTAAGATTGCTGTGATCTAGGGTGCTCCATTTAGGGTCTTTTAGTCTTAAAAGGGATATCCTTCAAAAGCAGGTTTGTTTTGCTGCTTTTTTTTAATATAATAATTTAAAGCTTCAGATTATTCCTTTGATCATGAAATGTCATGCATACTGATGATCCAGAACTATCTCAGGGAATGAATGGCAGTACAAGGACAGTCTTGTCTTTATTTAGCATTTCTGGAAAAGTGGATGCCAGAATCTGGATTTGTACTCACATGTGTTAGGATGAAAAGTCAGCAAAGCCCAGATACACAGGGATCCCAGCATGATGACCCCCAACCTGCATTCCAGTGCCACCTCAGAGGCAGAAATTTGCAGTTCTGGGTTATACACCTTAGTTGTCTTATATAGGTGAGGAAATGAGTTAGGCACCAGACTGTGGGACTTACAACAGCCAGGGTGCCAAGCAAAGGGATGCAGAGAAAATGCTGAAACAAGAGATGAGTCTGAAGTTCCCTCTTCCTCTCCCAGGGCTTCTGACAGCTGAGTGAGAGGGGTTTATAGCTCTGAAAACCTGCAGCCACTTCAGTTGCTGCTCGTGTATGAATAACTGTGTTCAAAGAAGATGCCTGCAGTAATGGAACTGTTCCTCACCTTACACGTAGAGGAGATGATGGACACCATTTCACATGGGAGTTCATTTGGATGACTTTGGAATAGCAGCAGGCACATGAACTCCCTGCTTTGTGCTGAACTCGGTGGTGTTGGCACGGGCTGGGTGTTGTGTAACCATTCCTAATAAACAAAGGATTCTAGGCAGCCCACCAAATAGTTAGAGAATGCCTAAACACACCGTGAAACAAGATATCTGCTGAGACGCTCATCTCATCCAAGATAAGAAGGCCTCTGGGAATACACATTAGAAGTACTTTAGGTGCCTAAATACCTTTACTGATGACAGCTTAGGTGCCTTTCAGGTATGCCTGCCACAGGCAGAATTGTTGTGACTCACTCCCTTGAATGCAGGCATCTAAATTCTACTTGAGCTATGCCACAGACACCTAAAGGCTTTTGGAATCTTTTCCTAACTATTTGAATTTATAAAAATATCTTGTTTCAATAATATGGCAAGGATTCAAATGGTTTCCGATTTTTCTGTGTAAATGAGTAGGAGGTGATGTTTTGGATTTTTCAGATTCCTTCATTTTCCTAACATAATTACCAGAATAGGACTTAAATTAATCCAACCCTTCCAAAGTGCTTTTTATTGATTTGACCACATCTATGTTAAAGAAACGAAAATTTCTAGACAATATTTCAGGACTCCTTAAGTTGCTTTGTCAACTTTTCTTTTGCAAACATGATTCTGAGGCGAGATTTTTGTTGTCCCAGAATGTTGTTTCAGATAACATCTAGGCATGTTTTGCATTTTATATATGATCTTTACACCTTCTTTGCCAAACAAGTACCCTCAGCTTGTACAAACTTTTTAAAAATTCCCCACAGCAATGGAAACTTAGCATGAAAGGCATCTCTGAATGAATGTGCTGATTTCTAAAAATTGGAGAACAGCTTTCTTTTTTGTCTGAAGTGGAGTCTTTTCATTAAGAGCTGGAACTGTAAATTGGGGCTGGATATTTTAATGGTCCTACTGAAGACAGAGCAAAAGACAAAGGCTGATCATCTATGCAGAGCAAGACTGTGCTGTCTAACCAATTTAGCACTACAAAACCCCAAAAAATAAAAGATTTTGCCTGGTTTACAGCAGTCCAGTTTAATAAATCTGGCATCCTGCTGTGCCGTATGGACATTTGGTTGGTGGCAGTAGCTGCAGCCAGGTGATTTATTACTGCTAGTGACACATCCCTCTGGGTGGATGTGTAACATTGTTTGCACTGGAAGTTGCTCTTCTCCCAGACATGCACACCAGGAAATGTTAGCAGGACTACATCTTCTCCCAGATCAAATATCCGTGGTAAGTTGTTCTACGTTTGTCTCTGTGGTCTTTCACATTGCTAAGGCAGTAAGCCATGAAGCGGGAGCACATCCAGGTTTGCCTGGTGCTGGCTGTCCCAGGGACAGAGGAGCCTTGGGGGTGGCAGGAGCCCACTGCTGCCATCCTCCTCCTCCAGCTGGAATGCTGGCATTCAGGGATCACAAGGTGGTGCTCTTGTACTTACGGCAAATTATTGGGTGGCCAACATCTGAGGTGCCTGAGGCTGTCTCAGCCTTTTGCTACAAAGGACAAGCTGAGCTAAGCAGCACTGCTGGTGGTTGCACACCTGCTTATACCAGAAGAGATTCCCGGTGAGAACAGCATCTCCAGGGATGTGCTTTCCCTGTGTAAGAAAAGGTTAAATGCTGCACACTCACGGCATCAGAACATGTTGTGATACAGTGAGATCTCTTCTTGGTGCCTCATCAAAGACATTCTCTTGAGCAGATGTCATAAAATCTGGGCTGAATGCTTCCTTAGTGTTTGTAATTCTCCAGTGGGAGAAGTCGTGGACCCAGACGACATTTTCTGTATACTAAGGATTTAGCTATCTCTTTCCATCTTCTTTTAAAGCTGAGCTCACCACTCCTCGCCTAAATGAAATACTTTGGCCTTGTCACATACTGGCCTGATAAATCCCATTTAAAACAGAATATGCATATTTTTTACCCAAGCTGGACTCTTTATTTTACTTCATGCATTTTTCACTTACCCATTGTATTTTCTCCAAGGACTTCTTGGCTATAAGGATGACACATTAAACAATTTGTGATGTCTCAAAGGTCCTTTGCTACTGTATATACAGACCTAGTACCAGAACTCTAGAAATTATACAAAGGTAATATCTCAGAGAGCAAGATTCAAAGGGATTAAACATAGACAGTGGCTCTGGGACTGTGTTTAAAGATGATGGAACATCTCCTTTTTCTACAAATCTAGCAGATGGGTCATATTATAATGAATTGGTAGGAGGCTATTTCAGGAGACTGGAAGATGCAGCAATCTTGTAGTTAACAAGAGCAATTGGATTACAGAGCAGGCTGCTGTGATTGCTGCTCATTGTGTACCTGAGTGAGAACTGAGCATCTCTCACTCCACATTTCTCTGAGCACCTCATCTTTGTACATCCTCCTCACTACAAGTAATAGGCTGTGTCTGACAGGTGTTATTCTGTACAAGAGAAAACACATTGCTGAGAGCTCTCAACTGTACTTTAATGAGGCCACTGGCCTTCAGTTTCAAGCTGCATACTGGAATACAGAAACCTCATGCTTGTTACTTCTGGTTTTCTTTGAAAATTTTCTCTTGTTTTCATGTTGAGTGATCCCTTATTGCTCTGTATTTTATAACAAATTCTGTGTGCCCAACTTTTAGATATTTCTTGAGTATTTCAGTATCACTTTGCTGAAGTGAGGCACATGTTGAAATGCTGTTGTCACCACTGCATGCACCAGTAATTCATATGCATGGAAAATAAAAATAGTAGTCACTTGTACAGGTTTGGTACAAGGTCTTCTACAGTTAAAATTTTCTGCAGAAGCCATTACAACTTTGCTGCAAAGAAATACAGAGAGAGTTTGAGCTTGCTGCAGCATTCTGGAAAATAGAAAGGGATATGTTAAGAACAAAGCAACTTTTCTCTCTCTCATCCAACAGAATTTCTTATTCTTATGAGTCCCACAGTCTGATTTTAACACCAATGTGACATTTGCCATCTTCTCTTGAAATGGGCTCTCTAGCTAAAGGAAAAATTGCTTGTATTTTCTATGATCTTATTATGTGAGGACCCTGGAAAGAGCTGTGAAAAATATGTTCCCTACTTGCTCGGACACACAATGTTAATGACAAGGTCAATTCTATTTTACAATCTATTGGATTCCATAAATGCTACTGTACCGACTAAAGCAGTCTGCAGTAATAATATTGAAAATAGAGTTGAAACAAAATTTGAGTGTATATTGGCAATGAAGTGGTTCAATGTGATTGTAAAGTTCAAATCATGTATCAGGAATTCTAATGCATCCTGCCACACTTCAGGATAGGGTTATAATTCATAAGAAAAGGCTACAGCATTCAAGAATATAAACATGCACAAGAGCACTCAAATTACCTGACTGTACCTTCAGCAAGTTTGCAGATGGTACCAAGCTGAGCGGCGCAGTTGACACACCTGAGGGATGGAATGCCATCCAGAGGGACCTGGAGAAGTGGCCTATGGGAACCTTGTAAGGCTCAACAAGACCAAGTGCAAGGTGCTGCACCTGGGCTGGGGCAACCCCTGGTACCAGCACAGGCTGGGGGATGAACAGATGGAGACCAGCCCTGCCCAGAAGGACTTGGGAGTGCTGGGGAATGAAGGGCTGGACATGAGCCAGCAAAGTGTGTGATTGCATCTCAGAATGCCAGTCATGTCCTAGGCTGCACCAAAAGAAGCCAGCAGGATGAGGGAGGGGATTCTGCCCCTCTACTCCACTTTGCAGTGCTGCATCCAGCTCTGGGGTCCCCAGCACAGGAAGGATTGACCTGTTGGAGCAAGTCCAGAAGAGGCCACCAATTAGAGAAGTGGAGCACCTCTCCTATGAAGAAAGGCTGAGAGAATTGGGATTGTTCAGCCTGGAAAAGAGAAGGCTTTGGAGTGACTTAATTGTGATCTTCTAGCATCTGAAGGGAGCTTACAAGAAAGATGGAGAGAAACTTCTTACAGGATGATGCAGAATAGCTTCAAACTGAGAGAGAGCAGGTTTACATTAGATGGTAGGAAGAAATTCTTCACTGTGAGGGTGGTGAGGCACTGGAACAGGTTGCCCAGAGAAGTTGTGGATGCAGTGTTCAAGGCCATTTTGGATGGGGCTTTGAGCAACCTGGTCTAGTGACTCTGCCTAGGGCAGGGAGGGTGGAACTAGATGATATTTAAGGCTTGTTCCAATCCAAGCCATTCTGTGATTCTATGATTCTATGATTCTATGATTTTATGACCTTGACTGTCCCTGAATGTGTAATACCAACAAAACCTATGTCAGGATCCTTCATTGGCTTCTCTATGTACTTTCTTCTGTTTCTCTTCTTGAATGCAAATCCTTCGGATTCCTGGAAACATTCAAAGCCAGTCTGGATCAAGCTCTGAGCAACCTGATCTAGTTGAAGATGTCCCCTGCTCATTGCAGGGTGGTTGGACTAGATGACCTTTAAAGATCCCTTCCAACCTGAACTATCCTATGTTTCTAAGATAAAATAGCTCAGTTTTGCCACTTTTACAGCGGCATGAAGCCTCCATAATTCTAGTTGAGGTCTGTGGTTAGCACTACAGGTTAAATACTGAAGATTGTCTCTGAAATGACTAACAGAAAACTTCACAGCATGCTTGTTGGAGTTGAAATAAAAAAGCTGGTACTCAACTCCTGGGCTTCAGTTCAACATGATCTTGAGATCCTTGAGAGCCTTGAGAAGTCATTCCAGTTTTCCTTCAGCAAGGAAAAGGGCAAAGCCCTGTGTGTGTGGGAGAATAACCCCTGCACCAGAACGGAGTGGAAACAACTGGTAAGTCAGGCTGGCCCCACTGAAAAGAACCTAAGGACCCAGGTGCCAGGTTAAATATGATCCAGCCTGAGCTTCCATTCCAGAGGAAGAAGACTGCTTCCTCAGCTCCATTGCTGGGACCAAAGCCAGCATGGCAAGGACTGTTACTATCCCTTCTGCTTGGCACTCGCCCATCTGGAGCAGTGTCCAGCTTTAGGCCTAAAGCCCATTACCTGAAGGAGATGCTGAGGTGTCTAGGGTGAAAAGGACACCGGGAGGTAATGAAAAACAGCCCACAGCTATGCCAATGGGCATTAAAAAGACTACAGAATCAAGGATTTCTTGGAAGATGCCCAGTTGCAGAAGAGACAATGGCCACAGACTTTGTTCTGAGAGGTTTGGGATAGAGTTTGGGAAACAGTTTGAGAGCCTAATGAGAGTGGTGGTGGAATCTTTATCCTTGGAATGGGTCCTGAAAACTCAATTTAAAAAAGCATGGCTGACCTGACCAAGTGCAGGCAATAGAGCTGCAGGGTGAACCCCAGAGATCCCTCGCAACCAATGTTTCTGTGAGCTGATGATATGTTCCTGAGAATGCTCCTCTGGACAGAAAAAAAAAAAAAAAAAAAGGGATTATTATTCCTGCCAGAGTCATGTGGGGTATTGGGACAGTACATTTTCCATGCATATTGCAAGCACACACAAGCCTGAAATGTGCCATTGCCAAGATGTGTCTACTTGCCAAAAAGAGAAAAGCATGCCACAATTTTATGCCAAAAGCAGAAAGCCATACAATCTTGGCAAGCATAATGCATGAACCTATGACTGGCATGCTCCTAAGGCATCCACTTTCCCTTCTTTTGCCTGGATCAAAGGCAGAAGTAGTTCAGCTCTGCCCAGAGCGTGGCAAGGACACGTTTCTCACAGTGTGCACACTGGTGGTGAGACTGAGCCTGATCTGGCACATTCAGTGCTTTTAAAATACTCGTAGGACAAGGAGATCTTAATGTTACAGACAGATTTGAGAATTCTGAATTCTGTTTGATTCTGACAGCATTAGAAGTTCAGCTCAAAGAACAAAGATATGTGGCTGGGGCTTTGCTTCTCAGGGAGTACACAGGCTGCAACCCAGGACTCGGTGATGAAACTCCAGACCACAGCTCTAGTCTTGCTCAGTGAGTTCAAGAAACCTGAGCACCAAGCCAAAAGTCTATCCCTGGGAAGGTTTAGGTGGGAGTTTGAAGGGTCAGAGCTGTTCTGTTGTGCCAGAGCTGATGTGTAGAGGCATGACAGGGAACTGTCTCACTTGCTGTCATTCATTTGCTTCAAGACAGAGATGATCAAGGAGGACATGAATGGAGACACAACTTCATAAACCAAATCGGTTCAAGTGATTTTTTTAAAATACAATTCATTTCTAGAATGTTTATGTTAGATAAAGAAGCTGGTACTCTAAGAAGCAGGAACACTACATTAAGTGGGATAATGAATAATAGTATATCATAGCATATAAAGAATAATGGTATGAGCCCTCCAGAGGTGCTGAAGGATGTACCCCACAGGGGTTGGGGCCCTGTTTCAGCAGATCTCATGCCAGTCACTTTCTCTCACCTCTGCTTTCAATATAACTATTGTGATTACACTGGGAAGAAACAGGGTATCTTTTCTGAATCTTCTCCCACTTCCATTTCTGACAGCTTTACCCTGTGCTCCCTAAAAATTACCTGAGAATGAAAGGACTGTCCTCCTTGTTCATAGTTGCACATGATGATCTCTTGGACACTATATGAATTCTTACTGCTATATCCACCAATCTCAAATAAGCCAGAATGTATATAGCTGCTTTGGTGAATTAGAAAAGCACAACCATCAAAAACAGTGCAGGAAATAAACACACAAGAGTGTTGCTGCCTGCAGTTTTATAATTAAAGAAAGATCTTATCACCAGGAGGGTTTGTCACAACTGGAGGGAAGTTGTTTCAATTTTGTATTTCTTTTCAGGGTTCATTGAGAGTTTTCAATACTTCAGTATTCCTTTTCAAAACTTTTGCCAGTGCCTTGCAAAATCAATCAAAGCTGATTGTGTCAGCCTCTGAAGGCCAACATTTCTGTAGGGGAATGTGGAAGGCTTTTAGACATGTCTGTGAAGTAGTTTGTGAAGCTGGTGTTCAAAAACAGAGTAGTGCTGTAGCCAGCTGACTCCTTTGGGCCCATACACTATAATACATCTTCAACTCCAGCTCCCCATGGGATATTCCAGTCACGTTCAGTCCCTCCATCACCTCCACAGTTCCTTCCCTCCCACTGTAACCTCTGGAGTGCAGCCAGTTTAAGTTCACACTCTATAATTGACTGCAGGCAGCTTCAGTGAAAGGGGTTAGATAATAATTGGTTTATTTCTGAGAAATGGAAATGGAAAAATGTATGGGTAGCAGGGGAGAAGTGTGTTCTGACAAGTACATTTCATTAGACTAATTAATACATCTTATAAGCATTCAAACCCTTTCTGACCAAAAATGCCCTTAACTTCTATGTCAGGACAATAAACCTCAGCAGTCTGAGTTATCTGAGTTTTATAGAAACTGAATTCCAACCGTGCAGTGTTTGCCAATGCAGTGATAATGTCCAAAGCTTCCTCTTGTTAAGTCTGCCATGCTTTGTCATTGAGTGAGCTGCATCAGGGGACTTCCAGGCCTTCTTGTGTGACTTAATCAGTGTCCAGCCTGAGTGATGGGGTAGTGGCAGGAGCCAGCATTCCTGCAGGATGAGGTGATGTTGTCACCAAGTGGAAATCTCAAACTGAACTGCTATGAAGCAAAGTATTTTATGTCACTCCAGCAAATTCAGAAGAAAATATTTTTGTATTTTGGGCATGTCAGAACACTTTATTTTAATATAATTTAGTAAGAAACCTAATGTAGACATCTTCTCTAAGAATATTTAAAAAAAAAAAGATTTGTGTCTTTTGACATCAATAATTTCAGTCCTGTAATTCTGACTTCCAATGAGAACAAACAGTATAATGTCAAAATATCCCACTGAATAATTTTTTTTCATTCTCAGCTGTATTTTTCGGGAATTGGGTGGGATGGCATGTTTCTATACTATTTTTTTGTAATGTCTGTGCACCCTGAGACTGTTGGTGTAAATTTAAAACAGACCTTTCTATCCCAAAATAAAACTGGCACGTAGCCTTTTGATTCAGTTACCAGATGGTGTATGGTATTTATGAGAACAGTTGTTAAATGCTTTACAGTGTGACTCACCATGCTGATAGCTCCATATTAATGAAAAGTGGATGGTGCTATCGCAGTTACAAGTGCTCTATTGTTGAGGGGAGCTGGTTGAGCTGATTCATAGAAACAGTTTCCCTCAGAAGTTCAGTCTAGAATATTTGGATTCATCCTCAAAGTGCTGGTTTTATGCAGCTGAAAACTGCTAACTTTACTGGGAAAAAAAAGTCTTTTAAACCAGAACTTTGACTTTAGTTTCTGGGAAGGTAATGCAGTTCAGCAGTTAATTATATTTATTTTTTAAAATTAATTTCTGACCTAGGTAATACTTCTAGCTGCTAACTAAAATTATCTAGGGAAAAATGAAACATATTTGTTACGCTGATATCATTATATTACATATTAGCTGTTAATCAGACCAGCTGGAAGGTGTTCTTGCCTTTTCTTGTTGTAAGTTATGAAGAATTTTAGATAGTAATTTGTTTTTCCCCATTTTCACACTCTTAAGAAATCATTCTAGGGCAACATGATAGGATTGAATTCAATTCAGGTATTATTTAAAAATCCTTGCTATGAGATTTTTGATAAAACATTGCTTATCAGTTATTTCAAGAGCTGAAAAAATACTGACTGCATGCCACACATTTCATGAAATTAAAAGGACCATAAAACAGGCCTAAACTGCAAGACCACTAAAACTATTGCAAAGACAAGTAGATATCGTTGTTAAACACTTATTTAGTTGACTTTATCTCGTCGGTTTCTATGTTGCTTTTATTTGCTTTTGAGTAGTAAATCAGCTTTAATGGAAACACTGCAGCTGAAGTGGCATCTGTAGCCCTGCTACACTTTGCTGTAGCTCCTGTGAATAAAAATAAGCCCAAATATACCTGAACTAAAATTACAGACCTTGTTCTTTTTGGCTGCTGCATTGCAGACAGAGTCCACAGGGAATAGCCCCTGCTAGAGAGAGTTATTCAAAAGGTGCATGATTTCACTTTTTTCCCAATCTGTAAGGAGGCAAAATTCCTTAAAGTACCCAAAATGCACCAGAGGGATGGCAGCCCTGAATTGTCCTCTGATTCTTCATCATCTATGCAGAATTCACTTATCTCACATTACAGTCTGGATCTAAAGGCATCCAAAGAAAGAGTGGTTGGAAAACAGAAGTCTGGTGCAATGCCAGAGGCTCACAACAAATCCAGGAGAATTTTAACATTCTCCTGCTGCTCCCACAAATAATCAAACCTTACTTAAACTTTTTGGAGACTTTTTTTTGTCCTTCAGCTCCCACTAAGTCTTAGTAAGCATAGTGAGACTCCAGTGGGATCCTTAGCAGAGTAAAGTACAATTTGTGCCAAAGGCAACCAAGCAGCGTCTGGTGGCAAAGGTTGGAAAGACTTGTTGTACTCACATGATGTTGCAACAGATTTATCTTTACTCAGATGCCTGTTTGCACTTTGGCCTTGGGGTAATGCAGGGGAGATACAGAGACAGGTACCAGTGTGACCTTCTCAGTGACCACTGACCCAGCAGCTGCCTGTGACTGGTATTTCAGGCAGGGCTGAAGCTCCTCCTGGGCTCTGCATTTCAGCTGCAGAAAACCCCACCTTGCTGGCAGTAGTGCAGGTTGGATTCCTAGATACCACTGAAGGTCTCAGCCTGAGACTGCAATCACACGACTGTTTGCCCACACACCAGCCTGTCCAGGGGCCTTCATGCGAGTCAATGAATTTACCCAGGACAGTGAATTATGTATTTGTGTGTCTGACAAAAGGGGGTGTGAAGGTTTGCAGCATAAAATGCTACCGATCCAAACAAATGTGACAAAAAAGAGGGAGCAAGTATGAAGTTTAGAGCTGGCCATCTCAAATGCAAGTTTGCCTGAAACTCTCCTTGATATGTGTTTCATTTCATCCAGCTATTGCCCTTCTTTAAAGAAAAGAGAATTAAACTTCCCTGTGCTGTCTTTTAAAACCAAACACAGTCTGCAAACTCTACAGGAAAGAGCAGCAATAAATAGGGGGTCTGGAGGAACTGATTCATGAGGAAAAATATACATAGACCTTGGTGAAGTGGTGGTTCAGAGGCAATGTGATAAACCGACAAATATTTGCAGGCTGTAAATACCAAGGATAGAAATTTGACAGGACACAGTCAGACATAATCAGGTCTAAAAGGAGAAAAAAAATACATGCTGGGAGTAAAGGAAAAGGACAGTTCAGTGAGATGCAATATAGCTAGGAATTAATAGATGGCACACCTATCCTGCAGGGAAGAAAGTGCTGATAAGTAAATAGGCTGAGAGAGATGTCAGGACTGTCCATCTCTCACTGCTGTGGTAAGGTGACTTGTTAAATCTCAGCCATTTCTGTGTGTACATGCTTAGCTTTCAAAACCTGTCTTGGCTGCACTTAGAACACCATCTCTCAGGCTGAGTTTGCCAGGCCCAATGCAAATTTGGGCCACCCGTGCCACCCCTTCTGCAGCCACAGCATGTACCCACAGGCAGAGGGCTCAGGCAGCTCTCCCATGTGTCAGCAGATTCACGGTCCCACTTGTCACTGCCATGTGGGCATGGGTCTGGATGTGGCAAAACTGCCTCTTTGGGAGGTTTGACCTCGTGCAGGACCAAAAAATGAAAATTGAAGCAAGACCCTTTGAAAGCCTGTGAGAAGCCAGTGAGCCTCTGAACAGGTCTCTGCCCTGGCTGTACAGGAAGGTTTCTGCTCGGGTTCCCCTGCATCACCCCAGCAAGGTCTCAGACACACTGGAAATACCCGTTTTACAAGGCTCTACATTTTTTCCTCCGCCTCTCCCTCCGAAGTGCTGCCAGACAGTGCATCTTCTTCAGCAGCAAAAGAGAGTGAAGGTTTGTCCCAGCCCCAGGTAGAGCCAGGCTGACCCAACTCTACCCCTCTGCCCAGCCCTTGGGGCGGAACCAGGATCAGGATCAGGCAGGAAAACCTCCGGCCAGCCTTGCCCCAGCTGCTCCCAGCTCGGAAACCTCTGAACAAAATGTTCCCGGCGGGGAACTGGAAACGAGTTTGCTCCTTGTTGCAGATTTGCAAAAGACCTTCCGCACGCCAAAGACGGTCCCTGCTGGCTCCTCCCCGCCCCACCGGCGGCCGATAAAAGAAAGCGCTTCCACCAAGGTTCTTGGCTCCTGCTAACGGAGAGTTATTTCCTGCTTGGGGTGTGCTGGCCTTAGCCTCTGGAAATGGGAAATTCCACCCTGGATCCGGCGGGAACTTATTTCACTGACCGAAGTCCGTCCTGTCTCAGCGACATTCTGTGGGAATTTTTCCTCTGAGAAACCAGCGGCTTCTGAGGTTGCAAAATGGAGCTTTGCCTAGGTTTTTAACCAGCCCGGTTAATCCATCATCGGAAAACATTGTAAAATGACCCTTTAGTGACTTACTGTTCTATTAGACTAGAAATTAGAAGCAAAATTAATTTAATTAAACCAGCAAGTTATTCACAGACTAGAGACTGCAGTATTTATTACAGGCACTCCACTCTACCCTGCACCCTGAATGCAAAAGCCAGGCCATCTGATCAAGTGAAGCTGCTGCTCTGAGTTTATGAAGGCAGCACTGAGGTTATGAGAGGTGCAGGGGGAAGGCCTTCAGGTCTCTTACTTCAGCTGGAAAAGGCTCGGCTTTCGCACGGCGTGTTTACTTATGTTTCCCTTCCCAGCATGTCGTGACTTGCCCTTCCAGGAGTGCAAAGAGATCTACAGATGTTAGTTCATCACGCTCACCTGTGCATGGTGTGAGTTTTGGCTCCTGCTGCGCTCCCACCCGCGGTAGCAGACAGGCTCTGCTCTCAGCGCGGCCCTGTGCGAGGGCTCAGCACGCAGGGAGCAGGGCAGCTGGGGCTCTAAAATGGGGTGTCTCTAAATTTCCAAGCGGATTGCATTTGAGTGTCACCTCAGAGGCGAGAAGGAAATGACCCCTCTGGCTGGCAGGCACGGAGCGGAGCTGCTCTGCGTGTGGGGAGCCTGCCCAGAACACCCGGGCGGCCCTGGCAGAGGCGGGGGGAGCAGCGAGCCTGAGGGCACACAGCCCTGCGGCATCAGGAGAGGGAGAAAATCCCACGTGAGGCTGACCCAAAGGGTCAGGAGCACTGCCAGCCCCCTGATAAGAGGGGCTTTCAATGCCCAGGACTTTTACACAGGCATGGTTTTCCCGGGATAGGGTTTGGAATATAAAGCTCTAAATGGGGTCAGAATAACAAGACAAAAATTAAATGTAATGGTACATGAGATCATTTTAATTAAACCACTAAAGAATAACGCCAGGAGGGGCAAGGCACAACGCTTGGCCTCAGGCTCCGGTGTCCCTGTGGCTGTGCAGCAGGAGCAGTGGCACTGAGTGACACCCGGGCACCCCCAGCGGGGTGTTCGGCGACAGGCGAGCTCATGTGGCAGCCGTGTCCCGCGGAGCAGATGCTGCCCGTGGCCGTGACCGGCGTGCAGGCAGGCAGCATTCCACATGTGCTCCCGGGGTCTCCCGATTGGTGTGCTCCGCCGAAGGGGCTGGTCCTGGAAGTCAGCTCCTGTGCCTGTGACAGATGATATTTTTATGCAAGAAAACAAAACCAGGATATCTGATGGACTGCATTATCTTTACAGACAGCTTGGAGCTACAGATGCAAGGCAAGAAGTTTTATGCTTGAACTTCAGAACTGTGAGTGGAATTTAAGAGCAGTTTTAAATGCCTACTTTTTTATTACTATTATTATTTTGTGTGTGCATATATGTGTGTGTGCAACTTTGCATGAAGTATATATATCTGCATAACTTCGTTATCGAGCAGGCTGTTGTGAATTCTCCTAAGATGAAATAATTATTGCTTTGGAAAACTTTCACAAAGTCTTAGCTGCATTTACAGCTGGACTAATATATGTGTACACTGAGGAAGAGAAAGATGTTCTTTTCAAGTGAGGGCAATTAGTCTAGTTGGAAATTATTTCAAATCATCTTTTTCCACTGGAAGATCTGTTTGAGCAGGACTACTTGTACTGAGGGAGAATCTTCTGGGAGTTATCAGCAAATGTCAGGCTGGTCTGTGTGTCTTTGTTACAGGCACATTTGATGTTTGCTTGTGTATGGAGAGGGATTAGGTAAAAACCTGCTGTTACCATTGTGTGGCACTGCACTTGCTGGATGAAAAATCTGTTGGTACCAGGTGTTAGAAAGCTGGCCAATTAATGATGATTGCAGGAAATTAGTTTAAGAGAATATTGTCCATTATGATGCAGATTTACAGAACTAATTCTAACAGATACATTGCACTAGCGCAGGAGGATCATTTCTGTAGCTGAAACATTAATAACCTGCTCTTTCTTGCATAGAAATAATGAAATTAATTTCTGTGGGAGAGCTTTAGGGGTTGATACCCAGAGCAGGAGTCCAAACCTGAGCTGGCAGTTTGCCACTCCAGGCTTGTGATATTTTCACTTCCTTATGGGAAC
Organism: Dicaeum eximium; assembly: GCA_013396995.1. NCBI lineage: Eukaryota > Metazoa > Chordata > Aves > Passeriformes > Dicaeidae > Dicaeum > Dicaeum eximium. Next base: position 3,250,700 of record VWZP01002845.1, read on the forward strand.
TGTCCAGGATGGTCTAACTGGACCCCTGTCATCCTAGGGTGTTATTTTATATACAATCGTGTGAAAAGAGCTATCTGCTACAACTTTTCTTGATTCACTTTGATGCTAGTGCAAGCTGGAATACATGCTCAAAAAAAAAATTAAAAAATTAAAAAGGTTGTCTTAAATCCTGTCTGGATTGTTCCACAGCTCTTTCTAGATACCCAAAACAATCCAACACCTTTCTCAATTTAACATGCGTTTTCCTTAGAAAGCAGGCATGTTTCTTTTCTCTTCTTCATGTTTCTCTTTCTTGGCAAGGGTGTTGCATCAGTTTATAAATTTATATTCTGGTGACTCCAGGTGAAATCCAAAGGTTAAGTGAAATGTGGGTAAGTGGCATGTTACTGCTAAGTAGGTATAGCAGAAATCCCATCCCTGGTGGATCCATCACCACTCATTCTCTGTCTGGGTGCCTCCAGATCCTGCAGCAGCACAAACAGCATCCAGATGAGGTGTGGGCATACAAGTGCATTTCTGCTGCATTAGTCAGAGCACAGAACATGGGATGATACCAGCTTAGTACAACAGGCAGTGAGGCAATTCAGTCCATTGCCTGATAAAAAGTAAATGTCAGTATTTCTTTAACAAATGAATTGCTGGAGTAAGCCTATAACTTTTTGCTACTATTATATCCTTGGTTGGAGAGTTTTTGTTACACCACTGGCTTCTCTAAAGTCAGATATACTGCATCATCAAGCCCTGCCAAGAATTAACCTGAACTTATTGGAAATAATACAGTGATGATAAATTTCCCTTACCTTGATTCCTTTTCTCTATCTTTTTTTGGTCACTACAGCAGGGACAACCTGGGTTTACCCAGCAGAGCAAAATACAGCGTTTTTTCCAAAACGGAATTTGGCACCAACAGAAAAGTGGTCCCACAGAGAAAATAATGAAACTCAACATATTTTGGCCAGAGAGGCCTTCTTAATTGATGTGGAGGAAATCCTAAATGGAAGAGTCCTGCTCATAGATGTATAATGAATTGGTGTTCTGCGTTGAACAAACTGCAGCATTTTTATTTCAATAATGTTAAAATCAATACATTCTCTTTTCACTTTCTAAACAGCAAATGAGGTTTAAAAGAAAATCTAGGCATATATAGAAATGCATTTCAGCCAACTGTCCTTTAAATGCTGATAAAGTCCTTAAACTAAAGGGCCTCTATAATCTTTACAATGTAAAATGTTTCCTCTTCATGTCACATAATTTGGTTCTTCTTGTTCCCTTAATTTGGCAGTATTTTCTCTATTAGATATTGCTGCCTAGATGGAATGGGCCAGATTCTCAGCTAGCAAGCATGAATAGAGAATAACTTCATTGAAGTCAATGACATGACCCTGGATTCATTCCAGTGTGACCAGAGCTGGAATGTGGTTCAATACAGGCAGCTGCCATCCCTGCCAGGCTGGCCGAGGAGATGAACGAAGAGTTACTGCAGTTGTGCGTGTTGCTAGCAGAGGGATGGTCCTGCCAGCTCTCAGTTGTGCTTTCACCTCCAGCTTCTTCCAAAAGCAGAGATTAAACAGAGCAATCTCACTTTATTCCATGAACTTAAGCTTTGTGTCTCCAGCAAGGTTGAAGCTAAATCCAGCTACGTGCCCTCATACCTTGTCTAACCCTTTGCCATCTATCTCAAGAAAGCAAATCCAAGTGTTACTCTTTATTTTCTTTCCTCCTGCTCAGAAAGATTTTAGGTTTTCCTTGATAATTTTTATGTTTGTGGTGTTCTGTAGTGGTGATGTTGTTTTAGGAAGCTTGGCTTCTTGCTGTGAAAGTGCTGCTCCCTGTGATACTCCTGGAGGCTGCTTCCCCATTCCTGGAGAAAGTTCTGGTTTCCGTCTCTGTTGTGTGATGATAACCACACTGTTCCCATGGCCACCTACCCAGCAAAATAACTCCCAAGTCTTTGTCGTGCAGAGACTAATGGGATTATTTTGTATTATAGGTGGGGCTTCCTTGCGACCGTTTTGATTTCCCTGTTCTGCCGGCTAGGACAGTCCAGAGCTCCTGCACTACACAAAGGAGAGGTTTTGTGTGGCTCTCTGCAGGCTCTGTCCTATCTCCTGAGATTCTTCCCAGAGGCATTAGCTGGCCTTGTTTCAAACAGGAGAGCCAGCTCTGACTGATATTGCTGGTCAGAAATATCCAGTTTATACCTCTCTTGCTGCACCAAAAGAACTGAATTCTGTGATATTTTTACCAATTCATCTCAGCTAGTTGGAAATGCCAAAGCTACAAAAGGGTCTGTAGGGGATGACTCTGCATAGGCTCTGGGGTGAGGCTGGTTTCCTAGTTACTCCAAAGGGCAAACAAGAACATGGTATGTTTGGATTTTAAGGAGTTCATTACAAATGCTACCTGCTGTGAGAACTTCCAGGAACACACACATCTCTAAACATTCAGTACCACCAAGAAATAAACACACCAGCAAAGCCAACAGGCCTGTTCTTCTCTGGTGTTTCCCAAGTTCCTAGAATGAAGTGTGTTCATATCTACCCCTGAAGTGGGGATTAGATGAAGCTAAGATTCAGCTGAACTCTAGCTAAAATAGTTTCTTTTGAAGTACTTTTTATCATTACATATCAGATATTTTTGTGCTATGTGGGCATGTTCTCAACCACAGCAGTCTATTAATCAAAAATAACTTACTAAGTTCCATCTGTATGGGCACAAGGTTTGCCTTACAAAACACTCATATGATGTATGCAGCCTAATTACAAATTTTTTATAAAGATTTTTAATAATTCTTAAAACTCTAAAGTTTTATAAAGCCTTACCTTTTGTAACTATTTAGTATTCTGTAGCATTTTGTTGCTGATAATAGGTATGTATCACAGGCTGTTATTTTAGAACAAGTAGTTCCACTAGGAAACTAGAAAAACGTGCCTGATTTTCTTTTTTAAATGCATATTCTGCTTCCACATGTGCATTTGTGAGATGAGGATATTTTTTGTGCAGTTAGTCAACAGGGGTTATGAAAATGATCAAGCAGGTGAAGAGAAGCTGAGCACAAACAAAAGAGTCCACAAAGTCAAGGAGGTCTGTGGACCTAAAAGATAACACCTTGGTCACAACACTGCTAATATCTCTGTTTTTTCAGGACAGGGAAGTATCACACTGTACTCTCACAAAAGCTTTGCAAAACTGGGGCCTTTGAGTCACCTGAGAGAAGCTGTCCAGAAGCAATGTGTGAAAGGAAGGGAGTTAAGGGCAAAGGAAAACGCTGTAAAAACAGGCTGGTGCTAATACAACACAAATGCTCCTTGAAGCTGAAAATGAGAAAGCACCAAATCTGTCAAGGGGAAAGATGAGGGTATGAGTAAGAGTCATGTACCTCTGATGTTTTTTGCCCTTTGTGCTATGTGTCTCACGCCTTAGGGTAAATGAATAATACTCTGTTTTGAAGACAAATTAAGTTACTTTAATTAATGCATAATGCATTGTTTTGAAGACAAATTAAATTACCTTAATTAAATTGCTGGTTGTGGGTTCTCAGGAAAAAACCCGAGTGTATTCATATGTCAAAGGTAGGGACATCGTTTGGGATCACACATGTAAAAGGAATGTGCAGGGGTGGAGGGCGGTGAACCACTGAGCAACCCAGACCACAAGCTCTCTGGCTCTATCAAAAAAAATTAGAGGGATCCCACTGTTGATCGCAAAACCTTTCCAGCCACAGCTGGCTTTTTCAACATCCAAACCCCACATGCTTTAGTGCCACTGTACTATGTCCTGAAATTACAGCTGTCTGAGTGGCATATCTAGACATCATAAAAAACCCTTCCTCTTTTAACAGTTTTCCTATCATATAGAACCAGAAATTGATGTGGTTTCTCTCTGTCCCTCTGTGAATAAAGAGCTAAGAGCTCTTTCCCTGCCATGTTATTGTAGTACACAAATAGGTAAACTAAGTATATTTTAAACAGGGGGCATTTATGGATTGGTTGTGAAAAAACAAGTAGGACTGATTTTGATATTTTGGAGTTTAGCCAAAGGGAAAAAAAAATTGGATATTGTCTGTCATTGTCCCCAGCTGAAACTTCGAAAACTCCAGTCTGTATCTTTATACCCTGATATATATCTTTACACTCTTACATCCTTGCACTTGTATTCATGTCTTCATACCTGTCTTTATTAACCTGCAGAATTTAGTTCCACTGAATTCTAATTATTGGAAACAAATGTGGATTTATCTTTAGTGCAAGGTAGGATCGTAGCCTTGATGTAAACCAAGAACATGTGTCTCAAAAGAAAATCCAGGTAACTGAAATGGAAAATAATTAAAGGCAATGCAAACACTCATGATTTTTAAACACTTTCTAAAGTTTTTATGGGTGGCTGGAGCAGAGTCTAGTTTTGGGCTGAGCAGTGCTGCAAATTCATTAACCTAAAGGGAATAGAAATAACATATGATTAAGGTGCCCTGAAACATTCTGTAAACTCTGCTGAGAAGTGCCTCCTGTGTAATTTCTGCCTTTGAAATGTTCTGCACCAAAGCACAACAACAGCACCTGCAGGCAGCTCAGACTGGGGAGGAAAGATAAGGATGCTCTGCCCTTTGTTGTATCAAGAGAGCAGTATCAGGAAGGGGGACTGTGACTGTATTTGTTGGAATTTGGTGGGGGTTAGAATTTAAAACATTGCAAAACTCCATGAGAGCTGTGATGCCAATACAGGATCGAGATATCAGTATCAGCATAGTCTGACATGCCTAAACACAAACATCATTGTCGAGGGTGCCTGTGCTGTTGCTATTTCATCATTTTAATTGCAATAATACCTAGAGGTGAAGCTGTGCTGTGCCAGCTGCACAGAGTGCATGACAATACAGCTACACAGTGTGTCTGCACTCCACTTGTTCTGCTCCACTTACCAAAAAAATACCTGTGACCTCAACTTTGAGGTGATTTAAGTAACCCTGCCTGGCTGCAGGGCAGAGATAGGGTATGAAACCCCACCCACTCTTCATGCTAAAGCTGAGGCCTCTCTTGAATGCTCCATTTTCCAAAGGCCTTTCCACTATTTTCATGGAGGCAGGAGAAGATTTGCTATCTCTGTTGGGTCGTGTTTGCGCTCTCTATGTGGGTGTGAATCTCTGCAGGCTGGGGAGCGACAGTACCATGTCGTGCCAGGCCCACAGCCAGCGCCCTCACTCCTGAGAGCATCTCACCGGCTGCAGAAGGCACAGCTGCCCCTCCTGCCCACCAAACCCCTGATCTTAGCAAGAGGGATCTCAGGTGATGCTCCAGCACTCATTCACAGAATCATAGAAATAGTGGAAAAATTTGGAAAAGGTCTGCAAGGTCATTGAGTCCAGCCTTAACCTAGCAATGTCAAACCCACCACTAAACCATGTCCCTAAGTGCCACACCCACATGTTGAGACACGTGAAGGAAAAAGAAGAGGGAACCTTCCTGAAGCATTTTTCAAGCATGGTGGAAGAGCACTGTGTTGTCTCTCAGGCAGTGTTGCACACAGTTACTCCATCACCCCTCCAAGGAATTCAGGCATTAAAACTTCAACACCTTAAATTATGTTGCTAGGGTCAGGAGCTGTGATGCCTCAGGTGGGTATCCAAGCCAGAAATGCAAAAGCTCACACAGAATTTCCAAGCAAGTAAGTAAAAATAACATTCCTCCTCATGTTTTTGGCTCTCCATTTTGACATGGATTAAGCAAACACACAGATAGCAGCAGCAGGAGATGCCAAAGAGAAGGATGTTTTATGTAGATAATTGCATGCACAGCTCACGTGTAGTCAGGGCAGCGATTTTAAATGCTGGCAGTGATTTCAGTGGCTGCTCAGTACTGAAACAGAGAGGAGCATTCCTCTTGCAGGTCCTTCCATTCTGCAGCACTGAGCCTGGCAGTTTGTCAGTGATAGATCTGCTCTTCATTGCTGCTCTTTGCTGGCATGTGACACCTTGGGATGCTGCACTGTTCCTTTTTTTTACATTTTGAAGGTGACTTCCATTTACCATTTCCCCCAAACTTTAATTGCCAAATGCTTCTGAGAAACATCTCCATGGAACTGAGATGCTGCTCCAAACCCTTTGCAAGTGCAAATTAACTAATCTTGCAGAAGTAATTGACAGAAAAGTAATTTCCCTTTGTTATGACAAAGAGTATTGTAGTATGAGAGTAATGACTACAATTTAAGCAGCTATGAATTGTACATTAGAGAGCTCTAGAAATGAATATTGCTCACAATGAAATTTAAATTGCATTTCTTCTGCATCTAGCTGTTTATAAATAACACTGCAGTTACAGCCACAATAGTCATTTTTGTCGCCAATTTCTTATTGCCACTGACAATAGTAATAAAAGATCTAGCTAGCTGATGGCCACTGCAATAAATGGAGGTTAGAATACTCTTTATTAGGCTCAAATTTTGCTAGAAATGGGAACACAAGCGTAGATACAAGCACAGCATGAAGTGAAAGTGCCTTGAAAATTTAGCAGCTAGCATCTCTTTCCATAGTTAGTAATTAAAAAACAAAACAAAACCAAACAAAACAAACAAAACAAAAGCCAAACATGTCTTCTTGAACTTTGTCATATAAATTGGGATTTTGATACAAATTTCTGGCTTGGACATAATTCTCAATTTACCTGGAAACCACATTTAGATGCAGAATAATATGTTGTTTGATATGCACTGTAGTAGCCTCCAAAACCTGTTGGATCCTGCACACACAAGTACTTGCATCAGTCTGCAGCAAACTCTGCATCTTTCAGTGATTTGTAAAGCACCCTGTGCCTGCATCCTTGGTGCAACAACCCTGTCTGATCACACGTGCTGCTGGCATCCTTTTTTTATAGCTAGCTTGTGAGACTGATCTTCCTGTGCATGTGGGATAGATAAAGACAGTCCTGCTTGTGGTTTTGGTATTTTTGCAGCTCATCAGCACAACAGAGCCCACCAGCAGTCCTCTTTGATCCCAGCAGGTCTTCCTAGAAAGTTAGAACTCAGATCCGGCATCTTGATGTGTTTTACTGTGTGCGGACATGAAATCTGTGTGGGCATTTCTCAGCAACATCCGAGCAGGTTAAGCTGCCCACGCTGCTGTTGTCACTGTCATGTCTTTGCTGCATTTTATGGGTGAGCAGGGACTGTCCTTTTCCCCAGGGATGGTGATGCTGGAGCCACAGGTGGGAGAGGCAGCCACATTTGCAGTGGGAGCTGACTGATCTCCAGTGCTCTTCCTTCAGCCCAGGTGCCACACACACGTGCCCAGAAACTCTCTGCTTCTCAGAAATGCTTTCTCTGAGAAATGCAGCACTACCCAAACGGTAGGAGAATAATGCAACAACATCTTTTCTTTGTGTATATTTAAAATATTTTCAATTGATCTACACTTGAGCCATTGCCATCGCATTTCTTACAGTTTTTACTACAGCAATGAGTCCTCAGGACAGGGTTTCAAAGAGGAAAATGGAGTGTGTTGAGGCAGAGCATGGGGTTAATAAAGCCTGGAAAGGAGGTGACACTAAGAAATGCAAAGCAAAGCAGACATGGGCAGTGCTGTATGATGTGGGTTGGCTCAACTAAATGGAAATTAGTATCCATTACATTTTTATAAACCAGGCAAAAATAATCGGAGTTAGAGATAAACTAGCTTGAGCGTGAGTACAAGCTCTGCTGCATGCTCCTCCGTGATAATGGGATAAGTTACAGATGTAAAGAATTTTTTTCTGCAGCCTGTGAATTAGCTGGCATAGCTGAGCATGCAAGATTTTAAAACATACCCTGGTTTTCTAGTGGCCCTCACAGAGAATGAGTAAAGGATCTGAAAGATCAATGAAAAAAAAAAAACCAAAAAACCAGGCTGAAATAGCAACAAAGAAGCAAATGAATAATTTTGTGCATGAGGGACTCTCCTGTGGTTTTTTTGCAAGCATCTCTAACACTGTTTTCTGCTCCTCTGACCCTTTCTTACCACTTTGTAACTTTATAGAGGTACAGATATCACAACTGGCTAATGCCTGAGAAGAAGCAAAGGAAATAATCATCCCTGTGCTGCCAAAAAGCATAAGAACATGAGTAATGGGAAAACTAGTTTTATGTGACAACTGGTGAGGATTTACCTTGAAAAAAGGAATACTCAATCTGAAAACTTACACCTTGAAATTGGTTGTAATTGGAAGCCACTACAGTAGAGCAAATTGGAAACCTTTTAAATAGTGGCTAAAACATTTTTTCTGTAACTAAGACCTGCGCATTAGCTTCAGTCTGAGAATAAATATTTTGAGTCAAGAATTTTTTGATAGAAATCTATAATTACTTTTGCAATATTGCTGGTATCCATCTACTTAGCAAAGACTCTGACTTTATTAGCTATTCAATCATCTGAAATACTCTGTTACCAAATGCTTAGGGAGAACAACGTCTCTGTCGGATTCTGCAGCTGTTGGGTTCTGTGTTTAATAACCTGTTATATTTCAGACCCTGTAGAAATTAGTCACTGAAACTTCTCTTCTTTTAATCGACCCCCAGGTTAAAGATATGGTCAAACGAAATCCTTTTTGAAGCTAGCTTCACAGAATTTTTGTCCTTGCCTAAGATTTAGATCACCTCAAATTCTCTGTCAGGAATCTGTGTTCCTCAAAAATGTTTGAAAAAATGCTATTTTAAGGTCATGTCCTTGTGTGTGTGACAGCTTAGGGGGACTCTGCCCCAACCTCAGCAGGAGCAAGGACGAGGAACTCCTCATGCTGCACTTCCAGGGCTGTGGCACCCACCCATGATCTGGCCAGCAATTCCATCTGATGATAAACCTCCAAACTGCCAAGAAAATGATGAAAATAAGGACACACCTGCCAGTGAGGATGCAGCCCTGGTGTAAGTGCGAGTGATTAATTCCTAGTCCCTCTCTTCCTTTTTCCATGCGGTTGTCTGCTGGAGGCAGCCTCAAGAAATCTTTCTGTGACCCAGGGCAATATTATTCTCCCTGCTCTGGCCAGCTCCATGGCTTTTCTCCAAGAGATGCTATGGGGGCAGAACGACTATGGGAGAGTCTCTGGAAATTTGTCAGGGCTTAGGAAGCATGCAAAAATGTTAGTGACCACGTACCTGGTTCTCCTGGCAGAGCTGCCCCCGTTAATAAATCCCACATCTTTTCTGTACATGAGGTGTCTGTGGCTGAGTTAGTTAAGGAGGCCAGCCTTTGCCAGCTATGTGATTCATCCAACAGCTCCAGTACTGTCACTGTCACAACTTGTAAAGCCAAGATAGCCAGGAAAAGACCTCTTTTCTTGGAGGCTTCGAGGAGCCCAAGCCTTGTAGGCCATTGCAGTAAAGAAAGAGAAACACTGGGATCCGCAAAAGGGAGGGCAACTCATGGTAGTCATCATTTAAAACATCAGTTTATACAGCTGAGGAATGAAATTACCTAGTATCTAGTTTGTTCCTCTGACATTCTCTCCTTTGCATTCCTTTGCTGTGAGTTCAGTCTGCATCATCTCCCCCCCACTGTATCATCTCCCTCCATTGCTGATCCCAGATGAAGCAATCTGAAAGGCACGGAGCACAAGGGAAACAAACTGCAAACTGAGACTGCTTAGTGGGTTTCTCGAGCACTAGGACTCCAGGGACAAGAAACTTGGCTTACAGTTGGTTAGGGAAGGCTCTGCAGCTGCCTGGAGGTGGGAAAACAAAACAGTGTCATTATTTCTACTTTGTTAATGAGACATCAGGGTGGGTCTCTGCAGCTGGAAAGACAAAGGGTAAATGGAAGTCAGGCCTATTACACAGATTCAACAGATGTCTCCTAGCCTTACTGGAGATGATGGTAATGAGAGCAAATAGTTCCTAGCCCAGCCCATAGTGAAGGCTTTCTATGGTAGGAGGACTTTGCAGCACACTGAGAGACTGGACAGACAGATGGCTTCACAGCCCCACTTTGCTCCAAACTCACTTGAGGGTTGGGGACATCAGATGACCAAAAAAAAAAAAAATCAAACAAAACAAAACAAACTAACTAACTGACTAACAAAAAAACAGGTAGAAGTAGAAATAAAAAGTAGAAAGAAGAAAGATGAATAAAAGTGCATATTCACTTAACCATGGTCAGATGAGCATGAGTTGCAGGGAACTAAAGAAGTAGGTTTTGAAGATGTTATTTTGAAGATTGTTAGTATGTTAGCTATGTTAAAAGTTAACTATATTTAAAGATTTTAACTATATAAATAATATAAATATATAAAAGTTTTGTTTAAAGTTCACTATGTTAACTTTAAATATGAGGAAAAGGAAACCAGAGAGCAGGTGTTAGTCTGGAAGTTGAATCTGCTGCTGTTAACTGGGAAAAGTAAGGAATAGTCAGTCTCATAGTTGTAAGTTTTGATAGAAAAGATGAGCTCAGAGCAGGGAGGACCACAAGTGTCCATGACCAAGCATAAGAGAGGATGGCAATTTGACCTCCTGAAACCAGGATGTGAAGAGCAGTGTTTTGTATGGATTTAAACTAGGTGGTTCAGAGGGTGCATAAATATTACAATGAGGATGGAGGGCTGGCCTAACATTGCCAGGATCTGGCCTGCAGAGAGCAAGATAAAAGCATTGGCAGCCTAGAGAGAACATCCTTGAGGTGGTGCTTCATAGGCTGTTGCATTGTCACAGCAGTAAAATGAAGGACAAGAATGTCCAAGCAATGTTTAAGTGGCACTGCATCAAATGCTAAGCAAGTCAGTACCCCATGCACATCATCCTGAAGTGCAGTCCAAAGTATTGTAATTACTTTTTTATGAAGACTAATGTGCTTTTTGCCTTCAGGTAGTGTCCAGCTTTCTCAAGTCTGGTTCTTGTACATTGTCAAAGCTTCTGCTTTCTGTCTGGACTTCCAATTTCTTGAACACTTTTTCTCCTTTTCTTGCTCTGGATCACTTTCTGTGCTGGTCTCTCTCAGTATGTAATGCACATTTCATCATACTGACTATGGCATATTCTCTGAATTCAAGTTCTTCTCTAAAGCACTTTACTTCTGGGTAGCTCTCCAGGGAAAACTGTCTCAATGTGCTGTTGTCTGTTTCATTTATCCCAAAGCATATCCTTGCTCAGGTTCAAGCACACCTGTTTCACATCTCTTTATTTGATGTCACTTATCAGCCCTTCCTGCTTTTCTCCTTCCTGCTTCATTGTTTTAATTCACTGTGTTCATCTGATTTACTGTGTCATCTGTGCCAAAGCTATTTGGCCCAATTCTCATCCTAATTATGGAAATTTACTCCACCAAGATGGAGTGAGAGCAGTTATTCTGGTGTTGCTGATACACCAGGACCTGAATTTGGGATTGATTTCTTTCTTACAATAGCATGTGTGACTTTGGCAATATCATTGAATAATGAACCTGCTTTCATTTAGAGTACTCAATACCAAATGTAAAATCTAACAATGATAAATTCTGAAAAAAAACCCTGATTTTATTGTAATTGTCCGTCTACAAATGCTGTCATCTGGCAAACAGCAGTCACTAGAGAAACTCCTTACAATGCAGTCATAACCGGGAACAAGATGGATTTTTCCTGGTTCTGTAAGCCATTAAACCAATGTGACAGACAGCATAGCCTTCAGCAGCCTACAGCAGGGAAGGCTTTAAAGACTACATTTATTTTGAAACACCTAAAAATATTTTTAAAGTTCTAATCTCAGGGATAAGGAGGAAGAGTGGGAATAGTTGCCTGGAAGTTGTGAAGCTCCAAGAAGGAACAGTATAAATCCTTCAGTTCATCAAGGACAAAATATTTTTCCATAAATACAGCTTAACTCTCCCCTCATGCTTCTTTTCCACCTGTTATTCAGCACACTGAAGCTACATTTTCTCCAAGCATCACACTTTGGCTGAAAAGACAGCTTGGCTTCTTGCCAGATAGAATGGCTTAAAGATATTTCAATGCTTATTTGACTTGCTGTGAATGAAAAGGACTGCTGGATTTTTCACCATCAACTCCTCACATTTCTGCAGCAAATCTTTCCTGTTATGCTCTGGGCCTCCCAAACTCCTTGCCTCTACAGGTTAGGGGACACTGAAAAGGTGTGTAACCCTAGAGAGTGCTGACAGCTTTTGCAGAGCATGTTGTTGACTTGTACAGATTCAAGCAACGGATGGGGTCTGTCAGGGAGTTTATCCATGGGCCCAGAGGCTGCCTGGGAATGCCAGCTGGGAAAGCAGTTCCCTGGCCAATGAGCCCTGTGTATGTCTGAGCTGACCCACAGGTGAAAGGGAGAGTCTGCAGAACTACCAGAATCCCCTGCATGAGATACCCACACAGCTTTCCTTTGTGGGACAGAAGGAAAAAAGAGAGGAGACTCAAGTGTCCCTAGGCACCACTAAAAGGACAAAGAAATAGCTTTGCTGAAGCCTGGTTGCCAGCTTGGTGCCCTCAGAGCAGCCTGAGGATGGGAAGCACCCACTGACTCTGTGTGCATGTTTTCATGCAGCTGCACCTGGGTGACTGCCTGTGATGTGTGGCTCATCCCTTTTCCCAGCCAGATCACTGTCAGGAGGTGACATCAATAAAGGAAATCAGCTCTGAACTGACACAGATGTAACACTGACACACACTAGAAATATTTCAAAGCCATTCAGCACCTCCTCTTTCCTGTGAGCATTCACTTCCCCTGGCCCTTCGTGGTCTCCCTGACCTTGTCACATGTCTGTAAGCTGCTGACACTTCATCCCTGAGTTATGACAGGAGCTATGGATTTGTGCAGTCCTGTTCTATGATGATGATTTATCATTTGTATTAAAGCCACGACTAGAGGCCTGAAGCAAGATCAGGGCTTCACAGTGCAAGTCACTGAAAAAACACGTATTAGGAGACAGTCATGCTCTGAAAAGATCACAAACAAAAGGTGGGAGGATGAACAGAAACATGGAGATGTGAAATGCAATATCCACTGTAACCTGAGGACAAGCACCAGGGCAGGGAGCAGAAGTGTTCCTGTCCCCTGCTCCTCCCTGCCCACATCCACACGCTGTTGTCTGCTACACCTCCCCATGTCCTCCTCTCCAGGGGTTGTGAAGGGGCTGGCATCTTCCTGTCTAGCCACAAATCTGCCCAGGAGACACATCTCTGCCTCCCCCACTGGCTGCTGCAGCTGCATTGCTCCCATGTTAATCCAGAATCCAACTGTTAATCCAGCACCACTGTGTTTGCCACTGAATCGCACCCCCAAGTGCCACATCTACCTTTTTTTGGGAGCCCTACAGGGATGGTGATTCCAGACCACCCTTTCAGTGAAGATTTTTTTCCTCATATCTCATCTAAATCTCTCCTGGTGCAACTGGAGGCCATTTCCTCACATCCTGTCACTTGTTACCCTGAGAGAAGAGAGTGGTTTTTTCAGCACTGAGCTGATAGCTGCTGCTACCAGCAGTTTTTGGTTGTCACCTCCAAAGTGAGACCAGATGGCTTCACCTCTCTTCAGAACAAAATAAAACAGGTAACTCAAAATTATCGTAATTGTATATATATAGATCTAAGATATCTTTGGTGCAAGACTGACAGTGTACTAAACTGAAATCTCAGAGCCATTCTGTGGGACAGCTGCATCCTATCCCCACTTATGAGGCTTAGATCTCACTTGTGGCTCTACCCAAACACTGCCCTTGTTTTGCCTCTGCAGTACTTAGGGGATAATTGGAGGGTAACATTTTTCGTCCTTTTGTAATTGTTATTGCACTTGGCATTATGACCAGAGCTGTTCCCTACATACAAAAATGCAGTTCACAGAGCTTAACCTCAAAGATGTGTGTGTGGACTAGCATCAGCCCTGGGTTTATATGAATAATACATTGAACTATGCTTTGAAAACGTTGTAGACCTAACACCCCTGTAAGTGCAAAACTATGTAGAGAACAAAAATGGGATGCAGGCTTGGTCTGAAAATTTTCAAAGACGAAGAAGCCAGACTGTGCTTATGAAAAAGCTTGGTTATGCCCTTTAGGAAAACAAGGAAGTAAAACCACTGAGAGGTGCTGTCTGACACTGCTCATAGGAGCACCATGCAGCAGTCAAGAGTAGGCAGACAGGCTGAGATGGCATTAGTGTGACAGGTAGGTAGTAAATTGAGGGGCTCTAGTGGGCTCACAGTGAGGGCTCACAGGAGACTGATGCTGGCTAGACTCCAAAGCCTGCCAGAAACAGCAGAAGATGCTGCTCCCAAAGAACCTGGAAATTGTCTTGCATCTAAGGGCAACGGAAACATTATCACACCAGCAATGCCTCTGCCGAAGTTACGTGGAGGGCAACCTCTCCTTCACTGAGCTTTTGGAATGAGGAGCTCACAGAGAATGGCACAACTTGCAGCTCCAGGCAGATAGCCTGTCTTGCAACACCTGAGCCAACTTTTGGAGCTTTCATGGCAGAAAGTGCTCACTCCAGACAATGTATCTCCATCTGCTTAATAATAGCCCTGGAGCTGTGGTAGGTGGCAAAAGGCAGACATTTTCTACCTACCCACTTAATCTTCAGCACAGCTGGAGTGCACAGCAAAGACCTGCATCACAAGTACATCAAGGAGTGTTTGCAGACATAGGAATTCTTCTTTTCCTCTCAGAACCAGGGAGGGTCCACCCTTCCTAGCCCACCTGCATCTTTCCCAGGTGTGCTCCACAATTTGCTCTGTGTGTCTGTCTAATTCCTTTCTTCATAACACACTTCAGCCTATGTTGGTTATACCTGCATAATATAGTCACCATATAATGCCACAAGGAGTGGAAACTTCCCCCACAAATATGTTGATAAGGAGATTTTTTGCCACTTAAACCTTTTTCATGTATGCAAATAACATCACAGTAAGCTGTGATCTCATCCCTAGTAGGACCTTTGCTGCTGTTTAATTCATCTCCATACTTTTAAAAAATTTTTATTTTCCTTTTTCTTTTAAATTTAATTTTTATTATTTTTATTCCTTCTATAAAATGGACAGAAAAGGGGATGCTGGCCTTCCTCAGAGTCAGTCCAACCATTGCCTTCATGCCTCAGCACAGATGTCACACATTGCACATGCTGCTTCATGCATTGACCAAGAAGCAGCCTCAGCCCAAAATGAATCATCAAACAAATACACTTTTCAGCCAGTTTTATGCCTTGTCTGTGTGAGACAGCTATTGACAATCCAGCAGTTCAGGCTGGTTTTCCTTTTCCCTTTTTGTCAGAGATATGAGGCTGATCTAAGCTTCTTTAAGGGTGAGATGCAGAGCAAGTAGGACGCAGAATTTTATGGCAGCAGGCTTTGCTACTTCCACTTCTCAGTGAAAAAAGCTAGTTCTGATGTGGCATGTGGTCTGTAAAGCAGCTTGTCATCATGTTCTTTCAGGAAATGTGGCAGAGCTGAGCTGACAGTGGGGCTCCCCTTCAGTGTCTGAAGCTCAGACACCGAGTCCGCCGTGAGAGCTCCCTCCTGAAAATGCACAGTAAATACAACATCAGCATGAAGAGGTTTGGGTGACAAATCACGGCAATTTATTTTTGTGGAGACACACCCTTAAAAAGCCTGGTTGCTGCACTTCTCTTAGGCTGTTGGTATTTACCAAACAACCTCAGGCTACAGCGTCAGCCAGCGGTGCCTTGCAGGCTGCACCACAGCTCCCTCACTGACTGCAGCGGCACTGTAGGAATAAACATTATACCTGTGAGGTGGAGATGTGTTATTAAAGCCATAAAGATAACAACATTGCTCCTAAGTGGATAAATTTAGTTCCGTGTATATTACTGTTAAATGGCAAAATTACAGTAGTAACAATATGGGGATGTAAATGAAATTGTGTATAACATCGTGTAATCATTACAATCCATATAAATTTTGCTCACTCAAATTAAACACAAGTGACTACTGCTTGACACCTGAAACATTAGCATAATATTCATGCCATATGGCTGGCATTTTCTGTTTCTTATATGTCACTCTTCATTCTTGTCAGCTGCTCACAAGAACTTGCCAGATAATATCTACACCATTGCCAAAAACGTCTAACAGCTGGTGTGGTACTGGTTAAACACTCTGTAATGTTTCAAACTTTAGTGCTCCCATCTATGCACTAGAGAGCTGGTTCTTGGAGCAGATGTTTAAGCTTTGTTTTTAAATTAACTCCAGTCTGCTTTTGTGTCAGTGGTGTGTCTTTATGCTCCATCATGCTGCTGCCTTCTGTGAGATGAATGTGCTCAGCAGCATCCAACCTTAAAATACATCAGCTGTCATGATAAACTCTGTGTTAAAAATGCAGCTCAGACCACCTATTAGCAGAGTTGGTGATGTCTTCCATGTCCCCCTGTCCATGTGATCCTCCTTGCAGCACAGGGATGTGCATCTGCTCGATGCCCTAGATGCCACTGGCTGCTGGAGCCCTTCTCTGATTCAAAAATTGGTGCAGAGGTTCCTAATGCCCAAATGAGACTCCCAAGGGATCCAAACCACAACGTGGGCTTAAGGCCCCAGCACTGCAGGGCATGGTTTAGAGCTATGTCTGCCCCAGCTGGGGATTGGTGTCTGTGCTGGCACCCAGGCTTGCACCTGAAGTGGTCCCTAACCCCACGCTCAGCTCATAGGATTTGAGGCCACTGAGTGGATGAGAACAGGAGACAAGTTTTTGCCCCTGTAAATACCCCTTAAAACAGTCCTAATGACTAAATCAGGAATTCTATAATGTCTTCTGCATGGAAATCAGTGTGAAATCTGCTTATGCTGAAATCCATGTAGTTGGGTGATTCACATATTAAGATTTATGATGAGCCAGGCACATGAATGCTGTTGAATTAAACAAACATCCAATTTCATAACCAATCTGGTTTTATGGATAGGACATGCAGTTCCCTTTGGGCTGTGAGCTTAAAAGTCTGATTTATACCTTTGGAAAAGAGATATCCTTGCTTTCTTAGCTTTGTTCTTCTTTTCCTGGAGAAAATTAGTTATCTTACCTTTTGCTCCTTCAGGTTCTCTTCCAGTTGAAGACACTTCCCAGTTAAAACACTGGGTTGAATTTTGAGGCATTGTTATAGAGGGCATTTATTGAGAAGGTGCAAGGACATTCTTAAGTGCCCAGATGGTTTTGTATGGACAAAAATGGAGAAAAAAGAGTGCTGGAGAGATGTGACCTCTGCCCCACCACACCTAGACAGTTTTACTCTGCTAGGTTGCTTTACCTCATATAGACAATGACCTAAGGTATGTCTTTTTTACATGGACGCATTTTAATTTGAGCTACCTTGTGGCACTGGCCATCTCTTCTGAGCACAACTTCCCTGTTCTGGCTGCCATACAGGCCCACAACTAAAAAGTGACATCTCAGTGAATAGGCTTCCCATCTAACACAAGGAAAGAAACAGAGGTATGGACAGGCAAAGAATGTGGGTAAATATATAATTTTTATATATTTTATATATTTAAAATTATATAATTTTTACCATGTGGGATGCATAAACATTGGATATTCAGACTGTGGGTCATGNGTTCATGCTATAGGCAGTGGTCTTAGCATGCCATCACCAGCATCAGTGATTTTTGCCATACACTCATTTTTACCATGTGAGATGCATAAACACTGGATATTCAGACTGTGGGTCATGCCTCTCATTTTTCTCTTCCTGCATGTGC
Source organism: Dicaeum eximium (assembly GCA_013396995.1). Lineage (NCBI taxonomy): Eukaryota > Metazoa > Chordata > Aves > Passeriformes > Dicaeidae > Dicaeum > Dicaeum eximium. Next base: position 3,268,340 of record VWZP01002845.1, read on the forward strand.
AGACCTGATCAAATGGAAGAAGGGCTGGCAGAAGACTTGAGCACTACATATATGAAAAAGCAGATTTGCACAGTTTTTATTCTTTGCAGACATTTCTGCTGCTATAATTTATCCCTGGAAATTATCCATCTTGGATAATGGACAGAATTAGATTAGAAACGAGACAAGATGCAATGATTCACTGAGGATGACTTGGATAAACTGGTAAAATGGGGTCTGCAGCTGGGCCTGTCAGCATCTGGTTTGTGTGCACACTGAGGAATCACAGAGGATTTTATCTTTGGCATTAGCTATAATAGGATAAACATATTTTCTGTTTATTGTAATCCAGTCTTTTACCCACGTTAAAAATAATTACTGAGACATTCTCTATCACATAACAGCTGGTATCACTTACTCCAATAAGGTGTTATCCATGTGAAGTCTCTAAGTGGAAAAAACTATGATAAAAATGAAAATAAGCTTCATCTTTGATGAGGAATAAAGATACTAGCATAGGCCAGAGAACTGCATCAGGCTGCTCATAAGGTCTTTTCAGTGCTCTGGGGTCCAGGGCAGGAGCAAATGTCAGCCTACTCTTTTCTTCATGCAGGCTCAGCTCTTTTCCTAAGGAAAAGCTTTTCCTCACAGCAAAGTTTGCAAGCTCATTCCTGAAGTAGATAACCAGATGGGACACTCTTAATTCATTCAGGTGCTTGGTGCAGGCCTTAAAGTTATTTTCTACTTCTTTAAGCATTTGGACACTGTTGGAAGTCAGGCCATCAGGACCATGCAAAAGGCATGACAGAGCTGAGAACAGGGATGCTGTTGGGAGGACACTGCCCTGCTTTTCCTCTCACACTTGCTTGTGAATGTGCTCATTGACTTGTCAAGGGCTTGAATTCAGAGGTAGGGAGCAGAAATTAAAAACTTCTGGTAATGGATGTTCATGCTGGATTTTTAAATTTTTGTCCATAGAATCTGTAAATATTTCATTTTACACACAATAATTGACACTAAAGATTTGGCACAATTCTGAACTCCTGAAACTAAAGATGTTGGTTATCAAACTATGATGTTTTGATGCAAAAAGATGACTAAAAAGAATGACATAAGTAGACGTTCCTGGAGGCAAAACATGTAGTACAGTGCAGTTCATTACTTAGTAATGTAGCACACAAATGTGATTGTAATCCATCATTTTTACCACCGCCTTGAACACGATTATAGCCAACCTGTAGGGTCATCCAAGTATCTCCATGACCTAGACAGTAAGTTTTCCAGCTCAAGCCATTGCAAATCCATCATTTGCACTGTTCCATTTATGTTCTTTAGTTTATTAATGTGAATTATTTGAAGGAAATCATTTCAGTGCAAAGGCTACCAGGTGATATTTGTGACTGGGTGTCAGCCAGCAGGTTGGGAAATCAGTTTTGTATTTTTTGCTGTTGTCCTAGGGTGACGGTGCCAGTTGTTGATAGATTTAGCTATGTGACTCTTTTTTAATGACTCTTTTATGTCTCTGTATTGATATAAGATATATTCACACAAATCTTAATTTGTGTTAAACTCAACCCTTGCCCTGTATATCCTTCCTACGTGTACTTAAAGCATTTGATTTGTCCCATTCCCTTCAGCAGCCTAATCAGGTTCATAATCAGTAGTGTATAATATTTACAGGGTAAGGCTTTCATTCCTTGCAAGACTGCCAAAGAAAGGCAATGCTGAGAATGGTGGTTGCAACACAAAGCTAAATGTTTCCTTTATGTGCTGCTCAGGGCACCAAAGCTGTGTGGCTGGACCCCCTGGCAGCACCCCACACATCCCCTCAGAGGCTGCCCCACAGGGCTGAGATTAGACAGCACTGGATGCCCAGTGTGCAAAAACAACCACGTGTATTTAATTCCAACTTAGCCTGTAAAGTGAAGTACAGAGAAAGAAAATAATAAAATAATGAAATCTGCTTTTCTTTCTGATTTTATTCCTTTCCTTCTCTTTATTTTACTACAGCATGTCAATGCCTTCTGCTGACGTGGAAATCAGTAGAAGTAGCCAAGATTTTTGTGCACTGTAGAGGGGGCACTGTGCTCTGGTTTAGGGAATCAGCCTTCTTTTCACTGGGAGTATTTCTAAGACCTGATTTAGAGAGACTGAAAGGCTGAAATAGTTGTCTGTATCCAGCCTAATTTTTATCATGGACTTTATCATAACTTTTGTAGGGACTTTTTAATGCTTCATTTCTCAGAACTCCTCATGAGACTGGCATACTTCCTCCAGCTTCGCAATGTAAGAAGCAACGACTTAAAAGAAAATCAGTCAAAGCAACACAAATTAACTCACTGTTAAGAAAATTCAGGGTTTTTCCCCCCAGTGCTTCTCTAAGAACAATTTTGCTGAATTTTAACACGGGAAAACTGCTGTTGTCTATTTAAATTTCTTAACTAACATTTAAGGTTTTCACTTGGCTGACACTTCTTGGCCTTGCATTAATCTTGGGATTGTTTCACAAGAGACCCAGGGAACACCCACTGATAACAATGTCAAACATTCAATGTATTTACTGAACGTTTCCACTTGCTTGATCATTAAGGCATGCCTTGGGTATGAGGTCACCGATGTTGTGTAAGTGTAGAATTTATGGGGTGATTTGAACTATAGGGGAGTCTTGACATGTTTTTGGCAAATACTGTCAGATACCATGGACTGATGCCACTCAGAATTGTAGCTCTGGGATATGATCAGGTTCTAGCATGAACATTTTGCATTAGAATTCAAATCTTCTAATTGCAAAGAAATTGGGAAAAAGGTTGTTTGAACAGACCATACATACACAGGAGAAACCTTTTGCTAGAACATATTTTCTTGTCTGTTAAAATAGATTAATTAAACAGTAAATCTTTTGACAAACAAAAATGAAAATGTAGTTTTAGAAAATCAGAGGAGAAAGATTTACATCAATGCAGAATACAATTGTGCTCTCCTTTTTAATCCTTCATTTAAGCTAGGAGGGAGCAGCAAAGGATTAAGGAGGTGGCAGTGAGGCAGATTCAGCAGCAGCTTGGGCTGTAACCAGGTCTGGTCTTCCTAAGCTGTTCTACAGAGTTTGCCAAAGGAAGGAGCTTTGCAGTGCCTGTTCCTGGCCTGTTTAAGACTCATTTAAATAACGAAAAAAAATCTTCAGTTGGATATTAGCACATTTTAGATACAGTGATGATGAGTTTGGTTGCCTTCATTTGCCAATTCTTTGTTTGTGCTGTTGTGAGAAAAACCTAAGGTTTGGAATACTTGATTGAAACCAAATGGGAGCAGGACCTGGACCTGTGAAGCTGCTGCCTTTATCACATACCTGCCACCTGACTTCTCTGACTCTGTTTTCTTTCCAGCCTCTTGTTTTGCATGTTTAAATTGCAAGTTCCTTCAGACAAAGTCCATTTCTCACCACAGATTTATAGAGTCTGTCATCTGTGGTTGTGCTGCAAGAAAAACAACCATGAAGGCTGCAAAGGAAAAGCCTGCCACTCATGGGAGATTTCAGCAGTTCTATTCCACTTTGTCTAAGACATTGAAATAAGGCCACTTCTGGTGTTGTGCACATTTTAATCCTTTGCAAAGACATCAACCCTTTGACATTAGTCCCCCTAATTGGACTTCATTTCATTATCTGAACTTTTCCCCTTAACATTTTAAAAATCAAAGTGTTGTTGGCTGGTTGCCAAATATGAGAGACCACAAGTAAATGAACAGCATTTCAGCAGGAGTTCTAGAAAGAAATACTCTCCTGGTATTGAATTAGACTGTATTTCTTCACTCCAGCTATAATATAAAGGAAGGAGATGCAATAAAAACCACAGAAAGTAGCATAAAAGGTAGAAGGAAGGAGAGATTCTGGGAGTTCAAGTATATATTTGAAAGATGAAGACTAAACAAGACAGCTGCTCTGTGGACAGGGATTTTCATAAAGGGGGCAGGGCTGAGACACAAAATGCTAGCTTTGACACATATTTTATAGGGATCTTTAGCAGAAAATATTTGTAAGGATTCTTAGTGGAATATGCACAGGATGATGTTAAGGAACAGTCCTGCTTTTGACATGTAACATTCACGGAGGTCCCCAGTTTTTGGAAATGTGCTGTCTAGCCCTATGAGTCCATTTCTTACAAGAAGGGCCTTTGAATAATGTTTCAGAAATATCTGATCTTCCCCCTAGAAGATCTTCAGTACTGCTTTTTAAAAATAACTTTTTTATTAAACCCATTTACATGAGATAAATGGGCAAATACTGTGATCTATTTCCAATCCTTATTTTTATTTAATCTTTTGTATTATTTGCTGGGATAAGGACTATCCTACGACATAGAAAGGACAATCCCATTTTCCAAGGAAAACAAAGTACAAAGTCTTCCGAGAAATACCACAAAAACTGCTTTGCTTTTTAGGCAGGCAGCATTCTCTGGCTGAAAGACTGAGATATTAGAGCAGTGAGCATATTAGTGTAGTCGGGGCTGACATTATCAGGTGTTGTGTAGGAGAAATGTCATTTATGAGTTGTCACACAGCTATTATTGAGAGACTATTCAGAGGAGCACGGCTCATTATTGTGACTGTCACAACTGGGCATTGTCAAACAGAGCCTTTCTTTCACTCTCTTGCTCTTTCACAAGGGCAAATTACTCTTGTGGTTTATTTATGTGATGGATTTGTTGCATTCAGGCATCCTCTGTAAGTGTTTTATGATAGCTGTGGTGGCACAGACCTGCGAAACAAGGCTGATCAAGTGGGATGGATGGATGGATGGATGGATGGATGGATGGATGGATGGATGGATGGATGGATGGATGGATGGATGGCAGCTGACTTGACTGGGGAGCAGATCCCCTGCACTTCCACAGTGTGGAGGGTGGGGAGGAGGAGGTTTTGGGTAAGGAGGTGAGAGTGCTGACCCTTCAGGTCTAATCCCCCTCTCTCACTTGCCAGTAGTTTTGAAGGACAGGGTCAGGTGACCTTAGGCAGCATCCTGACCCTGATTCCAGGCAGCATGGGAATGCAGGAGCTTCCATAGCTGGTCCTACCTTGCTGCCTCACCCCAGACTCTGGGGCTGGGACTCCTACTGTGCTCTGTCCCTGCAGCATTTTATACACACTCAGGTGTGTCTCTCCAGCTGCACAACACTTGGAGCAAATTGCAATTCTTCCCTGGGCTTCCCCACAACCACAGCTATTTACTCAGGTATTTCAGTGCACACCAAACAATGAAAGTCAGCCCTGGATTTAGGATTTGAACAGACACTGTTGCCTGAATCCTCACTAACATTTTTAGATCCCATACTGCATTCAGCCTACGAACCCTGATCCTCTAATCTCTCCACACGTTGAACTTCCATTGACTTTAACCTGCCCAGCCATATCCTTTAAAGCCAATCTCCCCCAATTATTGCACCACGTGAAGCCCCGCTGGACCTCTAAATCTTTCAAGAGGTTTGTAATTTGGTGCATTCCCTAAGGAAAACTTGGAAGGGGTCCAAGGAACAAGGCTTATTTAGGAGACAGGAGAATATATCTTCTAAAGAAATGGCTCCAAGACCTTAACATGTTGGGCCGTGAAAAAGGAGCAGGTGAGATAGGATTTAATTACAGTGTACAAGTACCTAAGGGTAGAACACAGAACCAGGTCTGAATCAATAGCAAAAAGGTAAAATATGAGGTCATGGACTGAAATTGAAGTGTATATCTCTCTGCAAAAGACTTCTCTGCATATTTAAAAATCTGGCAGACAAGGTAGTGGAAACTGGTAGTAGATGCAGGAACCAATTTAGTACCACTGTGGTGTGACCAGGTGGTGTGACCTGCTGATGGTTCTTCTCAGTTAAAAGTGGCTCTTTTTCTGTATTTTCTGGGGTTTCAATCTACTGTGCTATTCTGGGAGGCTTCTTCAAAACTGGGCTTCTGGAGACTAAAAATAGAGGCAATATTTAAAGGCTAACAGTAAGAAATATGTACTTATTTTTCTTAATAAATGCTTTGAAGTTTATGTACATAGTATAGTAGGTCTGGCAAAATGGCATCACTCACTCTTGGTCTGGTACTGCACAAGAACACAGTGCTGTGCAATTCTGATGAGCTTCTGGCAGGTGAAGAGGAAGGTTTCTGTGACATCACAAATAGTAATGTGGTACTGACATAAATGGGAATTCCATTCTACTAATATTTATGCAGTAGGGGAAAGATAAGAGATCCAATCTGGGACCTGAGCACAGCATGGGAAGTATGAATTTAAGCTTCCTTTAAAAAAAGCCAAACGAGGTGTCTCTCCACTAATTTGCAATGGTTTGTGTTTAAGTTTTTGAATCAGTTTGCACAGAAAACAGCTCACTTTCAGAAGGTGCCTACACCTTTGAAAAATACCAGGACTTGTGGATGCAACAGGGACATTGGTCTGCCCTTTTGCAAGCTGAGTGGCTTCATTTTCAGCCATTTCCAATCACTTAATCATCTACTAATGAAAAAGCTACTCAGAGAAAAGGTTAATGTGAGATTTAAGTTGGATTTATAGGTCATCAATAAGCAAGTTATTTTAGGCAGTCTACACCAGTGTTGCAAGTTTCCTAAACAATGTTCAGAGTTGATTTATTCACTGCACCAGAAGTGTGAGAAAATAATGAGTATCTTTCTGCCAATATCGCTGTGTATGCTCTGCCCATTTATTTTTTTTAATGGCAAATGTCCCATTAACAAGTTTGATAGACTAATCCTAAGACTACAGCATCTGTGGATGAATTGGGGATGGGACATGCTTAACTCCTGTGTATCCTTCAAAGGTGCCTGCTGAAGTACTGAGGCTTTCATTGCTTGCCACAGCTTCTCAGAGGACTCTGCTGGTCCCCTCTAGAAATGGAGATGTGACAAGCTAAATCAAATGCTCCCAGGAGATCAGTTTTGGTGTCTCATGGTGGAATGTGTGGCTCTGGGCTGGACAGTCCTGGTGAGATTCAATTGGGCAGCAAAGATAACCTGTCAATAGTTGTCATCCTAAGCTCCTTCTGCTGCCCCTGGAGAGAGACAGACTCTTCTAATATGCAGCTTATTTTCAGAAAAACAGTGAGAACTGGTCATGCAGACTGTGCCCAAAAGGCCCTGTTTCCAAGCCTGGATTATGGAGCAACAGTTCTGTCTTCTCTGAGGCTTTCGTTGACACTTCTGTTCCAAGACAACTTAAGTAAGACTGAAATTGTCATCTATCAGCCTCAGGTTTTTTCATCCACTATCTGTGACAGAAATAATAATATTTAAAATTTTGTCGTGAATGCTTCTTTATCAATTTTATTAATTTTCTAGAGCAGAGACTTTTTTCTCTAGGGTTTGGACTGGTAAATAGCAGAAATAATAGATTAGACCTTGCAAGACAATTTAACATTTCAAAGTATATTTCGCTGCAGATCAGGATGGGAACAACTTTGTTAATTTCTTCAAAGCAGGAATTCTTGAAAGAATTCATATTAAAAAATAATTTCTTCTAAAATTAGTTTCTGTTATTTCAGAAAAGGAATTTTAGTAATGCTGGCAAAATGCCTCTCTAGATTTATTTTAAAAGAAGAGGAACCAGAGTATTTGACCTTTTATAATGGTTTGGTTTGGTTTGGTTTGGTTTGGTTTGGTTTGGTTTGGTTTGGTTTGGTTTGATTTGATTTGCAATCATTTTTTCTCACAGTTCCAGGAAAATAATTTTTTAATAAATAGACTTTGAATAGCTTTAATTTTTATTCCATCCCATCTCCTCACATCTTTCCTTAGCCAAATCTTTTAGCTATGCTAAAACCTCTACTCCATCTAATTTTATTTTGCCGATCAAATTGATTAATTTCCTGTGTGCACTAGTCAATAGAATGAATAATGCAGCAATGGCACTTTTTACAAAAAGTTTGAAGTATTGCTATGGATTGTTTTATTAAATGCGATATCTATAAAATCTAGTTATAGTAATCAACTTTAACAAAATGCAACTAGACAGCAGAGCCATGAACATGCCAAACCAAGACTCTGTGAGCCTCAGCAGAAGACACTCCTCAGCAATCTGTTTTGCTCTGATTCTGACAGTCATTTGGAGCAAACCACCACATTTAACCCTTTGTTGTTGTTGTTGTTGCTCTTTGGTGTGGTATCATCTGAAGAACTGTCTTTAATAACTACAGTAAATGAGAGCTGAGTAGCTAATGGAGAAAAGTAATACCTCTGACCAAGAGATTTCTCACTGAAGAAATTCTAAATTCCTTTATTACAGCAAACAGTTCTCTTTGACCATATAGTTTATCTTACTGAGGAAATTTTTTGATGTTAAGGTAGTAAAAGAAGCTTGGTGAGGACATCTTTTGCCAAAAAAACTTGCATCTCCTTGGAGAGCAGTTTTCCAGAACTATTTTTTTTAAGGGTAAAAATGGTGACAGACTGAGTATTACTTCACAAGATGCTCTGAGGGTAAAATTCAATCCTGTTTCTAGTAACACATTAAGTAAGATGAAGTGTAAAATGTACCTGTTTTTTCTTTAAATTTGATGTAATATTTAATTCCAGATGGTTTCAGGTGCAAAATGTTCTAGAAATTATGTACACAGCCTTTTCTTCTTTTGTTTCCTCCATAATTGTGGTCTTTCCTCCATAATTGTGATACTTATTTTGTTAAGTACATTGTGGAACCCTGGAAAAGAGGCACTAACATAGAAAACGTCCTTAAGTAGATGGAATTATCTTCATTTAATTAATTTCTGGCTGAGAATAAACTATTTTTTACTCTTCAAAATAGAATGAAAATCCACTTAGAGGAAAGAATTATATTAAATACATAACAGCAAACTGTGGGGTTGCATTGACCTATCAAAACTTTATAAATAGTTACTTTAGGTGGCTGAAGCAGTTTGAACGAGTTAAATGATCCAAATCTCATCGAAGTCAAAATGCACAAAGAAGCATAAGGCAGTAACTAGCTGAATGGTATTCCCACAAGATCACTGAAAATATTTTCATCTGAATTTTGAAATTATACTTTGCTTCCTAATTCCACCTGAATTTGGTGGAATGGCCAAACCCCCTGTAACCTCCTCATGTCTTTAGTACTGCAACTCAGTAATACTTTTATGAATGCTTTTTTAAAGTGCTTTTTAGTGCTTTTTTAAAATTATCCCAGATGTGACTGTAAAATTAGCATTTTGTGATGCATCAGTATTTCTAAAGCCTTCAACCAGCCTTATGAGCCTCTAGGAGCTTGCTGGCCAACCTTTGTGTTTATTTATGCCCATCACTATCTGCCTTCTGTATGGTTGTTTGTGCTTTCCATACTTCTTCGTGCTGTGCCATGTTCAGAGTTATAGGCTGTGGATTCCTTGGGCAGGGACTCATTCCTGTGAATTTACTGCACTTCACACAATAAAGAACAGGTTCTTTATGTGGCATCCTGGCTCTACCACAACATAAATAACTTTTTTTTTATATTGGCACAACTCCTTTGAGCCAAAGGAGGAGTCACAAAAAGAGGCGGTGAAAAAGCAAAGATTTCATCACTTTAAAATCATGTAGTGTGAAGTATGTCTTTCTGTAAGATGTTATCCAGAGAAAACAAGAACAATATTTTGAGAATTCTACTGATTTTTTTTTAATCCACATGAGCCTACGCTTAAACACATTCTGGATCTTTTAATGTATTGACATAGCAGAAAAAAAAAATCCTGCCTTAGGCAACATTTTTTAAGCCACAGATCCAACTACAGATATGATGCTTTTAGTAAATTGACAGAGGGAGCTGTAAGAGTGGTTTAGATGATTCATATTATTCCTCTGGGCAGAGTCTCAGCTCAGAGTTCTCTGAGTCAGCTTTAGTGTTCCCTTATTGGGAGACAGGGCATTGTTAGAGACCCCATTTTGGGGCTAAAGCAACTCTCCTGTTATAAAAGCCCTCTGGCACTGACAAACGTTTAGCTCTCTTTAACAGGGAAGCTCCCTATGCATGCCAGCTAAACCCAGTGTGTTGCTTCTGAGTCATCTTTGCATTTCTGAATTTCTGCTTTAAGTGCTTTAAGCACCAATTAACTCAGCTTCTACATGCCCTTGCTTTTGATCCAGGGTTCATCAGTGCCCCTGTTCCTTGGCTTCCATCCTGGTTTGCATGAGAAAGCAGAGCTGCCGCTTGCCTGGCAGGGACACTGGGATGAGGGCAAAGACTTGGGGCCGGTGGCTCCCAGTGCTCTGTCCCCATCCCACAGCAAGAGCCACCCAGTGACCTGTGCTGAGAGCAGCCCAGGCTGTGAGGGAAGCAGGACCTTCTTTCCTGGGAGCAGATCTTCTGCTTAATGACATTCATGAGCTCAGAAGAAATGATGCTCTGATGGCAGCGGCAGAAGAGGCTTCTCATTGCCTAGGAGCTGGAACATTTGCTTTGTGGACACACTGTCTAAAACACTGCTCATACTTTTCAGGAAAGTCCATCAGCCACCAGGCAGGCTTCAACATGCTCTGGCATGGCACAATCCTCCTGCCATCAACAAACACTGCTCTGAAAGGGAGATGACATTTACAGGGCTAAACCTAGTGAGCAAGAAAGTACTGGGGTCTTTGGCCTGTTGTGAGAAGAATCTTCCTGGAAAGGGAGAGTCCCAGGCCCCGCTCCTTGCTCCCACTTATCTATTTTTTGCACTTTACTGGTGACACTGAGGCTCACAGTCTTTCCAAGACGGGCTGAGTTATGGCTCCACATGTAACTGTAGAGCATGAGCTCACTCATTCTCTGACCAGCGCCAGACCACTTAAAATAACATATAGCTCAAAAATATCAACCTTTACCCTAAATCTAAGGCATTTCCAACTTTCTATGAAATCAAGCCTTCGTCTCAATCCATGTGAGCCATTCCCAAACCCCTCTTTCTCTATACGAGACAATTCTGTCCTTGGGTCCTTTCCTTTAGACTTTTTGACCGCTTTGCAGGTCAAGACAGAGGCGCCTAATAACAGATGCTGTTCATGTTCAGCAAGTTCACAAATCCATGATCCAGGAACCTCCAGAGTCAAGCTTGGCCCGCTGAAGGCAGCTGTGCCTGAGCTGCCTCCTGCCTGGCTCTGGGCTGCCCTGAGAGCTGTTTCTAGAAGCAGCAGGGGGTCAAGGGCCATGGGCAGCCCCCTCCTGCCTGCCCAACCAATGCTACACGGAGAGTGCTGTCCCTGCTTGCAAAGTGTCACTCACTGCAGAGCATCCACCAAGAGAAGGGAAGCATCAGGAGCACCAAGGTGTTTGACGTAAACAGGACAAAGGACACCTGAAGGGGTTTCTCTGCATCACTAGTGGTCAGCTTACCTCTGCTGTCCCAGCCAGTTCTGCAGGCCAGAGACACTTCTAAGCTCCTCTGCACTTCTGTGGCGGTGGATTTGTCACATATCTTTTGGCAGAGGGAAAAAAATGGAAGGCATTTAATTTAGGCGCTGTTTCTGGTGATATGTAGAAGCACCTAGTGTTTTGAAATTCCTAAGTCTCATACCAGCTGTTAGAGAGTGAGAGGCACTCAGCATTGCTGAATTCATAACAACAGGCACACAAACATGTGACTACTTATCTTCACTTGTGTACTCCTGTTTGTCATAAGCTCCTCAAATATGCATTAGAGGCACACTCCCATATGGAAAATGTTGCGCAAAATAAAGCTATAAAGTTTTCTTGAAACAAGTGGAAATGGAGAATTCAAAAATCTTGAAATTAGTATAATTTTATTTCTTTAATTGCCTATCAGAGCAAACTGAAATTTTGCTACACAAATGTTAATTTGAGATAAAATGGTGTTTGATAAAGAGCATTTACACTAATTGTCATGGCCATGTGTGAACAGAGTACACAGGCTTGAGGGAACCTTCCTTGTCATCTTTTTAATACCCCTTAAAATAGAACTTTCACAGTCTGGTAGGCATTTCTGCAGTAGCATTTAAACTGTCTCTGAAGAATTGCTTTCATATACACTATTTGACTGACACCATTACATAAAAACTCTCCCAAAACAAACCCTGGAAGTTAGTAGTCCCAGTATTTTATCTTGCTTGCGTAGGTTGAGGTTCATAACTGAAAGAGTTATTTTGGACACACACAGTACTGACAATGCCTACTCACAGCCTGAAGAATGCCAATGAATGGTGGACAATGCTGCTTTCCCATATATCTACATAGTATAGGGAAATGGGATGGGCTAAGGGGGCTGTAGCAGTAAACACATAGCAGGTAAACTCTATTGCACTCTGCATCTTCCTCTGAGAAGAGGAAACTCAACAGTCTTTCAGGTAAAAGCTCATAAAAGCTTCTACTTGCCTGTACCCTCACAGGTATGGTGTTTATTTAGGGTACTTTCAAATATCTTTGGAATTGTTTATGCAAGTTAACATTTCTTTACTTAGCTAAAGGTCATCTATGACAAGAATTTACTAAAAATGTGATGCTGCCAGGTAGGTACTGCATCCAAATTAAAGGGAAACTGAACCTTTTGCAAAATTACACAATTAGATGTAAATAACTCACACAGAAGAGACGTTAATTACTTATCACAGCACACAATCAAAGATTAACATGTCTTGTTTCACCATTGCCTTTCCTGTATTGCCACATCCTTGGTTGCTTGTCTCGTTTGCAGCAGGATGCAGCAGGAAATCCCAGGCTACAGAATGGTAGGGACAAGTCATTAAAATCCATATGGTAAATATACATTTTCAACCAGAGCAGAATGAAGGTCTGTCAAGCAGCTCTCAGCCAGATACTTGTCAATCTCTCACTGCAATGGAAACTCCTAGGAATATAAAATCACGACAGCCTTCCCAATGATTTAAAGGGGTGACAGTAGTGCATTATAGGAAACACATGGGGAGTACATCCCAGGCTGTCTAATAAGTACAGTCCTTGCCTGAGCATTTGCATATGTGCAAATATTCCATTAGCATATGATATGTTTTAAGAATATCAGTATGCTAAAGTGCAATGGGAAAAGGTTAATAAGTATGTTAAGCTGTGAATATAAGCAATTTTAAAGTGGTGTTATAATTTTCTCTATATTTATACAAAATCTGACTCTGATCAAGGTAGTTAATTTTTGTTTGCTGGAGCAACTGAAATTTTAAATTATTACAAATCTTCATTTGTCCATTTATTTGTTATCATGCAGCCTATTTATTGAGCTCAGAGCATGGTTCTTCCAGGGCTTGTTGAAGCCTTGAGGACATATTTTTTGGGAAGTGGCACAGCTAATTTTGCTCTTACTGTGCATCCTTGAGTTGTTTCTACACAGGGCTCTGGTTTTCTCCAGCAAAGACTAAAAGTAACTCTGCTTTTCACTGCTTTTGGGCATCATCTTGCAAAGTGTAGCTTGACTAAAGCAATGCAACCCTGTGGTTAATAATAATTTTAGAAAATATGGTGCCTTTGTAGCTGCAGGCACTGCCACGTGTTCACATAACTTCTGGTGATGAAAGATGAACAAGACCAATTCCATGTTCCCCCACCAGCAAGAAGCATAAAAAACTGCTCATTTACTGCAGTTTAAACAGGGAGAGAGGTGGCAGAGAAAAACCTGTCAGCAGTAAGTGCCCTGCCCTGGGTGGCCAGAGGCAGTGACATTGCTGGTCCCTTGTCATGGCCACTCTGCGTGCTGTGGGTGGTTTGCAATTTATGCCTGGATGAGGTGTGCAGGGAAGTCTGTATTTCGTACAGCTGCTTTGCCCTGTCACCACTTTGGCTTGGGGAAACAAAGTTCCATTAGTTATAGTCTTGTACCATTTTTAAGCTTCTTTTAAAAACAGTGGGGATGAAGACATGTATTAAAAAAAAAGTCAGAGGGAGCTTGAAGTTTTGAAAACAGAGTGTTTACTGCCAGACCCATTTTCCCTTTGGACACTTCAGAAGTGGCTCACATTTTACGAAAGGAAAGGCCTGCAGCTTTTTGAAGATTAAGCCTTCTTACATATTTAGTGATAAAAACATCAAAAACTTTAGCCTTAAACTGTTTGGAGCACTAGGGTAGGAAGGCACTGAGTGCTTAAACTTAGAGCATTTTTTCTACCATTTATTTGAGCAGAGAGATATTAAAACCATCAAATATTTACTTCATTTTATACTTTTAAACTATATATTACCAATGTGGTGGTTATTCCTCAGTGTTACAATAAGACTTCATATCTAGCATTACAAATATACACTAACACTTCACACTGGTATGATTTAAAATGTATGAGCTTCATGAAAAACTGATCTTTAACTCCCACTAAGATGGCACAGGCATCCTCAGTCATAAGGGGATGTCTGTAAAAGTACATGCAATATGCACAGGTGAACACATCACATTTTTAATGAAAGAAGATTGAAACTGAATTTGTGGCACTGCCAAAACTCAGTCAAAGCAACTAGTCTTTTTTTCTTGTCACAAAGGGGAAAAAAATGACTGATTTTGCTACTCTCTGATATCTGAACTAATGACTTAGAGCATTCTCAAGGAAAGAAAATCTCTCTTATGTTAATACAAAACTTTATACTCGTAAAAATTAAGGTGAAACACACCATCTCTGTCAGAGATTAATTTATTTGAATAAAGTTGCAGAGGGCCTTGCCTGGCCAGGGGAGGGTATTGATCATTTGATTTAATACTTGTATGCTGTGTGAAACCTAGACATAACTATTTTGCTTGTTTAAGGGACTCAGTAACAGAATTTGCATCGATACCTTGTTTTCATGGAAGTCAAATTAAATTAATTTCATGTTTGTGTGAGCTTCATCCTGCCAGGCAATTAACATCCCCTTTGAATAAGATTTATACTTATCTTTTGTTTTTATTTTTAAAGGTTGGAAAGAAATGGTTTATATAGGAAAGGAAATTTAGAAAATGTTAAGAAATAATTATCCTGCACTTTTGCTTTATATAGCTGTTAGACTGTATATAAAGTGTTTCAGGTATTTTTTCCTACTCTAAATCACTTTTTTAAAAAAATCCAACTCTTATTTATTTGTGGACTACACTTCAGATGTAGCAGACCCTTTACAATTTCTAGGAGCATTTGCTAGTGGATTGTGTAATTTTTCATGATGGGGTGCTTATTTGCCACTTTGTTCCATAAAGTCATGTGGAAACCCCCCAGGCAGTTTCAGTCTGCATAGAGGAAAGATGTCACGGGTGGAAAAAAATCTGAGGAAGTCTCATAAAATAGCATAAGAAACCAAACTTATGAAGGCTCCAGGGAATAGCTTCAAAAATTACCTCTGAACTTGGCATACTGTTATTGCAGGTATCATGTAAAGACCTGAGTGACTCTTTGAATACCCCCCAAAAAAGGTGTATCACAGCAGTGTGCCTCAGCTCCACTGCTTCATTATTTGTGAGACCTAGGCTAGTAGGCTTAGAGCTAGTTTAGATATTTTTAGACTACATTTGTCAAACCACTTGAAATGTTTGAGTTTATCCAAAAAAGAGAGCTTTTATTTGATAAAAAGTGACCCCTTCTATGGGGAAGGAACATCTGATACCATAAATCTCTTTAATTTAGCAAGCAAAACAAGAAATCAGACTAAGTAGAAATTTGGAATTAAAGAACTGAGACTGGAAAACAGATGACTGCAACTAATTACTGGAAGATCTCAAATAACAGGAGAAGAAATAACCTAAAAGCAGAAAGGCAAACAGGGAATTCGTTCAAAATAGCTATTCAGGCCTCAAATATGCACCTTGGCTTAAGAAACACTTCCTTTTGTACCTAAATAAAACTTTGAGCATCTCTAAAGCAGCTGTCATTAAGTATTGCTGAATGTTTTGCCTTTGCCTGGTTTATCAGGGAAAAAAAAACCAAAACTAAGCTTATCCCCCAAATAGAAGACTTTGAAAGAATTATGAGATTCTCTCAAATTAACTGAATACTTAACAATATAATTTTAAAAATCACACGGGGGAGCAAGAGATACAAAGCCTGAAAATATTGAAGTACTCATCTGAGCACTTTATGTTCAAACACTTTCTTCTGAAAGCTTTGAAAATTAATCAAAAGGAGTAAATATCTCCGAAGATAAATGTTCTTTTTGGATTATTTTGTTTTGGTTTTTTGATGAAACAAAAATGCATGGGTTATCTATCAAAGATACGTTGGTTTTGAAGGAAGAGTTCTTGAATGAAAAAGTGTGGCTTGACCAAAACGGTTTGAGCGAGATTAATTTTGGCCTTTCTGCACGTACAGATAGGGATCACGGGAGGTTCCTCTAAAATAACTTTTGCTCCCTCTGAAATAACTGATCTTCATTGCAGCTGACACAGGCCTCCCTTGCTGCCCATTTATATCTCATGGGCCCAGCAGGCCTTGAGAGGAGGGGCTGCCCTGCAGCACGGCCTTTGTAGTAATTGACATTTATTGCAGGGTCACCATTTCTTTAGAATTCATTACAGGCACTGATTAGAGAGGGTGATAAAGACATTGCTGCAGATCAAAGCCCATCTTGGACTGAAAAAAAAAAGCATGCAAAATAGCATTTTAAATGGATGCATCTATTTAATCTATTCACTGCTGATATTTTCATACACATGGTTTAGTGGTATTAGATTCAGAAGGTGTAGCAGAGGCTTTAATTTGCTTCAGTTCTGGTCTAATAGGCATAAAGACACCAGAGGATTCTGAAATACTGAACTCAGAGGTATTCTGAAGAACCTTTGTACTCATAATAACAAGAGCTGGTGTGAGCCTATACAATTTAAAACTAATTGCCCAGCCAACGTGCTCATTACCATATTGATGTAGTTCATAAATCAAAGCCCTGCCTATTCAAGCTGTTTACTAGCCTTGCATTAAGCAGCATATTTCAACTGAGAAATGTAGCATGTTGCCAAAACACTGCAGAAACTTTATAAGACTGATAGGAGTGCAAACCTGGGGAGCTGAAGTGCCACAAACCTGGCACTAAAGTGCATGTTCTTGTTTGTTTTCTGGGTATGTTCTGATCTAGCCTTGAAAGTTTCCCTAATAACATACTGGAGCACAGAAACAGGTCCTTAAGCAGCAGGGAGCTGCTGGCAATTTTTATCAATTTGGCTTCCAACAGCAGCTTCTTTGCTTAATCAGGAGACTAACACACGCTTTTTTTTGGAAGCAATACAGTACTTATGCCAGCTGCATCGGGGTGCATGCATTAAGAATGCAGACTTTTTGTATAGGGAAAGGAGACATTAAGGCTCTTACTAAGAAACCTAAGTTAGTCATCAAAATTAGGCGCCTGAAGTTAAATTCTTTGAATAGCCTACTAAGGAATCTAAAAGTACAATTCATCTGCCTAAACAAGTGCCTACCTGCAGGTGCCAAGCAGTGCCCCTGAGATGCCCTGCAGTCCTACGACATCCACACAGCAGGTATGTCAGAGGAGCTGGAGATTGGCACCTCTCTGAGCTGCCAGCTGAAGGCTGGGCGGGTCAGTTTAGGACGTCTCAAAGGACATTAGAAGCCTATGTTTAGGCAGCTGAATTTACCCGTTTTTCCTCCAGGTATTCAGCCAGCTGGCTGAGGTATCAGAGACAATCAGGTCTTGTAACCAGGATTAATGTACTTGGGCAGGGTTCAGAAGCTACGGGAGTCTGGCTGCTTCCCACTCTCTAGACCGGCTGGTTTCAGACCAGCTGAGGCTGTTCTTATCCCAAACACCACTGTCCTGTGAGTTATTTTTCTCTCTGTACTTCACTCAGAAAGCAGCAGGACGTATTTTTATGTGGTTTCTCTTGGAATGAGTGTAGTAGCTCCTGGTGGCTGCTGGGACATCCCTTCCCCTGCACCAGGCTTTCACCCCTGTGTTGGCCATGGCCAAGGTGGCAAGGACAGAGGGTGCTGAAGCAAGAGTCAAGGCACTGAGATTACTTTGAAGATCAGGATTAGAACTTGAAATTGAACTTGTTGGTATAAAAGAGGCTTGAAGCAGAAGCACTGCACTAAAGAGTTACTGAAGAGTGTTGGAGCTGTTGGGGGAATTTAAAAGATTATGGGAAAATCAGAAGCTTGGAGGGGTGTAGGGGGTTACTTAAGATTACTTGTTTATCCCTGTTTAAGAGAACCCAGTTCAGGGGAAAAAAAAGCACATATTTCTAATGAAATGCAACTCTCTTCCATAAACAATATTAGCAAGAAGAGTTCATCCTATTATAACAAGTGCTGATCTTCAATCATGATGCCTGATGAAGCCTTAGTCTCCTATGTTCTTTGTGTAAATTCAATCATGATAATTAGTAAATAAAATATTTTTTTTTATGGATGGAAGATGCAAAGTGATTATGACAATGCTTTAGTGATAGAGAAATTTTGATTCCAGCTTACAACTCTTCTGCTGGCTGTGTGGTCACAGCAGATGCAAACATCCAATTCCTTATATGCAGATTGTGGGTAATAATTATTAAAACTGGAATTAATATGAATTGGTACTTTCTCATGAAGACACCCAAGACAGCGATATGTTTTTCTTTTTCAGAGAGGGAAATAAATTTAAAGAACTTAATTTCTTTCATTTTAAGGAGTTAGGAACCATACAAAACCAGACCATACCAGTTTCTGACCCTGTGAATTGCCAAAATAACTGCTTTTGTCTGCTAGTCAGTGTAACAGATTCAGCAGAGATTTCTCAGAGGGATATGTACAGTTTTGGAAGACACTTGCAGGCTGTGAAAGATAATTTTTTGTTGATAAACAATTTTGAATAGAGAAGAGCTAAACATAAAAAGAAAAAAAACTAAAACCAATCTGCTTGTTACTTACCTAATTTGTAGAGTGATAAGTGGTTGTCTTATGTCATTTCTCTTTCAGGAGCTTCAGAATAAAAAGATGTCAATAGAACTGTGTTATGTAACTAAATATTATCATTGACATTGACAACATGAAAAAAAAATTAGTCCTTCCAGCTTCTTTTCACTTGTGCAAAATGAAGATTAATCTCTGAACAGTCCATTGAGCATCCCATGAATACACATGATGGAATTCACTTTGAAAGCTAAAGGAACAGGAAGGAGAAGCAGCTCATTCCTGTGTGTCTTTGCTTGCAGAAAGGATGTTTCCTGACTTTGGTGTGGACTGGCAGCTTAGATAAAAACCTGGGATCTTACCAATGTGAAGCTCATCAGCCTAAGGGACGCTGATTTTTTTTTTTTTCCTGTGTGGTTTATCCAGTGTTATTTTAAAAATATTTATCACATGTTGGTTCATTTTGGAGCTTGTGTTTATGAACAGTGTCCATATATGGCTAGCTACTCTTCCTGTTCCACATTGACTGCACTGCCCATGTAAAAACTAAGCAAAGTATTCTAGGGCAGTATATTTACTTCAGGTTTAATTTCTCAAGCAATTCAGAGTATAATCTTAAATCGCTCAAATTGCCTTCTAAAAGCATCTAGTCCAACAATCTCTGGCCAGTATCTCATCAGGAGATTGATGGTACATTTCATATGTGTAAGACAAGGTACATGAGGCAGAACAGGGAATACAAAAGTAACATACTGAATGCAGTGGTAAAAGGTGCCTGTTGGCAGAAGGAAAGACAGATCTTATTCTTTGAAGATATTGCATTGCTGCTCACCTATTCCTGCCATTTGGTTTTGCTCAGGATTGTAACCATGCTATTCATGGGCTGCACAGAGGAGAAAGTTTTGCAAAATCAAGGCCCACTTTATGTAAACTAACTAGAACTAAACGTTGCCCATGGATCTAAGCTCTTAGAAAGGGTAACAGTGTATTGCAGAGGGTGTTTTCTCACCTTATTTGCAATCACCACGTGGTGTAAGGTGACAGTGACAGGGCCTTTGGAAATGCTGGTTTAGGCAGAAATACAATTGAGTCAGCATACTGGCAGGCTCTTTGTGCCTCTGCTGCATTAAACTCAGCCTCAGGCTCAGCTAATAGCACAAAATGTGTCAACAACTCTTCTCATAGCAGTCTTTCCTCCTATAAGCTGCAAGTAGGTCCAGCTGTAAATAAATTGCTGACATTGCTGTGTTTGTTAAGAGGGTGCTTGGAAAACAGCACATCTGCCACCAACAGTTGCACCTAAGACAAACATAAATGTAAGCACTATTAAATTAACAAAGTGTCACTTTATCATTTTAGTTTATTGCATTTGAGAAGAGATTTTACTTTCCTTGGCAATGAGAATGAGTTTCTGACACAGTGGAGGTGGGGGCAGGGATGGCAAAGCTGGTAGTAGACCTGGTAGTGCAGCTGTCCTGGGATGAGGAACACTTCTGAATTGAGACAACCCTCACCAAACTGTCATATAAAGTAATTCCTGAAAAATGGTTGCCTCAAGATGTGCCTTCATTTGCCTGAGTACATGAATACATCCATTACACGAGTAGAAGGGTATTCCAGCATTTCCATTTTTGCTTTTTGCTCTGTTCAAAAGCAATATAGAAAAACACTTCTAAAATTTAACTATAACTCAAAGACTTCTCACCCTGTATTTCCAGTGACAACACATCCTTCTCCTTTCCAGGCTAGATTTGCAAATAACTGATTTATAATCACACTCAGAGGCTCATGTGTCCAGTAACTTGCACTACAACTACATTTTGCAGTGTATGCAGCAGTCTGTCTGCAAGCTCTGATTCTATTAATATATGTAAAAAGAAAGGCTTGTAAAGCTTTGGCAGCAAATGTAGGTCTTGATGAAACATAGGCAAAAAATAATTAGAATTTGCCAGTGACATGGAAGCTAATTTTGGTACTCCTTTACACTGGCTTTATACTACATCAAAAGGCATTTCACTGCCTACCTTTTCAAAATCTGACAGCATCCAAACTCAAGCAGTGGGAACCTGACTCCAGGTGCTCCAGGTGATAAAGCAAAGCACGATGTTAAGGTCTGGCATAATGTGAAGAATGAGGTCACGTTATATTTTTAGAAGCGCCTGGCGATCCTATGAAGCATGCTCTTACTCTCTCTTTTTATTTTTTTCCTTCCCCTCTCCTTTTTTTCTGTCTTTTTCTGTGAATAATTCGGCCAATGCTTGCAGAAGGCTGTTTTCGCCCCAGGGATTCTCCCACATACTTCTGTTGACAGAGTTCTTGTGCAGCAAGGAAGCTGAAATGTCTTTTGTTAAGGATCTGCTCACTTCTTTTTCTGTTCTGCCCCAATGCTTGGAGGATCTTTTGGCTACTCACGCAGTTCCTGTTGTTACGCATATGGAAATTAACTGAATTGAAAAATATGGGGTTACCTTGCAAAACAGGTAAAATTATCATCAAGAAAAAAATCCTAATCTCATTTCCTCTTAGTCTATATGTCTCGGATTCTTTTGCCTTGTTTGCTTAATTTTTCAGGGGAATATTGTATAAGTCAATAGAAAATACTAAGCAAAGTCGTTGTGAAAGGGAAAAAAATGCACTAGGGCCTGAGAGGTAGAAATTATTTTAGATGAGTGGTGTGCTGTTCCAGCCAAGATTAGGACTTGATTTGCTGGTTTACTATGTCAGTTCAGATTTAAATTGAATTTAAACTGAAAAAGTTACATATATTCACATGCTCTGTAATGCCAAAATACGTAATGGGTATTGAAATGCACTAATTTAAGCCATGTTTGAAAAGCTGTTTTAGGTGACTTGCTGCTAGAGCAACACTATGAAATAAATCATAATAATTTAATTTCAGGCAAAGGGGAGTGGAGCCAGTAGACCATGATACACAAAAGTTGATCTGTGAGGCTTCACATATACACTTGTGTGTGCCAGACCATATGAAGACTTCCCTTCCACAGCATGCCACTAGCTATATCACAAATCTGTATTCATTTACTGCTGATTTGTAAGGAGTTTTCATTAATAAATAACATTCTATTTGTAAGTTTTAAACTCATGTGTGTGATCAGCTGAAGTCGCTACACTCAGATATGCTTTTCACATTTAGCAAAAAAAAAATCCTCTGTGTTGCTTTTTAATGTTTTCACTCTTACTTGTGCTTCTTGGAGTCAGTTCTGGTTGGACAGTTACCTCTGGTAGCCCTGAATTCCCTGTTTAGTTGAAAAGCCTACATATACTTTCATTATTCCACATCCTTATCTACACTAGCTTCTACCAGTAGATCTAATGGCACAGTATATATTTAGAATTACATATGCATACGTAATCTCCCTATTCATAAAGCCTTGAAGACCTTTCCCAGAAAGATTACTAGTTTTCAGAATTTGTATGTGCATATATTCATCATTGTGGTGAGAATTACATTCTTTTGCAGGACTGTCTTAGAGGCCTTTTTGACATGTACAGATTTAGCTCTGAATGTTCAGAGCACTCTAGAGTTACAAATTTTGCTATGGGCAGGATTTCTAAATTCTCTGCTTTGCTAAGAATGTTCCATTTTTAGGAGCTGGAAATGTCTATGTGTAACTCTTTATAAATACAGAATTTAATATTATACATAAAAATGTGGGTTTTTTAATAGTCACTGCTAGATTGAGTAAAAAGTTATGTTGCACAGGATGAACAAGGGTAAACTGACATTCTTTCTTCTCACCACTTCCTCCTCAGAGATTTCTTGCCATACTTGCACAAAACCAGCCTGCTTTTGCATACTTGATTTGTTCCAGTCTCATCCCAGGAAAAATAAAGAGTACAATAGAATAGCAAATCCAGTAAACAGAAAAAACTCTTTCATTATTTTTGCAATTAAACTGCAAAAATTACAGCTTTGCATCATATCCTGTAAAAACCAAAACTCATTTGAGAGAAATAATTTAGGAAAGTTTTAAAAGAAGTTGGGTATTGGTTTTAATGCTAGGAATATAAAGTTATATAGAGAGATAATGAAAATATAATATTTTGCATGATAATTCATGTTTAGGAGTCTAAAGCATCATCCTAAAGTACTAGAAATTAAAAAAATATAATTCACTTACCTGTGCATGCCTACTGCAGAATTTGATGTACAAGGCAGAAACTGATACACAGGAAGTTCCACCTAAATATGAGGAAGAATTTTTTATTGTGTAATGACTTCTTTATTATTTTCTATCGTTCTAGTCTCTGTGACTAGAACTGATTGCCCAGGGAGGTTGTGGAATATCTCCTCTCTGAAGATGTTCAACAAGTGTCTGGACACACTCCTGTGCCATGTGTCCCAGGATGGTCCTGCTTGTGCAGGGAGGTTGCACCAGATAAGGCCCTGTGGCCCCCTCCAACCTGACCTAGCCTGTGAATTTCTCTAACTGCTTCTGGAGCATTTTTTGCTAAATGTTTGGCTTATTACAGCAAAGATGTCACTATGAACACAGAGGTGTATTTCCACAGATGTCATCACAGCAGATCTTGCTTGGCAGCATTACCAAAACTAAAGAGGGTCTATGAAATGGGCCAAGGATGGAAAGAAAGAGTGACAATAGGAGGGGGTGAAGACTGGGAAAGAGAATCTCTGGAGGAGACCTGGAGACCTGAGCACTGCTACTTCTTCTGGAACCACCATCAGATGAAGAATGGGACAGCCACCAGCAGCAGTGGCTGGTGAACACAACCCACCCTCTCACCTGACGTGGGCAGCTAGGTCAAAGCTCTTTTGGGCCCTTTGGGCAGTCTGCTGGAGTAGGCAGAACTCTTTGGCTTTGTGTGGTGGGAGCATGGCTTCTTCCAGGGTGCTGGGTGTCAGGGACTCAGAAGCAAAGGTGATGGCTCATAGTGAAGCACAGATAATAATCACCTGAAAGGGCAAGAGGCTTTTCCACTGTGCCCACAATGTACAAGATATTGTGAGAAAAGTTAGTTATTCCAATCATTCCATCTAAATGTGGGAATGTGTTTTCTTTTTCGAAGACATTGTGCTCAATTAGTTCTCCCACTTCTGGAAGTTAAGTCAATTCTGTGTACATGACTAACCTGAAGCACCTGAGAAAATGAGGCCTTCAGAAGCAGGTCACTCATTGACTCATAGATAATGTAATCTATTATTATTGTACCACAGATATGAGTTGGAATTCTTCTTGGCATTATTCCTCCCTCTAAAGGCTGGATGACTGCTGTAAGCTTTTTGTCTAGACATTCTCTATAGTTCTATATTAGGCAGTCAAGCCAGGAGGGAGACTTCTCCCACGTCAAAATAGGTAAACAAGATAAGTGAGAGCATTTACCTTATGGAAGCATTTTTCTCTCTCCACTGACTCCAGCAGGAGGTTATACAGTTTACAATAATGTCTGACATTAAATAGCTATCAATAGCTGAGAGGAGGTCTACATAAACAGTGTGTACCTGCATGCTCACATCTATTACAGCTGCAGTTCAAATGACAAAAGTAATACAATAAATCCAAAGTTTCTGGATGTGAAACAGTATTCTTTCTATTACCAAAGGCATGCCTGTTACAGTAAAATATACACCAACCAGCACTAAAATATGCCTAGCTGGTGTGCATTGCTCAGTTTATGGCACATGCAGTGACAGGCACATCACATGCCAGCATCTTACTTTGCTTGCTTCCCACTCTGACAGTCACAGTGCTGCCTTCTGACACGTCTTCCTCACCACTGACAGGTTTGCCACATATACCCAAGGCTTAAGCTTCTCTTTTTATTTTGAAAAGCTTCTGTTCTGCTTTTCTCTCTCACAGATGGAGTACTGAAACAATCATTAAAATAAATATTATCAATATTCAATCTGTCACAAGAAGTAAATGACATGCATGGGTGAAACAGGAGCTATTCAGGGATGGAGGATCAGTTCTCCAGCTGCTCCCTTCTCCCAGTGCATTGGAGGTGCACTGCCCAGGGGTGAGCACCGACATTAAGACGTTTAAAGCAGACAAGGCCAACTCCAATGTAGTACTGAAGCTCTCTGTTATTTTTAGTCTCCTCCTTTTCCTTTTCAAATCTACTGGAAATGGGCAGGTGCTGCACTGCACTGGCAATTCACTGAATTTGAGACAGAGAAAATCATAGCTGTACTGACATCTTCTTTTCTGTCTGTTTTCCCTATGACATTTCCCTGTTTTGTTCCTTAGTCTTCCCTATGGCATTTTAGTAGCTTTATCAGAGCAGTGTAAAAGTTGTCAGTGATTTAACAGACAATGAAAATACAGAGAACAGGGGCATGTTTAGATAACAAGCATATGTCTAACATCACTTTAAATGATTCTGAACGGTTGTGTCAATAATCAACTTAGTCATTAATTAAAAAATATTTCTGCATTTGCCATTTCTTTCCCAGTCTCTAAGCAAAACAAGTCAAAATTCTCATGTTTTAAGTTCATTTAATCTGCATACATTAAATATTTTTGAAGACGCACAAGTAAATCTGAAGTAGACTTCATATGGACATTTCATGTTTTGGGGTTGCTTTTGCTGATGCACTCCATTGCAAGCATGTTGTCATTAATTTTTTTTTTTTTCAGGGGCTGAAAGGATTCAGATGTTTTGTATGAGAATCCAAGCATCAATAATGACTGTGTGATCATGGTTTTGGAAAACTAAGGATATATTTCCTGGCTACATTTGCAGATTTATGTTTCTCAAGAAAAGCAAGAATGAAGTAATTTTGATCTCTGATGGATGAAACCAATTGGAATGGCAACTAACATCTATGAAGAAGAACAGGGCTCACCTTATCTTACATCTGCTGAGTGCCTGGGAACTCCAAAGGAAGACAAGTATGAAGAATACCAAGGAAAGACAGAAAATCAGACAAGTCCATATGAATTTCAGAATGCGTTACTGGAACCTGAGCTGGGCTTGCTGTCTGTGCCATCCTTATTGGAGCACAATGAGACATCCTTACAACTTGGCATGGCTGCAGGGCGTGCCAGTGCCACCAACCAGCCCAAGACAATGCACCTTTGTGAAGAATTATCCTGTCCTACAAGGCACACATCAAAGGAAGATCCTTTAAACCTTCCCATGCACACAGAATGGCCAGTCCTCACAGGAAAAAATTCAGACAATAAACCAGAAGCAAATTATGAGATCAGAGTCATAAAGCACAAATCATGTGCTATCACATTTTCTGATTTTGAATTTTTAGCACATGAAGCTGACACCAAGCTCCATATTTGCAAGGCAGGAGAAGCAGAAGATTTTTCTTCTGAAGAGGAAGAAGCAGATAACGGAGGTGATGATGATACATTTACAGAACTGCCACTGTATGAGGCATTTTTCAAAGGTCTTCAGAGAAGTAATGTTTCTCAAAGAAAGCAAGCTAAATGTGGACTTACTAAATATCAGCACATCTGTAATTTAAAAGACTGCAATAATCATTCCCAAAAGGCATTGAAGGACCATGACAAGGAAGAAAAACACATGGAGCTGGAGGTAATATAAGCTACTCTTTAGTTTCAAGTGTGTTTTAAATAAGTGGTGTCATTTAGGGTTGGTTACAGGAGGAAAAGCAGTTGTGTAAATTGTTATAGGGTGATAATTATTGTGAATTACAAAATTAAGGTCCTAAACCTATAGTAAAAGTATACTAATTTTTTTCACTAGACAAATTTTACTTCAGATTGACCACACTTCTATTAGCCTGAACTTCAAACTTTGGTTTTCTGTTTTCTTTTTTATTTAAATGGGAACATTGGCTCAATTTCCTACATTCCTACAAGTTCATATATCGTGCCATGTACAGCACATAATCTAAGCACTGTTCCAAAGAGATAGAGCTCATGTTTAGTCTTAGAGCAGAATATATTTCTTCATGCTGAAAAAGGTGCTTTTATTGTGGTGGCACTGTAGCACTGAGACACCTAACTCACAGCACTTTTTCCACTAATAACTGTTTTCTCTACTATTATTTCATTAATTATTTCAAAACAACGTAGAGGACAATTTAAAGAGTGGTATATAACAATTTTTTGGTTGGTTGGTTGGTTGGTTGGTTGGTTGGTTGGTTGTGTTTTTCTGGTTTTCTTTGTATCTGTGCTGTTATATATCATGATGTTCTATAGACCAGTGGCCAAAATGAAAACAAAAGTTTTCAGGACAAAATTAAAAACCCCATGTAATAAAAACACTGTATATAACCTTTCCAGAAAAAATCTTGGAGTAAATTAACTTTGTTTATTGGAACGGGAGGAACAGAAGCCTCCCAGTTGAATTGTCACTAGTCAGGACAATAAGGACACCTTCTCCCTGCTCACAGCTGGTGACAAACCAAATGACTGGAGCTAGACACATTTATCATTGGAGAAGTTCATTTCTAGTACAAAAATATGAAGTGACTCCAAATAGTGAGCAAGACCAAACTCTTAGAATTCCAATATTCCTGACCTTGCAGCACAAATGATCTTAACCTGCAGGCCAGGCATACCTTTCCTTCCTCTCTCTTTTCCTTCCTCCAGCTTTTAAAAGTTATTTTCCATGTAAATCTGCTCAATGCCTTGAAAACCAGTCTGTAGTCCTGTAGTCTTTTACCCAGTGTGTTTTATTTTACTCTGCCTGCTGTTCTTCTTTTACTTCTAGTGCTTGTAACACAGAGTTGCTTCACTGATTTCTGATTAAATGAAGGGAAGTAGAATTTGTACTATAATGTCCATATTTACCTCAAAACTATGGTGTAAAATACTTAATTGCTTCTCTCCTTTAGTACTAATCTATCTCCAGTTTGGGGTGATTAATTATGGCCTTAACTGAGTGGGAGTTTTCTTCTGTATTTCATACACATCCCAACTACACTGCAGAAACCCATCAGCACACAAAAAAATAAGCCAGATTTTTAGAAATTTTTCTCAGCAGATGGTATTAGAAGACCAAGTCCCAAAGGTGGTTCCCAAACAGTGTGACTTTTGATGCAATACTGACCCTGATTCTCATGACACATGGTTTATTAAGTAATTGCATTGTTCTTCTAACTTAAGACGAGTCTTGCTTCCTCATTTACTCAGAAACATTCACATTAACTAAAATAATATATCTCAAACTGGATGCACAACATCCTTTGGATTTTCTTTACTGAAGGTTATTCCCATAGATAAAAGGGAGATGCCAGGAGATTACGTCATTTAGTTTACTTTATGTCTATGCCATAAAATAAACTCAAGGATGCAGCTTGTAGTGCAAAAGAAAGGATTATAAATTGCCAGACAAGCATGTGAAATTACCTAGTAAATATCAGTAAATGTGTCAAAACATTTAAAAAACTGGATGCAATGTTGCAGTCCTGGTTTTGATTTTTTTTTCTATGTGAATAAGTATGCATCCTTCTAGGAAAGCCTGCAAGAATTAAAGAAAAAAATTTAAAAATAATTATTAAGATTATCTTGACTCTCAAATTTTAGCAGCAGATATGCATTACTATGCTGAGTGAAATCTCCCCCATTACTTTGGTTGAAGCAAATGTATGTCACTGTCAAGTTACTTATTTCTATTGTTTAGAAATGATGTTAGGGAGAAATGTCTTTCTAGTGGAAAGAAATTAAATAAATAAAGACAGCATGGGATGAAAATGATGACAAGGGCAACCGTTACTGCTAGACCTTAAACTTAAAAATCATATAATAAACAGATTACTTTGGCCTTACAGATACAGACAATCATACACAAGATCCTGGCTAAATCCTTGCTACTGGAGCTCACAGTGAAATTGTCTTTAAGATCTATCCTGCAGGGGCATTCCTAGCCAGATGTACCAGTTACTGACTGCAAACCTCCCATCTGAGCTCTAGAAAGGAGGAAAGGCTGTCACCTTCTCCAAGATGGAAGTGCTGGCCCTTGCAGGCAGTCACCACAAGCAGCATCAGTGTCCCAATCTCCTCTTAAATAGTTGTTACACGCATTTAGGTGACAACTTTTTAACTTCTTGTTTCATTCTCATTAATAAGCAGAGACAAATTTTCAAGTGCACTGAGCAGTAAACAAGTAGAGGGAAGATGGAAAAAATTCAACTTGTGTATGCTGCCAGCTAGCTCTATGTCAAGTGGAAGAAACTGCTGAAAACAATTCATATAACGATGCCCTTTAAAAAATGCTCTTTCTTCTTTTTCCAAAGGCATACAGCTTCTTCCCCTTCTGAGTGGTACAAAAGAAATGATACTTCTGTTCAATTTATGAATTCAGCATGGTCCCCGAGTTTCCACCCTTACAGCAGTTCCACATATATTTCCTGTGCTTTCTCATAAAATCTGAATTTGGCAATCTGTTTTTCTTCCTCAGGAGTCTGTAATCAGCAGTACATTTAATGCCCGACACAGTTCTGCCCAAATACTTAGGCTAATGGCTGGACTAAATGTTCTTAGAGGTTCTTTCCAACCTAAATAATTCTATGATTATTTGGTTAGTTCTATCCAGAGATTCTTTTGCAGCTCTAAAGTGGCACCTTCAGCCATTTCTCCTTGCTTAATTTCAAGTCTTCATATCAAACTTGATACAGGGTTTGTGCATGCAGCCAGCTCTGCATGCAGGGGTAATAAATTATTCAGAGTAGCTTCTGAAACATAACACTTTTCTAAATTGTCATTTCTTCAAACTATACTGAGCAGGACACAGCTGAAGACCATATTTAACCAGGAACTACTATTCAACTTTCCATCAGTAAGCTTATCCTATCCTTGCATAGCCTGAAAACAATACATGTTACTTTCAGGAGTAACATTTCAGGCAAGTAAATAATTGAAGTTATCTGGCAGATATTAGGCAATAAGAAAGTATTATGAAATCATACCCTTGACAGTGTGAATTGTCATGGATCTTCCCTCACCCCAGGGATTGTATACAAATCCTGCTAATATTGTTGGCTGCTGCAAAGAGACAAGCATAATCCTACCAACACGGCAGCAAACTGAAAATCCTTTCTGGGTCAATTTCGAATCATTTCTTTGGGCAGGCCATATTAGCAACTGGAACAGCCAAAAAGGTTTCTGTTACTGTTGACATTACTTAGGGCACCTAAGAGAGTTGTCACAGCTTCCTCTATTGTTTTTCTGTCCCTTGAGAGACAAGGGGATAAGTCAGGAAGGCCACGTGCTGGAAAGGAGCTGCTCAGAGTAACCATTAGGATGTGCTAGGTGCTGCAGCAGCCCCTCTGCAGCCTCCCTGTCTGCACTCATATTTACATCATGCCTCTTTCAACGCATTTAGGAAGATCTAAACCAAACCTGCTTGTTTGTTTAAAGCACCATAATGATGGACTAATATTTGCATTGACTGTTACCATGTTCAGCTGGGTCAAACAAAGAGTGAGATGCCACTCCCCAGGAGAGACAAGATGACCGA
Source organism: Dicaeum eximium (assembly GCA_013396995.1). Classification (NCBI taxonomy): domain Eukaryota; kingdom Metazoa; phylum Chordata; class Aves; order Passeriformes; family Dicaeidae; genus Dicaeum; species Dicaeum eximium. The sequence continues at coordinate 3,298,493 of VWZP01002845.1, forward strand.
AACAGATAATTTAGGTAATTAAGGTAGCATTCACAATGAATATCTTTGTCAGGATTTGGCCTTCAGACTGCAAGTTCAAAGACTTTTGGAGGAGGCTGCACAGGCATGGGAGTGGCCAGTACAATGTCAGAGACAGCCTCTGTGCACAGCTCTTTATTGTGTTAGTGGGGCAGCTGTGCCATCACCTTTCACCATCAGTAAATCTTCAAGGAAAACTGTAGTGTTCTAAAGGAGGGTTGTGAAAGCTCCATTGTTTTTTGACATTTAAAGCTAAGGCAACTAAACTCTGAAAATTATTTCAGAAAACAGTAATTTACTAGGAAAAAAAGTGGATTATCAGTTTCTCTTTCCCTGATTATTCATTTACTGTCATTAATTTCCTTGTTCCATCCTTGTACTACAGTTAGGTAAATTTTATCCTCGTAAGAAGAACATTGTGATGTTGGAGCATGTCCAAAGAAGGGCAATGGAGCTGGGGAAGGGTCTGGAGCACAAGTCCTGTGAGGAGCAGCTGAGGGAGCTGGGGGTGTTTAGGCTGGAGAAAAGGAGGCTCAGGGGGGACCTCATTGCTCCCTACAACTGCCTGAAAGCAGGGTGTAGCCAGGTGGGGGTCAGCCTCTTCTGACATATCTCAAGTTGAAAGGAAAGGAAATTACCCTAAGTTGTGCCAGGAGAGGATCAGATTAGATATTATAAAAAAAAAAATCACCTAAAGAGTGGTTATGCATTAGAATAACATGCCCAGGGAGTTACCATCTCGGGGAGTGCTCAAGAGACATCTGGATGTGGCACTTGGGATATGGTTTAGGGGTGATTATGGTGGTGCTGGGTTGCTGCCCGGACTAGATGATCTCGAAGGTATCTTCCAACCTTGATGACTCTGTGATCCTGTGAATTTTCCTTATTCAGATTATATTAAGTGCATTCAATTTAAATGATCCAATTTAAATGATCAAACCAGAGCAGCAGCCAAGCCTACATCTGTGATCAGGTACAGACCTGCTAAAGTAAGCTTCTTACACCTGTACTTGAGTGGCTTACACTCTGCTCAGTGCCTTGCTTAGCCACTCTGAGGCACTTTTCTGAGAGGTTCTTTTCTGTTTTCATTAATGAGGCAGTGGAACTTAGGTGGAATTCAAGCTATCCAAAAATTGCCCTGCAATAGTTCCTTCTTCTCTAATTCAGTTGTACAGGAGCAAAAACTAGAGAGGAACGTATTGGAGTAAAGTACAAATTCCTACTCTCATTCCTCCCATACTTTGGAAGTTTGTACTTCATTTTACCCTATGAAACTGAGACTCCAAAGCTAGAGGAGGAGAGTGGTTGCAAACTTGTGATGACTTCTTCGTGAGGAATAATACAGTTATTGGTATCTCCTTTTAGTCATCATCTGCAGACATTGGAAATCTACCCAGGTAGGATGGCTGAGCACTGAAATAACAATACCCAGGGAGAACAGGCTATGAAGTCAAGGGGAGAAAAATGGGAAATTACTTGTCTAAGAAAGGAGTGATGCACTAAGCTTTATGCATTCTAATTTCCTTTGTGTGTCTGTAAGATTTGTACTTTCTGTATTTTAGTGACACATTCTTGAGAGCTGATAGATAAGGACATGGTGACTTGAACTTTGTAAGGTTTTTAGTGTTTATGCTTATTTCCCGCCTGCTTGCAAAAGGGGTTGGAGAACTGATGATTACTTTAGCAATGATGCATTGTTGTCAGTCAATAAATAATCACAATCAGCTCTTTATTATTAAGAGTCAACTAAGTGCTGGCTTAGGGACTTTAATTATTAAGTTAATGAAAGGATTTTTTAATTAGCTTTACAAATTTGAAGGACTAATGGTGAATATAGCATTTTGTATTGAGTACTTTTTTCTGTCACCTCAGTATTCCTAATAGTGTAACCATTTCCCATTACAATGCAGCATTTGTTGTGTCCTGCTTGATGTGCACATTAGCTACATGACTGTTTCTACTGAGAAATTATAGGAACTTTGGAAAAAAACAGTAAAGTTATAAAAATAATGGTAATTTAAGAATATGCTTAAAGATCATACTGAAAAGAATTGGTATACTGAGACTGTGTAGGAGAACATGTAGATACTATTAAAATTCCTGCCCTTTATCTTTCCAGCATACTTGCACGCTGCTTGCCAGTTTTAAGAAACATGCATCACTCATTGTTGATTAATATAGAATTAAGTATATGGCCCTAGAAAAGATACACTACTTGCCATTAGCAGATACACCTATTTTAAATCACAAGATCATCTTCGTCAGACATCAGTGGCTATGGGGTCGAGGTTGGAGAAAGGATGCATTCTGTTTTTTGTAGAATACATCCCATAGACTATTTTGAGCAGTCCCTTTCAGTTTGGGCTCTGTCAAAATCCTCCTGGAGAAAAGTTGTAATATGAGGGGACACAACCTGTTCTTTATCAGAAGCAAAGCTGGTAAACAAAGCTCCATGTGATGCGGTGACTAACCCTCAAAAAATTCAGAGGGCTGCATTGCAGCTGATTCTTTTGCAGTTTGTAGAATACCATCACTCTAAAAATGAGTTGTATATAGTACAAATCACTCACATAGTGAGAGTCTGAGAAAATTAAAATTAGGATAAACTATGAAATGAAAATTAGGATAAACCAATGAAAATTGGGCAATTAGTCAGAAGGACAACTCTTCTTGACTTTCAAACTCCTTTAGAAAATTTACAAAGTACATTTAAACTTGGTGTTGAATTAAGTTCTATATATATTTTATATATATAATACATATATATTATATAAAGTGAGATTACTGAGTTCCCTTGCACAGTGTGAAACCCTTGGGCTGTTCAGGTTAATGTGTAGAACTTTATACCTATCCTTCCAAGATGATACTGAAGTGCCAACTCATTTTGTTGCACAACCTCATCAAAGCCCACGCGCACACATTAAAAGACCCCACAAACAGCATTTTGGGAACCCCTGCTTTAGCATGTTCAAGAGCATTAGTGCACTGTTTATTGTTTATATTTATTGTTATTGTTTTTATTTATCGGTAAAGCTTCAGAAGACTAAATAGTTAACACAACAGATGTATTATACTAAAGGGGAGAATATTCATTACGTGTAACTTGGGTTATGTTTTTTTCCAAATATTGACTACTTTATTTGCTGTGTATTTGAATTTTTTAGAATCATAAGGCCACCTCAGAAAAGAGCAATATTACTATTGGTCTTGCCAGAAAATATAAAAAAATATTATGTGCTTCTGGTTGCACTGAGACCGTAAAATAAAAAAGGTATATCAAGATTCTTCTTTAAAAGTATCTCAAAATATCTGGAACCTGTGCAATGTGAGCCCATTCAAGTGTTTCATGTATTTCTACAGAAGGAGAAGAAAAGTCAACAGCAAATATGCCCTGTCTAAGTCAAGGCTGTGATGAACAACATTCCTCTGTCAGAGCATGGGAAAGAGGCACCTGTGAGAATTACAGACTAAGTCTAGGGTGCAGGGAACCAGAAGAAACATGTAGAAATCTGTTAATCTGCTTATCATTGAAATTAAGATATTTCTTCAAGGTGGAGACCACTAGATAAACTGTGGGATGGGCAGTAAGTAGAACTTGTGAGATTAGAAACTTGACTTAAAACTTAAAAGATGAGGAGACTGGGGAAGGGTTGCATTTTAAAGCTGGTTTGGCCGACAAGCGAGGATTTGGTATGCTTTTCAAGTCAGCCAACTGCAGTTCTAGCAGAGGAAAAAAACAAACAGAAGGAAACAGAACTTTACTAAATCAGCAACCTCACAAAGTATATTTTGTAATATTTAAAAATTCTTGAGAGAGATTAAGAAAAATGAGTTACAAATTTCTTCATACACAAAAGTCCCACTGGAAGATTGTGGCACTTCTATGGGGCATTTAGGTGCCTTTGAAACACCTTCCTAGGTAACACATGCCCAATTAATGAAAATCGGTTCTAATGATACAGCAAGGATCCCCTGTCCTTCTTTGCACAAGATTTTAATAAAGTAATGTTAGCTTGATATTGTAACAGACATATTTCTTTGGTAGTGCACGGGACCCCAACTGTCACAATCTGACATGCTAAGGGATCTATGAACATTTTGGTATTGCCACATCACAAGCTACCATACAACCAGAAATCTGTGTGAACACTGAGATTCAGAGAAACACAAAAAAAACCTATTTAAATGTCATGAATTTCATAGAGTTGATGGATCTGAGATTTCATTTTACAACGTTCTTGTGTGGTTACTTTCTGTAGGAAAGTGTCATAAGCCTCAAACCTTTCCTTAACAATCTCTCCAAGTATGGAGTATTTCAAATTGTAATAAAAATGGAAACATACTGTTCTTTCTATCCAAGCTTTTGTTCAAACTGATGCTCTTGTAAAACCCTTCCCCAGTTTTGAATCATCTCAGAGCTAAGACTTTTGCAGTGCAGTGAAGGGAAATGTCCTCTGAATTAGCTTGGAGTTCTCCTAAAATAAATCAGACAGGATATTGAAGTTTATGTCTGCATTTGAAATACTTTTTCTTCCAGAAATTAACTTCAGTAAAATCTCACCAGTCTTTTGTGTTGTATTACTGGGCTTTCTTTATGTGCGCTTTCTATGGATTCTGAAATTCTTTGGCATTTAGACTATCAATCCAATGTTTCAAAGATCAGGTCTAGAATAGGTAATGTTTTAGCATCACAGATTTAACAGCTCATTTCTAATGTATGTGCAAAGAAACTTTGTTTGGCTTTAATCTAATCTTTGTGATGAAGCAATTAGTGATATGGTAAACTACTGTAAGGTTTGCAGTTACTATTTATTGTTTCTATTCAAGCAACATAATGGTGACATTTCAGTATTTACATAATGAGGACTTTTCACTGTGGCAAAAGCCTTGGCAGTTAGTCTGCGGTCTGATTTACTTAAATTAAAATGTAAAAAAGCTGCTAAACCTGCCAAGAAACAACAGAACAGAACACTTCAACTTGTATGTATTTTATTCTTTACCATGTACACCACATATCAAGATCAAGAGAAAAGTACACAGAGACAGTAACTAGAAGAAAGACTGCACAGACTGCCTATTATTAACATGCCAAGATAGGTGCCTAAACTGAGAGAAAGTGGAGTACCGAGAATTTTTGCAACTAAGGATCTAGACTCTGAGAGTTCACCTCCAGCTGTACTTTGATCTGCTGTGTTGTAGATTTTCCCAAGGTATTATAAATAAGTGGTGATATATGGAAAACTATCATGTTTGTGGGATGAAAGATGATTAAACTAAAAAATATTAACTCTGGAAGGCAGAAACATTCCAAAAACCCTGGGGTTTTTTAAAATAGAAATTGCAATACTATGATGCATTTCTAATGCAAGGGAACTATCAAGATACCCCTCTTGTTTTGAGTTTTATGTAGTACAGATCACATGCTATCTTGAATTGTCCAAGACTTGTCTTGGGGGACACATAATGCCACTTACATAGAAAAAAATTGAAAGAGAGAAAAAAATTTGAAAGAGAGAAAAAAATTTGAAAGAGAGCAATGAGATTAAGAAGCCTGAGTGGGAAACCCCCAGTATTCCAAGCAAAAAAAGACAAACTCAGGTCTTTCTGAAATAAAGGCAAAAACAAATTATAGAAGTTCAGAAAATGCTTTTGAAACCAAACTTTTCAGACAAGACTAAGCCTGCATTTTGCATGTGAATGACAGGAAACTCTAAAATTGCCACTTCTTCAAGTAAAAGAATTTACCATGAATGCAAACAAAAAATAACAGCAAACGCTAAAATAGTAAGGATTGCTATAAATTGGAATGTATACATTCAGAGTTTTTATCTCCAATCTCCTGTGTGCAATGTTTCCAGTTTTGTGAAAAGTTCTTAAGAAGATGAGTTTAAATTGCATTAAACAGAATTAAGATATCTAAGCTAAAATAGTAATAAAAAAAGACTAGACCTTCCTGATGGGTACTTTTTTCTTATTTGGAAATTGTGTTCAAATGGTTGCAAATGATAAGGAGTGCTCACACAAGCACCTCAGAAAACACATTTAATTCTAATGCAAATTAAAAGAAATCTGTAAGAGTAGCCAGTATGAGGTTGAAAACTGTACAAATTTGAGAAGGAACATCTGGTTTATGCATCCAATTTAAAATTGGTAGTATATATCAAAAACCCCAACCTCCTAGGTATAGCATGACAAATAAAAGCATTCCATTTGGCAAAGAAAGTAATTATTTTTAAATTTGGGGTTATTTTAGTTCAGAAAAAAACTCCCCAAAGATTCAAAATTCTCCATGACAGTGAATAATTCCTTACCCTGAGTGTGATATGTCAGGAGCCTCCAGCAGCTTGCTAGGTGGGCTGCTAAGGAGCTTGGATAGCCTAACTGGCAGGTAAAGGTATTTTCCCCAGAGGAAAGTTGTCAAAATTAAGCTGTCTTTGAATAGTAATTCAAGTCTGATGCATTGACAAATATCAATTAAATGAAAAGAAAATCACTTATCATGTAAGATATGAAATTGCTATCACTTTGGCATTTTAAATTTTAAATTCAAATATATACTGAGTGGGTTGCAACCAGGCTGGTTCCTACACTGTCTAAGCGGGGCTTTTCCATCAGGGCTAAACTGTACATTGCTGAGTTTATGCACATTTTCCCACTCAGAATTGTCTAGCCCAATTCCTTTGGAACTGTTTGGGGTTTTGGTTTGTTGTTTGGGTTTTCATTTTGGTTGTTTTGTTGTTTTTTTTTTTTTTAATGGGTGGCAATATCACATTGGGACTATACAGAGGTGAGCAGGATTAGAGAGCAATTGGGAGAACTTGTCACTTTTTTAAGTTCCTCTAGCATTGCATTAAGATAGTGTGCTAAAATACAAACTATGATCCTTCCAGCTTTTATCCTGGCATGTTTGGATATACCCCAGGTGCACATAAAGCTTTCCTCTCAAGGATATCTAGAGATCTTCCTAAACCTGCAAATCTTGCAATTCTACATTATACTGCATTTTGCTAGCAAAGTTTTGCTTATTATTGCTACTGTTAAGTATCCTGCATTTCAAAATACACTTGCTTGAAGTATGTAACTGGAGAAACTAGCTGAAATCCTTGAATTAGCCTAGGAATCGTTTGGTTTCAGTTATTTGCAAAGTTATACCAATAGATCTCTTTATGTGGATTTTAGTGGTTGATGGGGTTTTTCTAAAATATGCCACATCACAGGGAACTGAAATATTTGTGAATAGAATTATCACTGCTGGTAATCATCCCACAGCAGGGATTATTTTTGCTCTTTCTTATAATTCTCCTAGTAATTCCAAACAGTAATGTTTTCCTGCTCTTTTTAATAACCATTACTTTTATAAGTAAAGCTCACCAAATACCTTAACAAGGATAAACAGAATTTTTCAATGCTTTCAGTTAAGGAACTTCACAAAGAGCCAGGCAAATACAAATAGAACTGAAGTATTCCAAAATACAAGCTATGTTAGAACTGGGAGTCAATAACAGTCAGGCTCAATCTTGGTAAGTCAAACCCTGGGACAGGGTCATACTTTCAGCTTCACCTGCCTCAGAACTTCTTCAGTGCATTTGTATTTTGAAGATTTTGCAGAACTTCGTACATTTTAAAAGTAGTTGCTACAGGTCATTGTTGTCCCTCAACCCTTCTTGTTCCAGGAGACGATGTTTGAAGCAAGGGACAGGGAACACGCCTGAACCTTAAAAGTTCTGGTAACAATAGTTTTTGCTATTTAGTGACCTTAGTTCTGGTAACAATAGTTTTGCTATTTAGTACTCTTACAGCAAGACAGATTCTTTTGAGCTCCAGGCCTCATTTTCCAACCTATGTGTTATACAAAAACACTTACATGGTATATGCAATATGTTTACAAGCTCTGGGAACACAGAAACTATTCTTTTCCTTCAGGAACGATGCCTAAGGTTGCTTTATCAAAGCAATGTTTCTTCAAAAATTGAAATCAAACTGATTTGTTTAACAGAAAGTGTTTTAGGTTTTTTAACTGAGATATCTTCTTCCCAAGCTAAAAAGGACATGCTGAAATATATAGCCACTCTTTTGTTTCTGTTTGTGACTAAAAAGTCACAAAAGAGTCTTCATAAAATAAGATGTCCAGGAGCAGCAAAATATTGTGCAGTCACTATTATACATATATGCAGTCACTATATGTAGTCAGTATTATGTGGTAATAATACAACATTTACTACACAGTTCCTTTTTTATTTTTTAATTCTAGCAAGACAGGGCTTCAGCTGTTTACAGATACCATTAATAATTACAAATACCATGAATAGCTAAAGTTCTGAAAGTTGTTTTGATCACTCACATGTATTTCTTCTGAAAGAAGAAATGTAGTTCAAATTGTGAACACTTTAGGTTCATAACTAGAATTAATAATTAAAAATATAAAACTACACACTATATAAATTAATAAGGGATGAATGCACAGACAGATGACTGTTCTTGTGCATTATGTGATGCATCTCAGCATCACATAATGCTAAGCATTTATGTGCTTTAAATTTAAAAGCATTTAAATTTACAGCATTTAAATTCTGCCCAATTCTCCTTCAGCTTCTTAGTTTCTATATATGTCATGGCTATTCTTGTCATTTAGAGGAAAAAAGGATGAACCACAGCAGATTATTACAGTAGCACACCTGATGCTAGTAGCACACCTAGGCAGGTAGCAGAAATAGATATTTCAGTTTACCAAACAAAAGATGGCAAAAAAACCCCAAACAGAGACACAGAGAGGTGACTTGCAAAACATGTCCCTGGTACAGCCAATGGCTTGTTCAGAATATTATGTGTAAAGCTCTTTGCTTCTCCAGGTTAAAAGCTTTTGCCAGTTTTACTGGGCAGGGAGAAGTGAAATGTGATCTCTATAGTTAAGGCAATTCTCTGACATTCAGATATTTAAATATCTGTGGTTCTTGATCATCCATGGGGGCTGCTGGAGTAGGCCTGCAGCTCTTATAATTTTCTTCCAGGGAAACTGGGAATGTAGGAGGAAGACCAGAAGGAGTGGAAGTGGGGATGGAGCGTAGCATGTCTTGCCTTAACACAGAGTTAAGACATCAGCAGAATATTATCTGGATCTGGGCGTTGGGGAACGTATCCAGTTTCCATGCTGTAGAGAAAGCAGGCTGTCAAATGAAGCACATAAATTTCTTACACAGTTGAGGAAAAGACACTGATGTCTTTGAAGAGCTCCAGAGGGAGATCCCATCTGATTAAGTGCAGGCATTTAAGAAACTTACAACAATGAAAAGAAAAATCCGCCTCTTTAGTCATCGTTCTCACTTCCAAAAATTTATACAAGGAGATTTATTTGTTGCTGTGATCAGTGTCCTTATGTCACTTTGACAAGCTTCTCATAATTGAAATTATATCCCACAGCTACAGCCCACAGCCCATCCAAAACAAGGGGAGACAAAACATTAAAACTGAGCAAGGTATATGTACTATAAATTATACCTGGAGCTAGCTTTATCTAGTCACCAAGCAAAATGGTATTTCTTATTTCAACTGCTTATTCAAACTTACTCCCATCTCCCTTTAACTTTGGCCAACTCAAAACTTTAAAAAATGTATTGTTTGTGTCACACTGTAGTTTTAGTTACAGAGACATTTTGTTTCCTTCATCATTCCCAATAATGGGTTTTTTTTCCAGAAAATATTTTCAAAAATGCACTCATCTGCTGCAATTTTGCCACAAAAAATAGTTTTATTTTATGTGACTGTTTTTACTATTCTTCCCCTGCCTAACATCCAGAAAGGGACTAACTAAATCCCTGTCTTGATCCTTGGCCACTAGAGACAGGCATCTAATGAAGTTCACTGCATCCCCCGAGTGCTCTGCAAGGAGCAACCTGGCAAGGCTCACACCTGTACAGAAGCTATTGAGAAGCCCCTTTGCTGATTATGAAAAAATAAAAAAGCATGTGGGATGAATGATACAAATAATATAAAGTCAGAAAATAAGCTTGGAACAAGTCTTATAATGTGTTTTTCTTCAATTTCTTGATCAGAGATTAATTGCCCTTTATGAGGGGAAAAAAAGAAGTCGTTTATAAAATCAAGCATCTCAGGATAGGAAGTGAAAATTTATTGTCCTACTGTTTCTACAGAATTCACCTCATCACTCCATGATTATTATCACAGAAAAGTAACTAATTGTTCCAAAATGCTTTTCACATTTAAGATTACCACCCTGACATTCTGCAGAATTAATGCCTCCTGCCTCACCCCTTTCAGGACTTCCTATTCCACACCTCTCACTGCTTTCCATCATACTCCAGTCCTCTCCCATTCTTGCAATTTTCCCAACACTGCCAATGTCTTCTCTACTTCCCTTCCCCCAGAATGTCCCCAGCACCCCCCTCCATGACTCCGGCAAGGGACAATCAATATGTGCATTACCTAGTGATAACTTCCCACTGGCTGGCAAATTAGCACACAAAAATAAGTTCAGCAGCAACTACTCAAAAATTACACTGGCTGTTATCTCAGCCTTAGTTTTATAGTGGGCCATCACTTTTGTCTCTTTACAGTCAAAATTTTAATTAAACTTGGTTGTCCCTGATATTTCTTCCTGTCTTCCAAACTGGCTTGAGCGTATCTGAAATTTTCAAAAGTTGTGGGAGAAAAGTTACAGCAGCTGAGCAACGCAAAGCCAGATCAGTATGACTTTGTTCTCTTAAAAAACTGAGGGAAAAAAAAAAAAAAGAAAATTTTAAGTGCAATGCTCTTATGGTAGCAACTGTAGCCTTCAACATAAAAGCAGGAACTTCTCACCAGTGTATGCAATGCAAAAATATTTCTGAAAATATCTCTGCTGAGGGACACTCCACAACCCCTCTGGGCAATCTGTTCCAGTGCTTGGTGACCCGCACAGAAAAGTGCTCCCTCATATTCAGGTGGAACTTCCTGTGCACCAGTTTCTGCCCCTTGCCTCCTGTCCTATTGCTTGGCAGCATGGAACACTGCCTGGTCCATCCTCTGACCCCTCCCTTGAGACACTCTTAGACATTGATGAAGTCCCTCTCAGCTGTCTTTTCCCGAGGCTGAACAGGGCCAGTTTCCTCAGCCTTTCCTGGCAAGAGAGGTGTTCCAATCCCCTGACACACTTTGCAAACCCGCGCTGAAGAGATGCTCTAGTCCCTGCAGGCCTCCGCTGGAGCCGGTGCAGGAGCTCTGTGTCCGTCTTGAACGGAGGAGCCCAGAAATGAAAGATCTGCTTGTCTTTAGATGACCTTTTAGCCTTGTGTACCTCTGCTTAGCTGTGCAGCCAAGGCAGCAGCAGCAGCAGCAGCACGCCCAACCAAGGCATGAGGCAGGTCTTTCCAGCTGAAGTGCTCTGACACACGCACAACTTGAGGCAGGGCGCTATGGAAAAATCACTTATTGGAGAAGCAAAGCCAGACCGGGCTGGGAGAGTTTCCACGCCATGGGGGACGCTCTCGGGGCAAGCCTGAGGCAGGGCCAGCTCGGCGGTCCCTCGTCCCCGCCCCCGCGCCCACTGCGCCCCTGAAGGCAACAGGGTCGGGCCGAGCGCTCCCTCGGGCAAGCGGGCGGCGGCTCCGGGGCTCAGGCTCGCCCCCTGCAGGAGCCGCTCCCCGCTGGCAGCGGCTTTTCTCCTCACAGAGCCCGTGCGGGCGACGCCTCCCGGTGCGGGGCGGGCGGGCGAGGCACGGCCGGGGCCCGGAGCGCTGCCCCGGCCNCTCCTTCCCTTCCTTCCCCTCCGTCCGCCCGGGCCCCGCGGCCGTGCTCTGCCTCAGGGCCGCAGCGGTGCCGAGAGGGACGCGTGTGCCCCAAACCCACCCGAGCCCTCCTGCCGCGCCCTCCTCGGCCCCGCTGGCCCCCGCCGTGCCCCCGGAGCCGGTGTGCTGTGACCTTGAGCACGAGCGTGTGGAGACGATTTGTGGGGTTATTTTGCGGCGGGGTTTCTTTTT
>VWZP01002845.1:3310572-3394081 GCA_013396995.1 Dicaeum eximium
CCACCAAGAGAATGATCTGGAAAAGCAACACTTGTTTTGGGTTTTTGTTTTTGTTTTTGTCTGCCTGGTTCGTTTGGGGCTTTTCTGTTTTTGTAAAGTATGCTACTCAAATTATTTGGAGTGATCTGAGAAAATGTGGTGGCCTGCAGGTCGTAATGCTCACAAGTTCATTTTTGATTGGAGAAACCCTTTCTTTGTTCTTTCTCCTCCGTATGACTTTTGGAGGAAGAAGCCTTTGTCGTGGGATGGTGCTGCTGTCTCGTGTCCCAGTACCAGGGACGTGCCCTGCTCCTGCAAGAGCTGCTGTTGCAAAATTTTGTTTCTTTGCAAATCTTACTTGACATTTTGAGTGTGCATGTCATAAACCAATTAAAGCATGTGTCAGCTCTCATTTTATGTGAATATACCAAGGTGTTTATAAGACTTGCATTTGCATGTTATTTTGGGACAGCCACAAGAATTTTTGTGGAATTGCATGGGTATAATAAAATCATATGATGGTTTGGATTGGAAGGGACCTTAAAGATCGTTTTGTTCCAACACTGTTGCTGTGGGCAGGGACACCTTACACTAGACCAGATTGCTCGGAGCTCAATCGGATCTGGCCTTGAACACTTGCAGGGATGGAGCATCCTCAACTTCTCTGGGCAACTTGTTCCAGTGTCTCACCACCCTCACAGTGATATGGGAAAACCTGGATTAATCTCTTGTACGTCTTACACATGAGCTATAACTTGTCATAATTTTTTTTGTTGTTAGTTAACAGATAAGTGTAAATTATTATTAATTTACTGTGAGATAAATACTGTGATGCTTTAGCAACTGTAGTTGCATTTCTTGAGTAATGTGATTTTTGCATTGTGCAAGATTTTGAAATGTTAGCAATATGAGCTGTGTAAATTTTATTACTTTTGTTGCTCTATAAATTTCAATGGTTTCAGGAATGGTTGTGAATTTTTAATATGCATTCAGACATCATTAAATACTTACACCAAGGGCATAGATGGCATCTGAATTGTTTTTGAATAATACCAAAGCCCAGAGGTTAAACCTGGATACTTGGGTGTCAAACTTCCAGCGCAGATCTGGGAATCATGCCTAATTACTTCTCTGGGCCTGGGATTAATGCCCTCTCTTCATTGTTAGCATGATGAAAATTGGTTCAGGATATAATTTAGAAGGTTTACATTATTTCAATTATCATCTATTCTCTTGTCCTGTCATAAATTCATGTTCTATCCATTGTCCTGTCACCACCACCACCACCATTGTCCTATCCTTAGCCAGTAAAAACAGCATCTCTTCTGCCAAGCTTTCTCATCTTTGTCCTTAAGTACCCTTGAATTCCAAAAGGTGCCTTTTGCTCTTTATTTGTTCCATTAATTACCGATTTCTGTATACAAATGGCTTGCTAACATTAGTGCTTGCTTCTCATTAGTGTATTGTAAGAACTTGGGCAGGGAACAATGTCAGATTTGACAGAACTCCATGAGTGCTTGTGAATTTTAGAAAGAGCATCCTTTTAATCCTTAGTGGGTTTGAGGGTTTTGTGTGGTAGCTTGTCATAAATATGATGATAGTCTTGCTATGATTTTACTTGTTTTGTATTATCAATAGTGCATTTATGAGTTATGTTTTTGTATGTAATGTAGGTACCAAAGAAGCAGCTTACTTTGGAAACAGTTGGAGTTCCAAAGTAGTTGGAGACAATCTCTAGTACCAGTTTTCTTGGAAATTCTTTCACTGTAGATACAAGTTTTTAAAATTCCAGTACCTGCAAACAAGAATGTTGGTATTTTAAGATAAGAAAACATTTAAGCATAAGAAAGCAAAGGTTATAGTTACCTACATCAGTTTTTTTTTTTTTAATAAAAGTATGCTGGCACTTAGTGTCTCTTTCTTTACAATTAGAAATTTGTCAGATATTGAGATCTCTGTTTTATCTTTTACCATCTTAATCTTTAGAACCTGCTCTGAAGTTCTTCAAGGAAGCACTGACACTGGTATTTTTAGAAGAAATGACTCAGCTTGTGTGTTGGATTGCCAGGGCAGCTCTGGTGCCAGCACAGGGATTGATTCCCAGCTCTCGGTGCCTTGGAGTGCCCACACACCAAGCACCAACTTGTGTCCAAGTGAGTTCTGACAGTTGTGACTGATCACCGTGGCTGCCACTGTGCAAAGGCAGCAAACAAAGCCTTGTTTAATTCAACTGCTGTATTAAACAAGATTATTACTTTACCAATAAATACCAAACAAAACCTCAGTTAACAGTGAAAGAAGTCACCGGTGCTGTTTCACAGCTGGAGCTGACAGGGCAGGGGAGGAGGACACCCACATTGGCTCCTGTTGCTCCAGGGGGGGCAGTGCTGCCCCTGCTCCTCACTGGGAAACACCACACAGCTTTCTTCATTCTGGGGCCAGCAGCAAGGCTGTAAGGCACGAGTGCTTCCTCTCTGGAGGCTCCAGTGCTTTATGCTGTAGATAAGCCCATTGGTGGCTTTCCCCTAGTACTTTTGAAGAGTTTTTCCCAAAGTGAAAAACCTTCCCAAAATTGCCTTACCTTTCATAAGGTTTATGGATGGGATCTCCCAAATGTTTAATGGGTCACAAAATCATTTTCAATTAAAACACCCTATTGTTATCCCTTTTATCTGGTATCACTGTTTTCTAGTTCATGTTACTTTTAACTACTGATGTCCTTTTTTCCAAGTCAATGGCCTTGGCTTTGCTTCTCACCAGGCCCATGTTCCTCGAGATCATGAACAGGAAGGGTTTAACAAAAGACTGGATATGGCACTCAGTGCCATGGTCTGATGTTGACATGGTGCTGTTTGGTCATAGGTTGGACTTGGTGCACTCAGGGTCTTTTCCAACCTCATTGATTTTTTGAACCTCATTGATTTTGTCCAGTTACAACCAGGTCACAGCAGCCTGGACTGCCTCCAGTCTTAACCCCTTTAATGAGCTCATCCACTGTGGTGAGCACCAGGTCGAGTAGTGCTCTTCATCTGGTTGGTTTGTCCAATACCTGGATGAGGAAGTTGTCCTTGATGCGCCCCAGAATTCTCCTGGATTTCTTACAGTTAGCTGTGTTGCTTTCCTGGCAGATGTCTGGGTGGTGGAAGTCCTCTGCTAGGATGAGGTCCTGAAGTGTGATGCTTTCTGTATCTGAAGCAAGAGGCCTTGACCTTGGTGTCCCCTGATCAGACCCCAACCAGCAGGTGTCCTTTGTTGGTCCTGTCTTTGAATTTTTTACCCACAGGCTCTCAGCATTTTTGTGGCTGTTTTTCAGAGGCAGCTCTTCACAACCTATCCCTTCCCTAACACAGAGTACAAAACCCCTGCTCCTCTACCCCTACAGGTCTCCTAAAAAAGCTCGTAGCCTTTGGCTGCAGTTCTATCCCAGCAGCTTTCCCTGATATGTCCTAGTTTTCTAATTGCACCATGGTTTCCAACTCCCCTTGCTTGTTTCCCATGCCATGTGCATAGGCATAGAGGCATTTCAGCTGGGCTGTGGGCTGCCCCACCTTTTGTGAGGAGCCCCCCCCCCACCAAATTCCTCGGAGATGATTTACAGGTATTTTCCTCTTGTTTTCTAGAGTGTCAGTATCTTCTGGTTCTTTTCTGTCACTCAGAAGTACATCCCTTCCCCCTAAAGCATATAATGTGTCAGACCAAAGGTGAAGCTGAGCCCAGCTTTTACACATCCTGGACAGCTCTAACCACTGTGTTTTTTAAAGAGAGAACTCTGTTTTAGGAAAACTGGTAAAGTCCCACCCAATCTCAAAAGGTGCAACTAAGCAAACTGGGGAGAAAAATTTGTAAGTTACTTATTCTGGTCTGTAACTTTTTGTGGATTTAATGGTGTGAAATCCCTCAGTCTCATGGAACCCAGTCTGAAACGTAGAATTCATTAGTCAGGAAGTGCTGCAGGGAGATACCTGCTGTGAACAGACACAAGATAGTTACATTCTCCAAGGGAGTCACGGTAAGAGAGGGTTTTGCAATTGGTAATTTTGCATGAAGAAATGAATTGTGTCTCAATACCTACGTGTATTAAGTATTTTGACAGTCATTGTCACTAATTGTGATGTGCAGATACAATGGCTGTTGCAGATGGTGCCAGACCAAATAAATATGGACAGTGTCAGGAATTTGACTACTGCTTGGAGCAGGTGTCCGGGATACTAGAAGTGCAGTTCACTTCCTCCACCTCACAAGGTGGAGGACATGGTAGAATAGATAAATGATGAACTGGCATCTGTTGTGAAGCAGCTGAAGATGGGATAACCCAAGAGGATAATTCATGTGCTGAAACAGGAGCAGATGTCAATTAAGACAATCTGTCTGGCCATTCAGGTGCCAGTTCTGTGTCATCAGTACACGCTTGACAAACAGCCTGTTTGTGAAATTTGGTGTGTCATGACATCATAATTTGTTAGAAGGTGGAGATGCTATAGGCCTTGAGAATCTGGAAAATTTAATCATTGGAGCAAACCCAAATTCCAACTTGATGTTAAAACCAACTAGGTGCCGTTTTAAATTGGTATTGTTTTTTGTTTGTTTGTTTCTTTGTTTTTTAATGAGAAGTTCAATATCAAACCAGTTGCTTTTGCTAGAAACAAAATGAAGCTGCAACAGAATTTTCATATTAGACTGTCTGGGTTACTGCACTTTAAAACTTCTGCAGTGGTGTGGAATTGTTTTCCGAAATATTTTGCCCCAAAACTTGTCTTCAGCTAAATTCCTTTCTTCTCCCCTTCCAGTTTCTCTCTTGTCTTAGGTGAAACACCATGCTGATGCAGTTTGTGGCCTTCTGTCCTAGGAATTCGCTTGGGTTTCTTCATCTGGGAAATTTTCCATAAACTCAGTATTTGGAAGATTCCATTGATACAAGGGGTTCTGTCCTGTCCGGCCTAGCTTAGAGCAATACTCCTTAAAGACAGATGCAAGAACCCTTAAAAGAGAGACAGGACTTCAGAATTTTGTTTTCTTTAATACAATGGGCATTATTGCTGTGCAAGATCAAGGTGTTGAATACAAATCAAAGGTCAAATTTGCCAATTTACGGTCTGAAAGAATAAAAGCAGTTATAAAAAAGAACTTAGTCCATTTCTGAGCTACTCTGACTTTGAAACGTCAAGTAGTCAAATACATGTAATGAAGTGAGGGTTATGTTACATTATTTTCTCATTGCTTCTTTGGGTTTTTCTCCCATGTCGTGCACCTATTAATCATTAAAAAAATTCAAGCATACATCCATATCTATATATATATATATATATATCTCCATATATCCAAGCATGCATCCTTACTATATCTTATATGTATCTTGAAGTTAGTATTTCCACAGTATTTTTTAACGTTTTACTATATTCACTGTTCAAAGACATAGTGATGTGCTTAAATACAGACACATAAAATCATAGAAATGCACAGTTGAGCTTAGTGAAAGAAATTACAACCTTAAGTGTTTTTAAAATTCAGTTTAGTTTGCTCTAGAGCATCAATGGCTTGTGTCACTTCTGAAAACTTGTCTGAAGAAATCAGTAGCTTGAGGCAGCAGCCTTCAGGCAGGAAAGCTGCAAAAAGTAAGTGGCTGGACAGGAATGAAAGTCAAAGCTCCATACACAGACATATTTAAGTATAATAAGTTTAGGGGAAAATTATTCATCTTGGAAATGGTGTTTCCTTTAAAACGGATTAACACCTATCTTCATGTTACTGTTTCTGTAGCTTTTCTTCTGCAAAACTGCTAAGGTCTTTACGGCCCATCTTAGGTGAATGTTTTGGGGATCAGAAGCATCCAGATTGCTCTGAATTTTGTGATGTCCCTGAAGAGCTTTCATTTTCCCAGAAACCTATATGCATGGCCTTCCCTGCTGACTTGAGAGATGGAAGAGACTTAGTTGATAATTTCAGATATATAGCCATACAGTTCTTAGAAGTGAAAAGATTGCTAACTGCTGAGTTTACTCACCTGCTTTCCAGGATGAAGGTGCCACAAGTTAGTCGTCCATCCAACAGCTCTATAAATACTTTAACAAACTATAGTGGGATATTAAGGAAAAGTCCCTTTGAAATATTTTATCTTCAACATAGAAGGCACAAATAAATCTATTTTTGGAATGAGAGAGTCCTTTATATTCTAAATACTTTTTTTTTAAAGTATTTTGCATTGGGAATCAGTCTGGCTTCCTCCCCCAGTCCCTGTAGGCAAAGCCGTCAGCAGCTGAGAGACCTTCTTTTACACAGAGATTCTTTTAAGAACAGAGGAGCCCCATCCGTGCAGCAAGAGCAGAATATGATATTTGGTCCCTGAAATTGTTCTACCAAATCATTATTTACAGATCTAGTCTGTACATCAGAGAGAATTTTTATCTGAGCAGATTTAATAGGGAGGAGGGTTAAATAGCATTGGTATTTTTTACTTGGTGGTTACTGATTTACTACCTAAAGTTGTACAACACATTAATTACCAGAACAATTGGACCTATTGAAGTTCTGAAGTGAAAGCCACAAATTATCAGATAAATTTAGACTTGTATAATTTTCTCATAACCCTTCACTTGGAAAGCTTTTCTGCTTCCAGTATAGGAAGATGAGGTCTAGCAGCAGGGTTAACCCTGACCCCTGAGTGTTCTATATGGACTTGTTCATTTCTGCCACATTCTTTCAATTTAAATTTAGATTTGCTGGCAGCTATTATGCCTCTTGCAATAGGCCTCATGACCAAACATTGAAACAAATATGCCTTTTATCACAGATGTTTTTGCCGAATAAGATTAGTGAAGAACACTTGAAAGCTGAAAAACAATGTGCAGAAGCCTTTGGTCCAAAAGGCTAAACCTTTGAATGTCTGGAACATATTTTCTTTTCAGTGTTAGAAAAGAGCAAGTAAGTGTTTAGATGATTGAGCACAATTGTGCACCTTGTTTTACCTCTAATTTGTTATTGGTAGTAATGAAATTTCAGCTATGCAAATGAATGCAGAGCCAGAATACATAAGAATGTGTACATATAACAAAGTCATTAAGCTGTTCCAAAATAGACTGTGTTTGCTGTAGGAAGTAGCAACATAGAACTGAGTTTTATGTTTGGCTGATTGCTAAATATGTCTTAGTAAATCTTATTTGTTGGGATAATTCTTCTATACAATAGCTATCTTAAGCACAATAGCTGCATCTGTAACTGATTTTAGGAAGTTTATACCACTTAATTTTCTATTTTCCATGGAGGATAATGCTTGTTTTATGATTTTTTTTTTTAATTTAGTGTGAGTATGTGCGACTTGAGAAATCTGTATGGCAAAGGAGTTCACTTTCAAGTTCAATAAGTTGTTCTTGGCCTAGGATATGCCATGATCTTCATAGGCAGTGTTGCTCCACCTTGAAACACTTGTTTGACAAGGGATTCTCTGGTCTCACTTTCTATAACTGCTCATCTGTCTAGAATAGGACATGAGGAAATGGTCTCAAATTCCACCATGGGAGGTTTAGACTGGATATTAGGAAATTTTTTTTTTTTTTTCACTAAAATGGTTGTCAAGCATTGGAACAGGCTAGCAAGGGAAGTGGTGGAGTCACCACCCCTGGAGATGTGTGGCAGTGCCACTGAGGGACATAGTTTAGTGGTAGACTCGGCAGAGCTGGGTTAACAGTTGGATTTTATGATCCTAAAGGTCTTTTCCAAACTAAATGATTCTGTGTTCTAAGGTAGCATGTAAAAAGTGTTTTTGTAAACCACTTCTGTCTCTGTGCTTTCAAGGTTCTTCAAAAGGTAACAGCATTCCTATGTATTGCTGAATGGCTAAGGTTCCAACAAAGAAAGACCTTGAGAATATATGGAAAGGAGGGTTCTCCCTGTAACCTTTTAGGGAAAAAACCAATGAATAAAGCAGGCCATGATTCTCTAGATAATTTAAAGTGAGATTTTTTTCTTTCTGAAGGGCAAGGCACAAAAGCTTCCAAAGGCACCGTGACCCTACTGCCTCTGCAGTTGCTATGGGCAGGAAACACTGGTACTCAGATCTTCAGAGCACTTTGATAGTGTCCAACCTAGTTACTGGGGCTGAACACTGTGGAGCTGTGTTCCTCATGAATGGATTAGGCAAAATTTATTCACCAGTTAGAAGTCCTACTGTGCAGGCTGTATATTTTTGAATGTAAGTAGCATCATGTTTTTTCTGTTTAGCAGGAATTTCAGGCAACCTTTGAAATACGTAGCCAATCAGCATTTGTTCCAAATGGTGCTTTTGTGCCAAATTTCCAATTAGTGAATGGCATTTGTTAACTGGGCCCATTTGGCTTTATCTTCAAGGATAATGAAATCCCATCTTTTTCCTCATCCCCTTAGTAGACACAATATAGAGTCTTACTGAACTAAAAAAAAAGAACTGAATGGAGAATGCTAGGAGATTTATAGTTTGGTGAAACTCCTTAGGACTTGTATTTTATAGAAATGACTGTGGTTTGAATTCTGTAGGATTAAAACAAGAAATTGATAAAAATAAGTGGGTTTGGCTCACAGTTGTTTGAAAGAACATTAGTGAATATTGGAGGTATTGTTCCAGCAGGTAAATATTTGTTGAGATAGAGGCGAAATGTGCCTCCCTATGCATGGAGCTGTACTTTTTATTGTAATGAGATATAATGTGTGCTGTTGGATACATTTGGAGTGTCTTAGATTTTTTTTTTTTAAGTCTCCATGAATTTTTATCTTTGTATTTTCTATGGAAAATGCTAAATTAGCAACACCTCTCCAACACCCCTCAAAATATTCTCTTCTGTCATGAAACAGGAATTGGTCTGTTTTAACATGTAGAAGCTGCTCCTGCGTGTTATTGAACTCAGTAATCCAAACTTCTAATGTAACCTTCAGTGCTTGTCACCTGGCAAGAACAATTTTTGCATAGCTCACAGAAATCAAACATACTTTACTCATTTCCCTGTGTGATTGTTGCTTCAGAGTTGTGTACTATTGTTAAGTAATAAAACATATTCTTACAGCCCCTTTTTCATAAATTGCAATTAAACTGTGTTGAGAAATAGAACATTCATATTAGATTTTCACAGAATTTATACATTATTGTTTGTGGAATTTTGGGCAGGTTTCCATGTTTTGTCCTTGTTGCGTCTTTTTTTGAGTGTTCTTTAGTATTGGAAAGATCAGTATGTGAGGAAGCAAAACCCCAAGAAAACATTTGCTTTGTTCACAAATGAGTGTTGTGGACGTATATCAATATGCACATTTCCTGTGTGAGATGATCTCACTCAGAATGGATTCAATATGAGAAGTGTCTTTTGATACTCATTTTCTGTGGAATGTCCTGTAGTTTACTTGGAAATGGTTGGGAAGAGAATGGGAAACAATCAAAGTATCTCTTTAAATAATTTTAATAGCTGTAGAGTTGAAGTACAGCTTAGCACTTATAACAGCATTTCAGGCAAAGTACTCAGAGGTTGTAAAAAATGGTGAAATTCCAAATAAAGATGTGGAAAAGCAAAAATTGTGATATTTATTTTTCTGTGCTTTGAAACAATTCCTACGAAGATCATACAGCCTCTCTGAAGAAAATGTGTCTGCTGCTAATATGGGACTCAATGTCTGATGATTTGGGACCTTTGTTGCTGTGGAGAAGATTAGTAATTCCATTAGTAATAATATATGTCAGTGTAATAGCAGAGTGAATCTCCTGGATTCTGTTTGTAAAGGGTTCTTTTCTACAATAGTGTGCCAATTACAGTTATCTTTCTGTCCCACTTGTTAAACCCTCCTAAGGAAACAAAGCACCATTAAGATTTATCAGGTAAGAGTAATAGCAGTACTCATCTATCTCCCCTAGGTTTTGAGGAGTGTTGGTATGATGTTCTTAGGATTATGGCAGGATGAAAATGCATTATTACTGTTTGCCTGCTCATGCTCTATGGAATTATCTTCTGTGCAAAGATATGTATTGTTTGTGAAAGGAAGGAAGATGAAAGAACTGAAGTAGCTTCAGGACAGAGACTTCTGGGGAGCATAACTGCCTGTGTTGACAGGGAGGTCAGTGTGACTGGTTTTTATAGTGGATCATTAGGAGTGATGTGAATAAGGAAAACAAGGCATAATGCAGCAGTATGCATTGGGACCACCATGGAAAGGTGCTTAAGGAGAGTACTGGAAGGGATTTTGAGGAAACTAAGGAATAAGAATAGCATCTTTGTTGATTACATTACAATGGATTAAAATTTTTGTTATACATTAAAGCTCTTCAGATAAAAAAGTAAAGATGCATCCTAGTGACAAAGTGACCAGTAATGTGTTCCCACCACATGGGCAGAGGCTTTTACAAGTATAGAATTATAGTAAGGAATATAATACAGTGCACCTTCAATATAATAGGAATATAATACAGATGACCTTCAATATTCTGGTTCCTGTTGGCAACAAGCAATCAGTGGAGAGATACTGAAATAGAAGTGGCTTAAGAAGAGGCATTAAAGTGACTTTAGTTTTAGTCTTGGTTCTGCTTAGCTTGAAATAGCAGTGGGTCACCCAAGATGAAGTGTTAGAAAGCTATTCAGATATACAAAAGTCATTTGAGTATGTAGAACAGCTATGAATATGTGTCATTTGTATTGGAGTGATAATTGAAGATTTCTAAATGGAAAAATGTCACTCAAGGACAGGGAAAGAACTGGTCATCTTTTTCCTTGGGGGCTGGAAGAGAAAATAAGCATCTTCAAGTTACAAACAGCTTAAATATTGTAAGACTTCACATATGTTTGGTTTCTTTTAGACCCAACCAGAAAAAGAATCTGAATGGCCGGACTCTATGTCGTGGCTTATGAAGAAACTGGAACAGTTGAACTTAGATATTGAAGAAGCTCTGAGTGCTGGCTCTTCTCCTTCCAGTACTCCTTCTTCTAAAAGGCACAAGCAACTGGTAAGAATGTGTGTGTGTCCTATGATACATTCTCTAATGTTTAGCTCCAGCACTCCTCAAGCCATTTTTTCAGATCCAGTTGTGTTTCTGAATAGTCTGAGGAGCTCAGGTGTTAGGGTGAAGTTAAAAGTTTTCACTCTATAAAATGAAATTTCTAATTTAATTAGATAACTAATGAACAAATAACCAGAACTGTGATGGGTTAAACTGGTAAATTTTCTGTCAGGATGGCTTAAAATCATTATATGCCTTTTTTTTTCTTTTTTTCTTTTTCGGGATATTTGCTTGCATGTTTTTCAGATTGTTAATTTATGTGCTAGCCTATTAATATGTGTTATATTTATTTAAAGATATAACAGCAAGAGACACTATCTTCTTTAAGAGTTGAACTAGTGTTGAAGAGTGTACTTGAAGAGTGTACTGGTCACCCCAGGACAGCTAGAGTTTTTTTCTTTCTTTCTTTAATTTGAATACTTGATTTGAAGCTGAAATCCTCTAGTTAAGAATATTTTGTGATTAGAGGTGTCATCAGATGATGATAAACAGTTTCTCAAGATTTTATTTTGGGGACAAATAGGATTAAAGGAGCAATGATATTATTTTATTAATTTTTGAATAAGGAAGGTTTTTTATATAAGCAATTAATGGAGAATGACTAGCATGAGAAATAGAAGTGTTTGTTCTCTGCCTCAGGCTATGATTAAACTCATTTCTTAAGATGGAATTGTGTGGATTTTCAGCTCTGAATGTTGGCTTGCAATTCACAAAAAGTGATCTTTTGTGAATGTTTTTGCTGTCACTGCTGCTTCATGTTGTAAAATGAATTCTTAAAGTAAGCATCTTTGTAGATCATCACAATGTAAATGTTCATGTCTCTCTAGGTGGGATGTTCACAATCTCACACTTTGTAGTTTGTGTTTCCAAATTCTACAGAGTGTTAGTAACAGAGTGGCCATGGCCATCTCTCATTTCTTTGTTACTGTACATGTCAGCCAGTCAGAACCAGCTCTGTCCAACTGAATGAATTTCATAATTAATTTGCCTATTAAGGGACAGTGTTCTGTCTTCTTGCAGGAGAATGCTCAATGTCTTCTGTCAAAATAAAGTGGCAGTATAGTCTGCTTTTCTGTCTGAAAGTGAAATCCCAGCCATCAGAGTCCAAACATTTCCCATAGTGAGACAGTCTCGTAACCAGTGATCCAAACACCCATTATTTTATGGCTATGCCTATTCTACTAAGGTAAAAGCTGTGGTTTGGTTAAACATCATTATTTTTTCATGATGGCTTAAAGATCATAGGATACAGCTTCAAATCCTTTGCTGAAGCATTCAGTGAAGGGCATATTGCGTGTAAACAACAGAAAAAATCTAAATAGGTGACACTTTCAAATGAACTTTGATACATAAGAACAGCATCATCAGAAATGGTTGCATAGAGAATGCCATCACCAGCACCCCAGATGCTTGCACTTCTCTTCTGAGGCCTAGTGGCAAGACATCTTCTGAGTACAGAGAGGCCAGGACTTTCATCACAGCCTTTTTCCTGGGACATATGCTCCCACCAAAAGCCTCTGCTATGATCTTAGGATGTTCCCAACACCAGTGCCAAAATTACTGTTTTGCTTAATATGATATTTGAGCAGTTGCAGTCCTCTTTATCAAGCCATGTCTTCCTACTTTACAGAATAGAAGAGATCTCTTCATTTTAGTTTTCTGTGGACAGGCAAATATGTGAGTCAGCCACATTTTATTGTAGCCTTATTTGACAAACTGGAAATTACCTTTAAACCTCCAAGAGCCAATTTCAATACAGAAGCTGGACAGGTCACTTAATACAAAGTCTTTCTGATGAGACCTGCAAGATCAGAGCAAGAAAAGAGTCTTGGAAAATCTGTTGTGGAACTGGTGGTGGGATACCATTTGCTGTCTCTTGGAAAAGCATTTGGAGAGCAAGGGAATCATCTGTTCTGATTTAAATATTAATGAACAATTTGCCTCAGAATGGGTGGCCTTAGTTTTACTTTATAGTCAAAGAAGAGATAGATTCTCATAAATCTCTCCATAAATTTACTGTGAAGATCAGATACTGCAGATCTCAAAATGACAGTTGCAGTGGAAAAAATGTCTGGTTTTTACACAAGTTGTATGAGTAGTTTATATTCTATCAGTTCATGCTATTTGTACCATATTTCTAACTATAGCTTGTAATTTGTTCCACATATAGCAAATGTTTTCTTTTTGTCACTTACCATGAAACTTGAATAGAAAGAAGGCCTCTCTCAAACATGTGTTTACTAGTAACTGTGTAAATTTGGCTTCTATAAAATGAACCACTTTTGTGTTCTTCATATGGTTTTATCTTCAGCTGGGTACTGACACAAGAAATTATGATTGACAGTGGTTTTGGGTGAACTGTTCAAAGATGTAAGGCTGACTTTGGAGACCCAAAATCTCCAAAGCAGGTGAATACTGTATGAGTGGGAACATGGTCTGTTGGAGCTGCCGCTCTGAAAGTCGTTCTCTTGGGGGTATGGACAATTTTTCGCAGATGACAGAGTTATTTCTTATGGCAAATATCTCAGAAGTGTATTTTGTAATTTAATGACTAGGTTGAGCTAGTCAGTTTTCTACTGAAGGATTTTTCACCTGTTCATGGAAGTAATTCTTTGATATTTTTCACTCTTTGCATTTTCCTGTTGTGAAGGTATCTGTTATTAATAATACTCATTTAAATAGAATTTTTTTTTACAGAAGAAGCCAAAATATGTGCTAATGAAAATCGACTGGGTGAATAACTATTATGGGACTATTGGGTGAGAGTAGAGAGTCTTGCAGTGTTTTGGTGAGAAAATTCAAGGTGTTTTCTAAAACATAATAACTTTTCCATTAATGCTAAGGGATGACTTGTTTCTACATCTGTGTAAACCACAAATTACTACTGGTCATTTTTTTGTTGGCAGATATTATGAGGAGGTAGCATTGACTGGATTCCTCAGTAGGTGATCCAGAGAAGACATTAAAAATAATTGTCTATAATCAAATTATTTTCTGAAACATTCTCTCACCAATGCTATAAACACATGATTTAAGTGCAAAAAGCTGTACTGCCTGAATGTTCTAACAATAAAATTGATAGTTTTGGAAAAACACATTTAATAGTTCCACTCCTGTAAAATCTGTACCTTTCCTATGGAAAAAAAAATCTTTCTTAGCAGTGTATAAGGAGGCACTTTAGAAACATCAGATAAAAATTACTGTTGCTGCAGTCTGTTTCCCAGTTGCTTAATGTATCTGCTTCATTGCCACTTAGTATCTTGTACTCAGTTTCAGTACAGAGAAAGCAGAAAATCTTAAGAACAAGAATCACTTTTTTTTGTTGTTGTTTTAGTCCTTTATTATTCATGAACGACTGGGAAATCCTGTTTGATTATAGTTACCCCATCTTAGAGATATGATTTTCATTGAACAAAACTTTAACTTATACATTCATTTAATTATTTTGCATTAGTATGTTGTCTGCAAACTTTTTGGGGGCTGCATACTAGTTATTTTGTCACCTTTTCAAAGCCTCCTCATTTTATGTCCCTACAAAATATACTAACTGGGAACTGGGCAGTTGCTATTAAAGATCAGCAGCACATTTGTCACTTTGTGGATGGGAAGAGCCTGAAAATGGGCTGATTAGAATGATTTTTACCCAACAGCTTGGGATTGTTCTGCAGTCCACCCATGACCCTGTTTCCCTGATTGTCTGTAGTATGAATTCTGCTGGATTGCAGCATGTATTGCTTCTTGCTCACTCACCCAGTTATTCCCTGGGCAAACCAAGATACATGGGGGAATGTTTCGCACTTGGTCTCTTCCTGACACTGCATTCAGTGTGGGCCCAGAGTTAGGACATCTACCTTTTAAAAAATGATGTGGGAGTGGGACAATTGAGTGAGAACTCCACAGGTTTCAGGGAATAAGGAAAAATTGATTTGAAAAGTTCAGAATCTGTCATTTGAAAATGAGAATTTGCTGGGTCTATTTAATATACAAGAGTAAGCACGAAATAAAGTTAAAAGATTGTTTAAAAATAATTTTAATAAAACCATTTTGCTTTTTACAAAGTAATTCAGTTCCTTTAAGTTAAAGGAAGGTGTACTATTATTGATTAGTTCTCCAGTTGTGTATACTGGATGTTAAGGAAGAGACTTCCCATAATAGCTGGATGTCTAGCTTAGCAGAGTATAAAAATGATGCAGCACGTGCTTTAAAAATATATTTAAACCAAATATTTGCCTTACATCAGAGAAAAAAAAGGCATTGAAAAGATAAAATTCCAATGTTTTTATCTTAGAGTTCACATTAAAAATATTTCTGACTTGTCTTTATTTATAGTTTTAAAAATTCTCTTACAGTGTCCTGTTCAAGTAGAGACAGGCCTTTATGGAGCTCATCAAGAAAAAGAATCTTGGAAAAATAGAAGAGGAGACTACCAGGATCTAAATTGTTCACCTTGCCAAGTGTCAACTGGAGCACGACCTAAAACTGATGTAAGTAGCTACAACATTATCTGACTCACAGGTTCAGTAACTTCAAAATTTACTGTATATCATTAAAGTTGTCTATGCATTTCTTTGAAATAATGTGTTCCACACATATCAAATGTTTGATTCTTGCAAATACTGCACTACATGGCGGAGTTTGGTTTGCAAAGCAGGTACAGATAAAAGTTAAGTCGGACTTCAGTTAAAGAGGCTCCAGGGCTGTTGGCTTCAGCTAGTCTGATTTTAGACCACTAATGAAAACTTCTGTATCTGAGCTAGTTATTTGGATCACCTTCAGAGTCAATGGAGAGAAACAGGCACTTCTAAAGTGTAATTCATCTGGAGGTAATATGTGATGGATTCCAGGCATCAGAGCCACTACAACTTTTTCTTCATGGCTTATTTTAGAAGTACTCTCTTCAGATTTTTTAGCTTGGTGGTTGGCTATGCCCAATTCATGGTAAATTGCACTGCACTGCATTCTCTGCAAGCCTGAGTGCTCAGCACTCAGTTTTAGTTAACCAATAATAGTAATGTTTACTTGGGGTTTTTTTTACAAGGTGATGGCTGTAACTTGCAATCAAAGTCTGTCAAAATCCATCAGAGTGTTTTCTCAAAAGGCTTTGATTTACTTTCCCAGTAGCTAAGTATAAGCTACTTTAGGATCAGTGTCTTCATTTGGAATTGTAGATAGTTTCTGTCTCCCTGCTTTAAATTACTTGTGAGCCAGCATTACTTGATCACCATACAACATAAAAAGTGGGTGCACTGGATTGAATCAAAAGTACTTTTAGCCCTGTATCCATTCTTTGGCAGTGGCCAGTGTTGAATGTTCGGGAAAGAAGTATAAGGACATAGTATACAGATAGTAAGACATCTCAATTTCCTTTGAGGTATTTATCATGCACACTGAAGACAGACACTGTATTGCATTTTTGTAATTAATAGCCCCTAAAAGTCTTTTTTGACTCTACTTGTGCCTTTTGTACTCATTTGTATTTGTTTGTTCTTTTGATATTCAATGTCTCTTAGCAATGATTTCCAAAGTTCAGTTGTGGAGTAGGTCATACAACACCTTTTTCTTATTGTGAATTTGTTACTGAATTATTATTTTGTCTGTAATACTGGCAAAAACTGAATCTCAGGCATCTTGTAGGAAGTAGTAAATACCTGAGGCTGGTTTTGGTTTTTATTTTTTCTCTAGCAAGTGACTATAATTATTATTGATTTACATTTTTCTGCTTATTTTACAATCATTCAAGATCATGAGGTCCTCTTGCAGCAATATGCAGTCAGTTTTTGTTTTTATTAACCTCTCTAGTTGAATATCATCAGAAAACTGTCCCTTTTTATTCCTCCATTTTCCAGTTCATTTGTGAGTGTACTGAAAACATATCCATGAGACTGTCAGGTAATACCCATCCACTGTAAAAGAAAATAATCAATTATTCTTAACCTTATTTTTTCACTTCTAGTTAGCAATAAAAATCCATTTTTATTTCTTGACATCTTTTTTTAGTTCCTCCTTCATAGTATAGTTTGAGTTTGATGGTCAGCTTCATCAGAAGCTTTTTGAAATGGAAGTGTAGCAGTCAAATTGCCTGTATCTGCATGATTATTCAAAATCCCAATTATTCTAACCCATTATCCTGTGTTGCTGTCCCTATGTTCTAAGCATACTTTCTGGCAGTTTTCTGTTATACATATCAGTTCTACTAGCATCTCTTCCACAAATGACCTCAGAGGCATTTTCAGACATTGGCATCACATTTGCCACTCTCTTTTCCTCCTATCCCTAAGCCAATAGGTGTTAGCAGTAATTACACATTAAGCTAATATATCAGCAGTTCTCTTTCCCCAAACAAGGGGTTTATTTTATCTATGCAATTTTGATTAAAGAAAAATCTATTATATTAAAGATATCTTGAACACTGTCATATTCATCTACCAAAAATTATATGCTTGCCACCATAAAAATTCTCTATTTCATTAAATGAACCTACTCCTGTACACTGGAAAGGAAATTTGAAGGGTTGCTCCACTTGCTTGCTAATTGAAAACATTATTGTCTTTCCACTAGTTATTTCCTTTCCTTGGAAAATAAGTTTGCTATTTTCCATTTCTGCAAAAGCATGAACATTTGTTCTGATTTGTTGCTTGTTCTAGTTGGACTAGATAACAGAATTAATAAAAAGAAACTTGCCAACTTTGTTTTTTACCTTGGCCAAATGTTCAGGCATGTACAAGTATCACAGCTTAGCTGCCTTCCCACTAGTACTACGTAAATATTTTCAAAGTGGTGTTGCAGTAATACTGTTGTTTGGCTACTGGTGTGTGGGAGGAAAGGCAGAGAAAGTAAGTTTTGGGGCTTTTTTTCTTTTCTGAAGTCTACTTTTTTTTTCTTTTTGTTGACAATTAGGAAATACTAGTATGATAAAAAGCAGTTCTACAAATCCCCATCAGTACAGTCCATGCATCATATCAATCATTTTTGTATAGTGGAGTAAGAACAGGGTAATGCAGAAAGTACAACTGTTTCTTAGGGCATCAGAGAGTCCAGAAAACTACTGAAGGCAAGAATTTCTTGAGAAATTAGTGAGCTGCTTTTTAATTGGACAGTGCTTTAAATTAGGAGTAAATGTTGAAACTGGTGTTTACAAATGTCATTCAGGAGAGCTGATCATTTTACTTCCTTCAAAGTGCTGCTTTTGGTGCTCTTTTTTATGCAAATTCAAATAATGCTATGTCTAACTCCAGGCATGCAGTCTGCATTAGTCTGTCATATCTCTCCAATACACAGACTTTCACTGCTTATTCCTTAAGGTACAGACTTTTCCATATTTTTTAAAAAGGGAATACTGAAGTTGCTTTTATTATAGTAAACGGGGTGGGATGGAATGACAAAAGGTCTAATTCCTTCCATGTCACACCCAGGCTGCATCTGCTTAACTCCTGTTATCCAGATGGTATAACACAACTTGGGAGTAACACAGAGATAAATCAGACCTCATGTATTTTGATGATCCAATTTTCCTTCTCTTCCAATTTTTTGTGAGTCAGAAGGTCCAAAAGAACTTAGATCTGTCTCCACTCCCCAGGAGCTCATATACCCAAGACATTTAAAGAAACAAATACTCCATAAGTTATTGAGATTAGCAAATATAACAGAGGCCAGTTCTAGAAATAGCAGGGATGCTTTGATTCACTAATGATATGCCGAGATTGGGCAGGACACAATTGTTCAATTCTCAATACATGGCAGTGATGTTAGCTGCACACTTTTCATGGATACCAACTCAGCCAAAAGCCTAAAAGGTACAACAATGGGTTCTTTGGCAAACTTGTCACAATAGGTATGCTGTTTCTATGCCTGTTTTTATGACTTGCACTTATTATGATAGGAATAAAAAAGCAAATCATGGGTTTAGGGGTGATTTCCTGTCCTTCCTTCCCCCCCCCTCAAGGCTGCTTCACTGAAACTTTCTTTTTGAAGTACTACAGGAACTATGTACCTAAGGGGGCAGGGAAGCCAGGTGCTTGAGAGATAAACAGCAAAGTTTCACTTGACAATTGCTGGCATTTGTAAATCCATGTCTACATTATAGAGCTTCCACCAGTGGAGAGGAAGAAGTGCATCTACAGCAAGATACACCTTGCTTTAAAGTAGTGGCCTGAATGGAAGTCTCTTGTTGATGGGCTTTGTGCCCCCAAAGTGCTGATGCTGCTGGGTCAAGTATTTGAAGAAGTGACTGCCCAAGGCATCAGTGTTTAGAGCTGGCTAAGCTAAATCCTCCCCAGGGCATATAAATTACAATCTGGCATTTGATGGGCAGTGCCTGCCTCTCTATGCTCTGAGCAGAGAAAACTTTGATAGTCTAACTTAGGAGTGTAATGGTGGCGTGAAAAACCCATTAGTAAACACCCTCTAGCTCTTGCAGGTAATGCAGTATACTCTGCACTATGCAATCTGTGAACGAGCAAGAAAACAAAACTTCATGTATTGGTAAAAGCAGCTTTTTCCTTTATCTGTTGTGAGTCTGCATTTTTGTTTTCTTTTTAAGTAGAGTTGAGGAGCGCAGTTTTGATTTCTTATGCTTTAGTTTGACAAATGGCTTGAATATATTAAATCAATAGGGCTAAAATTAATTATTTTACAGTCTGGGGATGTGTTTTAGCCTGTATTCTCAGTCTTATTCACTGCTCAGACTTGAATATGTAGGCTGGTGCAAGAGAGGGTCAGAGTGGCTGGAGATGAGGCAGGGCAAACTGCTTCTTTCACATCAGTGCCAGCTTCTGGTAGTTTAAACTGTTTGTGAACTATAGTTTATCTATGCTAAGCCACTTGATTCAGAAAATGAGGAGCAAAACTGCCTTGTAACCTACATGACTGAGGTGTTTATGATTCCTTTAAGATTTTTTTTTTCTGAGAAATGCTAGTTGGTGCTATAAATAGTGTTTCACAGTTTAGGTCAGAAGTCCCAGGGATGTCTGATATCTTCTGACATTGTTTAGAAAGATAAAACTAATAAGGCAGTAATCTATATGGCTATTAACTCTCCGTAGTAAGTATAATGCTTTTTCTGACTCCTCTGACCATGTTTGAGACAGAGAAATTAAAAAATAAAAAGACCTGAAGAAAAGTCAGAATCATTGTGTTTCTGGTGCATTATTGGTTCAATATTTCTGGCCCTGGACCACCAGGGATCAGAGATTATTCCATTAGTGAGCATGCGTGACAAGCCTTTTATCAGATAGCTGCCAACATCCAGGGCAGAAAAGGTTACCATGTGGCAACTCATAACAGTTTTTACTTTCACTAACACTCTTTGGAATTTTGAGGATCTTAAGCCATATACAAGCCTTGAGCTGATCCTTCATTTCCCCACAAAATATGTAAACAGTCTTACTTTTACATCTGAGATTAGAAGTGCTTAAACCTGACTCCGAAGTAAGTTTCATGCACTGTCACTGCTGGATACAGTCATAAATTTGTCAGCTCATGGTAGAATTTATAGCAACTGTTACATCCATGATCTAGTAGGGTGTGTTTCCCAAGGTGAAGATTAGACAGATAATGCTTTGCTCTGACCTTGCCCCTCATTGACAAAGTTGATAGTAAAGCCCCAAGAAGACTTGTGCAATCTCTGGGTAAAGATTTCTTATGCCCATCCTGGTTTTGGGCTACTTTGTATGACCCACAAAGTGCAAGAAGATGAAGTAAGAAGCCTAGACCTGAATGAGGAAGACATGGCATTCAGTGCTCCATTTCCTCAAAGATGTTTGAAGACACAGTTATTTGGCTATGTTGGAGCTGAAAATTTCTGTCTATACTTAAACTGCTATAAATGCACTTGTAAAAGTAGCGTCGCTCATGCAGAAGATGTACAGAAATTTTAGCAGAAATCAGGTTTTCACTGACTTTCTCAAAGTCTCCAAATCAGCTGATCAGTTGCAACATGGTCAAGAGCAGAATCTGGTTTCTGGTCAAGCAGAATCTCTGGTTTTGCTCACCAGATCATCCTTCCTCATAAAGAGTGCTAACTCCAGTTGTTCTCGTTCTTGGAAAAACAAATTTCAAACTGTGTCCTTTAGTCATGTGAATTGCTTTCCTCGTTATCCTTAATGTTGCTATTAATTATGTCAGCAAAATAGCTCTCCTGTACAGGTGCAGGTAGGTTGAAACCTTGTCTTTGCATAATCTTTCTTCTAGTGTTCAGCACTTAATCTCACCAGTATCTCACTGGGACAGAGTCATGCTGAAGTAGTCAGGTAAGGTGATCCACTCCACTTCCAGGTGTAGCTCCATATGGTGGATTTTTGTGCCTCTGAACAGGATGGCTGCCTTCCTGTTCTTCCCCTGCTCTGCCTGCACAATGAGGACCTTGAGATACCCTTCTTTCTCAGGAGCACTCTAGACTTGCAGTAAGACTTTCTGAGATGATCAAGGAATACAGAATCTTCTCTGCTTTAATACTAAGTAGTTTCTTGGTAGTAAAAGAGTTCATTGCCCAGGAAGACCTTGTACTAACTCTAATGAAAATCAATAATAGGGAGTGAAGGGCAGATGCCTCCCTTCCTTCCTGAGAGCTGTATATTCCAATATCTATAATACTCCAGGCTTTCTCATCTGCTTTGTTTCCAGTGCACTTGACAGCACTCTGGCCAAAGTGTGCTCCTAACAAGGACTGGTTTCAAATGTAAGAACGCAGCTGTACTAGTTTGAAATCAAANCATAGCCCCTTCTTTTCCCTTTTGTCTCAATTCCCTCCTCCCAACAGTCAGTTCCTTCAGTGACGAAATGAGATGAAAAAAAAACTTGTGGGTCAAGATAAAGGCAGTTTAATAAAGCAAAAGAAAAGGTTGTGCATCCAGAAGCAGAAGAAAACAAAATATTTATGCTCTACTTCCGACTAGCAGGCAGTGTTCAGCCTGGGGAAGCAGGGGTTCAGCACATGTAATGGTTGCTTTGGAAGACAGATGTCATAAACAACAAAGGCCCTTCCCTGCTTCCTCCTTTTTTATCTTAGCTTTTATTGCTGAGCAGGCATCATATGGTATGGAATATCCCTTTGGCAAGCCTGGGTCAGCTGTCCCAGCTGTGTCCCCTCCAAAGATCTTGTCTACCCCCAGCCCACTGGCCTTTGAGAGTCAGGGGGTAAGGCTGGAGAGGGAGCCTTGGTGCTGTTCAGGGGCTGCTCAGCAGTAGCCAAAATACTGGCATATTATTAACACCTTTCTAACTACAAAGCACAGCCCTATGGAGGGCTACTTTGGGGCAAATTGACTCAATCTCAGACAGACCCAATACAATTTTTTTTAAAATGAATTGCTCAATTCAATTTTTTTTTTCTGACAAAAATGCTGCTGCCAGCTAAAGATGATAATCCTAATGTAGCTGTGCAGCATTTAAAATTACTTTGAACTGCTATGGCTAAATCACTTGATCTATGAAATATTTATTTAATTTAAAACTATGTTAATGGAATCCTTTTAAAACAGTATTTTGCATCAAATTCATTATTTTAATTCAGTTTTCATAAAGATTACCTGGAGGGTAGAGACATGCTTTGTGTATTTTATTTTTAAAAGTCATTGAGTTATCTGTGTAAGAAAGGAACGAGCTGTCTTATTCATAAAATGCCATTGAAAAATAATTTTAAAATATTTCATTATTCTCTGATGGATGTAGACAAGATCATTTATATTAAATTTTTTTGTTTGTATACAGTATAAAGTAAAATAGAAGTTTCCAACTGATTTTGGATTGAAGTTCATTTAGTGTAGTTCAAAAGGTATATGAAGTCTGAATCTGTACTGGGAGGAGTCTAGAACTGGTTGTTTTTATTGCTCCGCATTACATGGCTATTTATGTAGTTCAAACTGATAACGTCTGTTTATATTGCAAGAAAAGCTTTGAACAAGGGAGGAGCCACAGGAGCAGTTGGGAAATAGAGGTCACCCACCTCTGCAAGGGCAGCCAGGAGGTCCACCAGGGAAGGCAGTAGCAGCAGAGCAGCTGGGCTTGGTGGTGATTTGCCAAAGCCTCATGAGCAGAGACTGCCAGCAAAATTTATTGAGTGAGCACTTTTCTGAGCCAGCCCAATCCCTTTCTTATTATAACTGTCCCAAGCTCACACAGTGAGATTTGCCATCTAGGTCTAGCTGTAGTGACAAAATAAGAGTTGCAGGCTGGCATTGATTAATTAGTATATACATCCCAAATTAATCCTATGTGTGCTACTTGACTTTTATAGACATATTTCTCATACGTAAATTGAAATATTCTAGAATGAAATTTGTTGTTTTGTTAATTTTCAAATCTTCTGACTGAATTATTTTGCAGAAACACTTTGGTGTTTTATTTCTGATAACACTGACTGTGTGCAGGAACACAATTTCATATCATAGTAGTGCAGTCTTGCTAATAATAAACACTAAATTTGCTGACTTACGTTTCAGCCTCAGAAATGCATTGCTTTTCAAGACAAGCTGAAATGTCCTGACTCTTTGTCCATAGATAGATTTAATTTGTCAAAATAAGAAGCTCTATACATGCATAACAAGAGGTGATTTGGAACCATACCAGGAAATTATACCAAGCCTATGCAAATATAAAGAGAGAGAAACTCACTTCCATGCAGCTAACTTTGTGAAGTACAAAAGGTAAACAATTTCCCTCTCTTTTCTTTGCATGTTTTATACCATCCACTGGGCTCATGCTTTTAGATGCAATACATGGTTTATATATAAGGGTGACAGTACAATTTTTCTACTGTGTTTTATATCACCCAGAGGAAAGAACAGATGATAGAGTATGCCAGCTCCCATGGATGAGAATGGCAGGAATGTGCTGGGCTCAACCCTATGAGGCCATCTCTTATATTTTTGCTTGTGGGATTGGTTGAGCACAGTATTGTTCAGGGAAGCATGTACAACCACACCTTACCTGTCTGCCCATCTGGTCAGGAGTTCACATTTTCTTTTTTACTGGCCCTGTGAGATATTTGTTACAACAGCATGAAAAAAAAAAAAAAGTGAGTATATTCTATGCTACGGTTTTATCATAATTCCTCTTTTAGAGTGGCTATTACTCATTTTCTTCATCTTGTCTTCATCTTGGCCTCTGTTTTAGTACTTCTGTAATTTTTATTCAGGCAGGGTTTTCCCGGCTATTTCACATGTTGATCAGGCAGCGCCTGATAGAGACAGAGCCTTTGACTTTTACAATTGTTGCTCACAGCAAGAGCAAAACAAAGGGATTCAAATATTACCAGAGATGTATAATTAAAAATGTGTCCTGCCTGTGCTGACAAAGTGTGTGGCATTTCAGAGCTTGGGCAGAGTCAGACCCCTGGTCCCACTAAAGCAGTGGTGCAAAGGTCTCTCATAATACCAGCTTCTGGCTCTTTGTACTCTGGAGAGCCTGTAGGCTGCTCATGCCTGTTTCCCACGCTGAGGAAGAAGTAACTTCCATCTATAACACACCAGAGACAGAGGCCAGCACAATGCACAGTGAGAGCATTTTTTATGCAAATGAATGGAGCAAATTGTGCATCCCATCTCTTTAACAGAGATAATCCCTCTCAAGGTGCAACTTTTTCTTGTGCTTCTACTGGGAGGAGACAGCTTTGCCCAACTGCCACCCCCTTGTTCTGGGATGTACGTAGCCTTTTGTGAAGGATATGCACTTACACAAGGGAAGTATAACTTCAGAAAAATTATTTGGTGAAGTTTCTTGTCCTGCTACCACTCATAGGGCCTTTTTTTCGTAAATTCCCAGAACTCAACACAGTGTGATAGAGTAGTGATTTTGAGATTGTTAGATAGGGCTTGCTGATAATCCACTGTAGGAGAAAGGTAATGTGTTATCTGAAGCAGCCAAGTGTCATAATGGTGACCTTTAAATTGGCATTGCATGCATTGCATTAAAATTTACAATGACTAATCATTTGATACAAAACCAGAATGCTCAGAAATAAAAGTTGCTGAGGCTTATTTATTGCAAAATGTTCTAATCGAAATTTTCAGATGAACCACTCAATTAAAGCTTGAAAACATTTTGGGTTAGCCAGAAGGCTGCAAATTGGGATGAAAATTTCCAGAAGGACTTGCATGTCTTAAGACTTGAGCTAACAAATTGAAGTTCGCATCTCGGACTGTGAGTTTGCACTGAAACAGAGTTAGCACAGCCTCAGAGAGGAAATGCAGCAACCTACATTTTGAGAGACCTCAAAAGGACTTCTAGGCTATTCCCCTTTACCACATCAGAATCACCTATACCTGTGTCACCCTGATGAAGGTTTTTCTGACATCTTTTTTAATACCCCCACTGACAGACTATAGAGCCGGTTCAAATAATACATTTCAGTACCCCACTGATGATTAGAAAGTTTTACTATGCTTTCATAGTGTAAAGTATCTTTTTGTGTTCATCATCAGTATGCAGAATAAGTTATGTTCTTGTTCTTTGCCTTCTGCCTTTCCTCTGCAAGTCAATCTGGTTCATCTAGCTTTTTCTTGTAGGTCCTGGTTTTCAGATTACTTGTTTCATCTAGTGTCTCAACCTGCACACTAAATATTAATTTGAGCATATTCAGAGGTAGTTATATGTCTCGCTAGTTCATCTGGAAAAAATACCAGAAAGACTCTTAGAAGTTGAGGCCATAGCAGAATCTGGGCTCTCTGTAATGCCCATGGGACTTGCGAGTTGCACAGGACACTGAAGTGGATGTTATCCTTCACGTTCACTTTCATCTGCTCTGCAATCATGGTTGAAAAAGTCACAGTTCCATTAATGATATTAATTCCTGTAGCCTGTTTGTCCTTCCTCCTAGAGTATCCTAAGGAATGTGTTTCATTTGTTTGTGTAAATTGACTAAGACTAATCCAAGGTTGTGCTTACACTAAAAAGGATCCCTGTACAGATAAATACAAAATTCATCAAAACACAGTTCGTGCCAGATTGGTTCCCAGGAGATTTGCAGCCTGACTCAGGTGAAAAGGGAATCCTATTCTCTTTTAAGTTCCTAGGCTGAATGTCTCCTCACTCCCTTCACTAACTCCAGCACAGCAGGAAGCTCTGTTGATGGAAGGTACCCCGAGCAATTTGGAATATCACACAGGCAGAGGAGGGTGGACAGAGTGACAGAGGATGAGAGGACTGATGCAGGAAGGCTGGCAGGACCTCAGCAGGTGGCACTCTTCCCTCTGGATCAGCGTGGGGAGGGAGTCTCTCCCAGCAGTGCACGGCATCACTCTGCTGACACACCAGCTCAGGATTCAGTGCGAAATCCAAAGCCTTGACCTCTTTCAATTGCTGGGGGGTTTTTTAATGGAGTCGTCCTTGATTCATGTATAAAAATAGTTTACTAAAGGTTCTTGAAATTTCAACTCAGATAATCTGCCTAATGAGATGTCTATCTATAGCTGTTGCTCTGTAAATTATTCCTTGCTCAGGCAGTGCAATCCTAACACAGCCGTGCTTTGATGTCAGACATCACTGTCTTTCTAGACAGCGGTGGTCCTGGACTGTACAGTTGGATCATTTTGAGATGCAAATCCTTCTATTCTTACAGACTGTGTTCTGTGCTGCACTGGCTTTTCAGCCAGTCAGTCAGTCAGTTTGCAGAGTGAATTTAGTGAGAGCTTAAGCAACATAAACTGGAAGTGTAACACGGTATGATTGTGCCCTTACTTCTTATTGAAATCTTTAAACAGGGAACCTGATCTGGGTGCCTTGTTCACCCTAGCCCTACCCCTTTGACAATATAAAGAAAAGAAAAAGACATTTTGGCAATAAATGGTTATAATGAGTTTTAATCCCCAAGCTGTACCTGTACCAAAGCCTGCTTTCTTTAAGTGTTGTTTTCTGAAGGTGTATCAGAAGTTTCACCAAGGACTTGCATTTGAGTCCTGATATCACAGCAAGAATTCAACCCAGGGTCAGGATTGTCTGATTCTTTGCTGACAGCAGCTTGCAGAATTGTTGACCTTGCTTAATTGAGGACCCTCCCTTTGTTACAGTCTCTTCAGAAGTTTTGGGTAGTAGGTAGCTCCAAGTCGATTTATTGGCATTTCTCTCCTCAGGGTATATTTTTATTAAGACATATCAGAAGAATTACTTTTTCTGCTAACCACTGGGTTTTTTTGTATGCACCTCTTTGAGAGGGCTTCTTCAGACATCTAGCTTGAGTATACTTACATTCTACTGGGTGGCCTGTTCTTCTACACTGAGAGAGACTGATTTTGATGCCTATCTGTCCAGCTGTGTATGCCTCTGTAATGTGGAATTCCAGCTGCTGTGAACTGATTGCAATCCCATCAGCAAGAATAGCTTGTGCCTCTTGGGGAAACAAAAACGGGTTTTTTCTGCTCCCCAGAGCCCTGGCTAGGCTGTCATACCTGTGGCCCCATTCCTCTTCACTGGCATGTGTGTTACTGTCCTCTTGCAATGCCATTCTCTTAGGATGTGGCTAATGAGAGTATGGTGAGTTTTGCTGACTGGCTGACACAAAGTACATTGAAACAGTGACATTTTTTTTCTGTTGTAGCTCTGTTGGAAGTTTGTGTCTAAGCTGCCCACCTAGTCACTACCTATTGGACAAGATTGATCTTTAGTGGGGAGTCCTACAAAGGTGGTTGCAAAAGAAGTAGTTCAACCTTTCTCACAATGGCTGAGGTAGTGGTGTCCAGGGAGTGTACATCCCTAGTTTTGGTGGGCTTCTTGGGGAGTGCTGTCAGAGGAAGTACATCTGCTTTATTCACAGCAGGCATGAACATGATATGATATTTTTTGAGAAATACCTATAATATCCATTAAATATTCATAATTCCCAAATAATTTGAGATACAGCCCATAGTGGTTGAAGTTTGAGGTTAATTTTCTTTACCATATCAGAGGTTCATGAGGTTCAACAATAGAGATTAATTCCAATACCTAATGCATGATCTCAGACTAAGCTAAAAACCTGCAGTGAGGACTAGAGTAGGTCCAGATTCCCCTGACAATAAAGTCATCTGGACCAAGCTTGATATCAAACCATATTGATAGGAAATGCATGTGCATGGTAGATATTCTTATATCAAACAAGACTGTGGAAGGTTTTTTCCCTTTAAGACATGTAATACTCTAGGATACTAAAAATTATGTTTAAAAAGTCCCCTTAAGTTCTTAAAGGAATTACTGGTATCAGACATTCTCCAGCTCTAAAGACATCAAGTTCATTATGAGGTAAACAAAAATTATGTGGGAAATTAAAATTATGTACCATATGGCACATCTAAAATACTCAGTAATTTGAAGAGATGGTTTGCTGAAAACAAATTTTACAGCAAACCAAGCTCTAAATTTTCTATAGCTTTGAAAAATTGCCATGAAAGAAATAAGAGAACAAAACATTGAAACGTGTATACTGTCCCACTTCTTGAATGTAGGTTTTACTGATTGTATTCTTTTCATTGTACATAAGCAGACATGAGACCTTTTCAACTACAAAACAGTGATGATTAGCATTTTAGTGTAGGGACCTGAAAGCATTCTGTAGACATGACTGAGTTCATACCCAGTGTTTCCTGACAGGCACTTCTGTAATAATACACTTCATCTGATTCTGGAATGTTTGCATTCCCTGCTTGCTTTGTCAGGAGACAGACAGCCACATGCAAAGAGTGAATTGCAATATTTAAGTTTTCAGACCTAAGAAGGACACTTTGTGGTCTTCCCTGTCTTCGTTTTGCAGCTGGAAGGCAGAAGGTCAGAATGGAAGTGATTGCCCAGCTTCCCCCATGAGGTCTCTCACGGTACTGAAAGGATGAACCAGGTCTTTTCTTGATCTGCAGTCCTGTGCCATCAGTCACAAGATGGTCTTTCCTTATGTGCCGGACTCTCTTGTGTACTCCCATCAACACTTGCTTTGCTTCTTCCTACCTAACCCAGTTATACAAAATACCATGATTTGGAATACTATTTGCTCCTTCAAACTTACAATACAATGAGGTACATCTTCAGTGTTGCTGTCTGAGGCATTCAGCGTACTGTGATAGATGTCCCATTAAAATCAGTGTAGTTGCCCTTACAGCATCCCAATAACGTGGTTGACAGCCAGTAGCCTCCCAGTTTATACCCTGTTCTGTCTGCAAAGGTTGCATTTGCAAAGTAAAGTCTTCTGGCAGCTAAGATCCCTCACTCAGCTGTGGCACATGGCTGATTGTCTTAAGGGTCCCAGTTCCCCTGGTCTGACTGACAGGTACACAGTCGTGGTCGGCATTTAAACCCAGCAGATCCCGGGACATGCTGATTTCCAGTGTGCATTGTCTGGCAGATCTCATTCATTGGAGCAGCAGGTCATCTCCTGGAATGGCCTGGTCTTTCTCTTTGGTTTTGCCTGGCGTTAGTTTTGGTTTTGTTTTTGGGGGAAAGAGGGTGGGGAGAGGGGGAAGTGTTTTGTTTTTATTGCTTGTTTTGTTATTTTCATTCTTTAGGGTCTAAAAAAGGGAAAGTGTAAGCATAAATGAGGCTGCTGGGATCCACACATTTAGTTGCACAGATCAGCCATCTGCTTTGCATGCTCTACCATCTCTCCTTGTTATGTACTTATTATGGGAATATTTATTCTGTGAATGACTAGCTGTTTGCTCTTGATATGCTTCCATCTGCATATAAATTTGTTAAAACACTCCCCTTAGGCATATAAAAGTTTGGCTTTTCCTTTAAGATGGCTATAATTATACAATTAGATTTGCCATATCATCAGCAGCATGCTCAGCTCCTGCATCCACTGCAGGATGTATATGTAGAAGATGGACTGGTAAAAACAATTTGCACGGCTCCTCAGGTATGAAAAAGGTTGAGTTTTAGAGTGACAGCCAGTAACAATGTGTAGGAATTTTGCAAGCCTTAGAGGTAACAATATGGTAAAAATAACTGGGGATGAGTCATAGACACATCTGGATATAAAAAAGGGCAGTGGGCTGCTAGGAATGATGAAGTGGCCCTGTTGGATGGTGTGTGCCCCATACCTGGCAAATTTGCCTGAAGCTCCCAGTGAGCTATGAGGGGAGCTATGTGGGGAGAAGACCCCATATGGGCCTTCCTTCTGAGAGGATCTAGAACAAGACTGAGTTGCAGTTAAGGGTGGGAAAGGCAGGTTCTGATCCCTGAATTATTTAAACTTTTCAGAGTTGCACAGTTCATGCACCATGCATGCAGGAGAGGAAAAGCAACCAAAGTAAAGATGGCTTGGGATTTAGGGCTTTGTTTGCTTGCTATCTGCTGGTTATGTTTTGTTTTTTCCTGCAGCAAATTCCTCAAAATTACTAAATTATTACTATTTTCTCACTAACTCTGCTCCTGTGAAATTCTAACTGAGTCCTAAGAGATAAGGCCAGATCCTCAGCAGTGTCCATCACATTTGGCATATGGTACCACTTTTCTTGACTAGCTTGAACTTCTAGAAATCATGTACTTTTGAAAATCAATTATTCTCCTTCTCATGGTAATCAATATGGTAGCATTTTTTCTTCAAAAAACTTTATCCCAGGAGCATGGATATTTTAAGTGCTTGCCGGAGACCCAAATATCCCTGGGGAAATTATGCGTTCAGGCATATCTCTCTTTAAATAATTTTTAAAATAAACACTTTGCTTTGTCTTGTGTATGAGTTATGACCATAATGATTTCTGTTTCTGAGTTTCCTTTCTCAGCATTTCCTCCCTCCAGACTTCTCCTGATGATAATGCTGCTCAGTGTGGGAATGAGCCTCTGTATTTACCTGACATTTTGCCAATGTTATGCTGCTCTTATGCTGCTTTTTATATTGAAAACTAATGCCCTGAATCTCATATTGTGAAGATCAAAACCGACTCCTCAGCAAAGCATACAGTAGATCAAAATCTCAGTTTCTGGGATGGATATAGCCAGGCAGTGGGCACTGGGCTTTTGGGGGATGCACAGGTAAAGCACAAGGCATAGTGGCTTACTGGAGGCACTTCAGTCCCTGAACATCCTTCAGCACAATGAGCTCCAGCAGACTTTGGAAATTGCTAAATTTCAAAATTGCAAGAGCTCCGAAGAATGCAGCAAGTCTGCTGATGGCTGGGGTGAAGGCATCTATTTTCTCTGTTTAGCCCTACCTTATCAAAGGAGCTCTTGATGAAGAGTTGAAGTGTTTGCATATTGAAAGACAAAAGATAGATCAGGGATTTTCAGGCATAATTGCTTTTATTGTTGAAGGTTGTCTTTTTTCTTGTTGTTTTTTTACCTCCCAAGAAGATGTCGGTTAGATTTGGTGGCTTATTTGTTCTGTTTGATTCATGGCTTTTGAGTAAGTATATTGATATTACACGACATCCTATCATTAACTGCTCTTCTGAAGGTTCTCTTCAAGTGTTTTGCAAATCATTCTACATTTTAGGCTCACTGTTGGGACCAATAATTTAAGATATGTACTTAAATTTGTACTCAACTTAGCAAATCAACTTAAAATTGATTTGCACATAATGCAAA
Source organism: Dicaeum eximium (assembly GCA_013396995.1). Lineage (NCBI taxonomy): Eukaryota > Metazoa > Chordata > Aves > Passeriformes > Dicaeidae > Dicaeum > Dicaeum eximium. The sequence continues at coordinate 3,342,035 of VWZP01002845.1, forward strand.
AGCAGGCAAAATTGTGGCTACTTGAATATTTGAGAACAGTGTTGTCAACATCATTTAAGAAGACACTGTGCAAATGAAGGCTTTATTTCTAGTCCTGCAGATCTGTGGATACATTCGTTCCCAAGGAGCTTTGCAGGAGCCCTTCTACAGCAATTTCTTCAAGGCCTCAGGGCACCATGCCCAGGGGAAAGTTCAGCAGCATCATAAGCACTTAGACCATAGGTTCCCAACTTTTAGATTCCTCATTAGAGTATATTGATAATGTATTGTGTCTTGTTTCATGCCTCCACAAAAATCTCTCTCTGGTCTACTTTATGTCTTCTTTTAATTTTTCTTGTTCCATGACTGTCCTCACACATTCTGCATCCTTACTTCTCCATTGCCAGCTTTGCTGACAGATCCAGGACTGAGAGTGAGGTTGAAAACCTGACTTTATTTGGCTAACATCACCCAGAGCCACTGGGGTGTCTCTGCACCATGCACTCAAATGATTATGATGTACGAATATATAACACAGACATTCAACATTGCTTCATAAGGATCTGTATGGATCTGATCTCTGTACTTCATTTGTGACATGGTCATGAGTCACCACTCAGGTCCCTCATCCTTTAGAAAACTTGAATAGGAGTCCTTCACATTTTCACTCCAGTACAAATGATTTCATAGATATAGAGTCAGTTTATTCACCATGGAAAATAATTTATTTCTGTTTAGTTAATGTGCTCCTTCAGAGAAATTAGAAATAATTGCAGAATAATCAGAAAGAACTTGCTGTCAGATGAAAAAGCTAATTTGTATGAAAATCAAGAGCAAAAATATTAAGTATGATGTATTTTCTTTGGATGCATGTACCTCAGCATAAGAATTTCATTTATAACACTTGATATAAATAGTGTGATAACACTTCACAGAACCTCCACTTATCAGGGGAATTCCAACTTCTTACAGAAACTGAAGCATGCTGGTTGTCATGCCATCCTTGTAAATATTTTATGTTGGCTTAAGACTCAAGGGCGGACGCCTATTTTTACTTAGTGTTTGTGAAGAATTATGAATCTAAAAGCTTTTGGTATAAAGCATTTAGCAGTAGCAATGCCAGTTCAAAGCTGTCTCCAGAAACAGAAACTGCAGAGCACCATTTTGTTTGTTTTTATATTATACTTAATGTTTGGCATACTTCTCTGGCAAATGTCTGTAATAAACAGTTGTTCCAAATAAGAACATGCATTCAACAAAGTAGCTTGGAAGTTAGCACTCAGAGAGTATAGCCTTCCTTTTCCCTGAAAGCAACTGCTTTGCATTGACATCTTCAGCAGTAACTTGCTATTTGTACTCTTTTTTTATGTTATTTTTCTTTTCAGCTGGAGCCTAGTTTTGCCTGCCTGCCAAAATAATGAAATTCACAGACTGTCAGAGACAGTGCATCCTGTATTGTCTGGTGTCCCAACAAAATTTCCTGGATATCTTCTGGTTTCTCAAATAAATTATATAAAACTTCTATTTGGGTCATAATCTGAAGTTATTAAAACCACAAAAAATGTGTCATGTGCTCATGATTAAAGTGAGAAAGTTTAAGAGCTAAAGAGTATCACTGTGCAGATTAGCAGTGTAAATGTTGAGCTGCCTGAGCCATATGGCCTGGCTCCTCCGCTGCATTCGTGTGTTTGCACACAAGGCAGAGAGATTCATTCAGACACTTACATTTACCCACCATTAGTATCGATTTTAAAATTCACATTTCAATAATTTCATGCTCTTTCCTTATCCCTGGCAGGCTCTCAAAGCCAGGCATATTACCAGTGTGCCATTCCTACTTGTCAGCTTCTGCCTGTGCGAGTGCCGGGCTTGACTCGGTGCTGCTGCGAGAGGCCGGTGTGTGACATCAGTACTAATTAAGTTTGAATACAGAGCTGTGTTTGAGAGCCAAAGGAAGTGCAGGAAGGAAGCTGAGTGTCAGTGAGTCATGTCAGATGAATGCATGGCAAGCGGTTATTGATAACATACAGCCAAACCACAATGTTGATTTTGGAAGATTTGGCATGGGAACTAAAAGCAGCATCCTGACCTCAGCTGCGATTTGTTTGTATTTAGATTTCCAATAATGCTGTTTTGGTTTATTTGGAAGAATTGTTTCTTTTCAGATTCTCTGTCTTTATTTATCTCACAGTTCTTGCTAGAATAAGGACCCTCGGGGACTGGAACGTTTAATCTGTGTGAACAAAGGCCTCAGCATTTTTCTGAAGACTGTCTACCATTTTCTGTGTGAAGGAAAAATGTCTCTTTAGTGGCAGGCACCCTGCCTTGTAATTTCCGTTGTGTGAGCTTGGACATCTGTGTGATTACCCTCTGGGAACACTTGCAGCTTGACACACATGCATCTAGTCTAGCTATTTTTAATCATTGCTTTTCAAGTATCTGTAGTGAGTTTAGGGACATGAATGGGAATAGTGTTTTCCAAATTTGAGTCCTTTGGTATTTGCTTTTTGTAGTTCCTCAACCCCACTAAAATCTCAAAGTATCATAAAGGTTAATCACTTCCAACTGTCCAGGAAACTTCATTTCTTGAAAATATTACAGTGCCCACAGAACTTGAATGTAAAGCCGCATTTGAAGAAATAAGAAATATCAAATTTCTGTTTTAAGTATAGCCATAGTTATTTAAGAACATGACATACTGGGAACCAGGTAGTCTTTGGGCTTTTTTAAAGTTATTTTCAAATTCAAATATGATTGTTTATGGTTTTGGCTTAATTTATAGGAAAGATAATAGTTCGGAATCAGCAACAATTACTATGATAGTGGTTCATTTTGCTGGAGAGTTTTTTCATTTTACCCAGGTAAACATTTTTCATTGATCCCAGGTAACACTCGTTTCCTTACTTACCCCATTCTGTCACAGCTCCAGGGACTATACCTTTACTGTTTACCTTTTTGCAAGAAAATCTTCTGTACCACATCTGCCACTGTCAGTGTGTGAAGCAGTTGTAAAACAAGACCTGAAGAGTAATTATCCACTTCAGGTCTCAGCTTCCTAACTGACTCTTATTTTAATCAGTAAAAGACACTTGAAAAAGCACAGCACAGAATTTGGCCTTGTGAAACAGTATTTTTTTAAGTGAGGTTACAGAAGTAAAATTTGATTATATAAATCTCATTGTACTGATCAAATCATGAAGAATACCTTGTATTATGAGTTATAAACTGATTATTTGAAGGTTAATAGAGCAAGAGATTAAAAAAAAAAAAGGCTTTAAAGAATTCCTGTAAACTGTATTTCATTTCCTTGGCCACAGGGTAGGATCAGGTAGATCTATGTCACTTCTGAGAGATGTTTGTATGCTCTCTTCTTGAAGACCTCTGATGACAGAGGCCCCACAATCTCACCATGCAACCATTGTTTTGCTATGTTTTAAATTAGAAATTGTTTTTTTGAAAGTGTAGTCTGAAGTTTCTTGCACATTAAATTAATTTCCTCATCCTCCTCAGCTGTGGAAAAAAGATTTTTCCTTTCTCGTTATAAAATACATTTGGAAACTACTCTCAGGTTTCAGCCCACTCTTTTCTAGATTAACAGTCCTACTTCATCCAGTTTTCCTTTGCAATTAACATTTTCTATATCCATGATAATTTTTTGTTTCTGATCTCTGGTCTATGCTCTTTTTGACATGCATTGCCCAACACTGAATTCTTCAGATAAATGCAGTTCAATAGGAAACAAGCTAAAGTTCATGGAGCACTATCTGACACAGGAGACTCTTAACTCACAAAAGTAATCCCCCTGGATTCAGCAGAGACACTGAACTAAATGCTTCTTTGTGAGAAAGGAGTGCAGTCCTGCCACTCAGATCTACCAAACTTTACTGCAGGGATCATTTTCCTCATCCATCACTTCAGTCGTATTCTTTTTTCCTTCCCCAGGCCATGCCTCTGTCTTTTGCTGTATTAAAGGTACGGCCTTTATTTTCACTTGCAACTTCCTTAGTAGCCTGTTCCTTTCTTATCATGTACACTTCTTGGCATACTTGCTCAACTTCCATCTCTCCATTCCCCAATCCCAAATTCCTAGATTTTAAAGTTCCTTTGTGATCTCTCTTAGCTGGGGCCTCACGCTTTAGGAAAGTTCTTTGTAAACAGCCAGGGCACAGCAACAACCTTCCTTTTAAAGCCTTCTTAAAACTCTGTTTCAGCAAACCTAGGTGGGAGCTGGGCCACTTGTACGCCACACAAGGCAGTGGAAAGCTTTTTGGAATATAGGCCATGATTTATGTGTTAAATGAGAAGTACTTCACACAACAGATTGGTCTAGAGTTAACATGATAATCCTGACACCAATGCTGGTAAATGTGCTAGAGAGATATGGCCCTATGCAGGTCCTACTGCTCCTTGTACAAGGAGCCAAGTATTTCCAAAACAACTCTTATATCTTCACATATGTTTTTCCAACCCATAGAATTATGCTTTAATGGTATTTCCACAGGAGAGCAAGGTGAGCCAAGGACTGGTCATTACAGAGGCTTTTCCATGTAATTGAGTGGTTCAAGAAAACATTAAGAAATATTATCTTGGCAAAGGATGTAAATGTGAAGAACAGCTGGTAATCCCATGAAGATCCTGCTCATCTATAAATTAATACATGCCACTGGGGATACTGACAATTTGTCTTGGAAGTGTCTTGGGTTGAGAAGAGATTTTGGCACTCAATCAGCAAAAGATATGACACTCATAAAAACAGAACTATATTTATGACACAGTACAACAGTTAATTGGTTTTGGATATATTTATATTTATAAGAAATCAAGCATCTATTTCTGATATCTATGTGTGTGTGTGTGTAAAAATGAAATTTCATTCCATTGGGAAAGAGACAAAACTTCCTTTGTGAACTTTTCAGAAGAGCATGGCTTCTACCAAAACAGCTCAATAAAACGTATTTGCTATTTTGAGGGGCTCTTCATGGAACAAATGATTTTCTTACAGCCCTCCTCCTCCACTGCTTCAATTTTACAGCATAATGAAAACAAGATGCAGCAAACTGTAAGTAAGGTAGGATCAGAAGAACAGTTTTAGAGGTGTCAGAAGAACAGTTTTAGAGGTGTAACAGCTGAAGACATTGCTTAACAGTTACATAACTGGAAGGAAGGCCAGAAGATATAAATGTTTCTCATTTATCTGTGCATATGTAGATATGCACATAGACATAAAGAAAGAATGGTTGCTAAATATGCCCTGGTGCCATAAATATGTGTGTAGATAAATAGAAAGGATAATCAGACACCCAGAAAACTAAATTTGCTTTATGTACTTAAATTTAATGTAGATCTCTTGGCAGCAGACTGTCAACTTTGCTGTGTGTGTACAGGAGACTTGACACTACCTGTTTTATTGTTATATGGTACACAACACCTCTGTGCATCCTTCTATCCAGGCACTCCCAAACAGAAACAAGGTCGTTTTATGTATGTAACAGTGCATCCCTTCAAGTTAATACCCATCTCTGTATTCCCTTGCCTTGCTTCTTCCTAGAGTATGTACTCTTCCACAGAGAAGCCCTCTCCACCTATTTGATGCAGATCCCATCTTTTCTGCTTAGGAAACCTACTTTCATCAGCAAAGTAAGAGTTCAGTGCTCTCACTGTTGCTTTTATACAGCACTACCAAAATCAAAGAGTTTTCATCTCAATATTTTCTATCTCACCCATGTTCAGGTCTGCTCTTCTTCATCATCTCTTCTCCCGGGTAACAAGTGACAGAATGAGAAGAAAGGGCTCCAAGTTCCACCAGGGGAGGCTTAGATTAGGTATTAGGAAAAATATTTTCATAGAAAGGGTTTTAGAGGATTGTAACAGACTGCCTAGAGAACTGATGGAGTCACCATCCCTAGAAGTATTCCAAAAAACGTGTGGATATGGCACTTGAGGACATGGTTTGGTGGTGAACATGGTGGTGGTACAGGGTTAACAGTTGGATTTTATGATCTTAACGATATTTTCCAACTTTAGTGATTCTATTATATGTGTTATCTTGTTTCTGTTAATGATGGTTAGCTGATTTTAGATTTATTTTGTCTTATTTTTATTACAAGAAAAACAGGCATCAGGTCACTGTCTTTTCTATGCTGAATTTTGCACATTTAAGTTTGTGCAGTATTTTTATGTGTTTGATAAGTTTTTAATGTAAAAGCACCTTTTTATTGAGTGAGGTGTACAAATACACCTCCAAATGTTCAGGGTTTGTACCTGGGAAAGAAAAGGAGCACCAAAGGGAGCACTATAATTTTCTTCTAAGTAGTTATTTTTTTCCTACTCCAGATTTCAGGCTATGACTCTAGATACAGGCTGAATTATGATCCAGATTGTGACTATTTCCTTTGTGGTCAAAGGCAAAATGTTTCTGATTGCAGACCTGCATCCCAGTTTCCATCCTATAGCCTCAGGAAAAAGGGAAAGGACAGCCTTAATTGTACACTTCCTTCCTTTGAATATCTAGTGGCATTTCCAACAAAGCCAATCCATTCTGTACCTGAGAGAAGTATCATCTATCCCTACATCTGCTATTCAGTTCAAATAGCCAGGGGGCTTTCTAGAGTTAGGAATCATTCTGTGAAAGCCCTCCTGAGGTCTTTTGATACAGCATCCCAGATCAAATTGATATGCTGCCTCTGCCTCCTCTGACCTATGCAGTGATGCTGATGGATAAGACTCTAAGTTAGTTCACTTGCTTTAGCAAGCACTGGCTTAAGTGCAGTTTCTGCTGTGTGTAATGGCAGATGCTGCCAAACGTGACTCACATTTTCTCTTTGTTCCCTGGTACAGCAGGGTCTCCAGTTGCTTCTCAGCATGAGGAGCAAACTTTTTTCTTAATTAAAAGAACAAACAAACAAATTGGCAAGAGCCTCAGCCATCGAGATATTTTGGGTAAAAGGCTGTGCTTTTACCCAAAGGCTATAATTTCTCCAGTAGAGAACAGCAAATTTCCAAACCATGCTGTCTGGGACAGGATCCTAACCCTATGAAACTATATGGCTCTGAAGAGGATGAAGCTAGTACCTCTCCAAGAATAAACAGCTTTTCTATTACATTTTCCTTGCTGGCTGTCCTGGATGATACATGATACATGATAGTGTAATGCTTTCCTTTTTTAGAAAGAAAGACTGTAATGATGGAACTGCTCTATGGAATTTAGTTTATCATATGAATTTTCTGTAGTATAGGATGTCCACTCTTGTCTTCTGGACAAGATTGTCTGAGTAGCTAGTAGAGCTTCTACCACTGCCAGAAACTCTGTGCACATCTATTTACCACATTTACAGTTTCCAGCTTAGCCTCTTTGTAGGTGTGCTGGAAAGATAAAGAATTCCTTTCTTTGCAATATCTTTCTTCCCTCTCCCCTTCTTCTGGAGAAACCAGGCTGTTCTCTTCTGCTCACCTGTATAGTACTGCCCAAATGGGATAGAACTCCTGTAATTTCAGAAATACAAGGTGCAGAAGTTTGTTCCAGACACCAGCAAGGAAGAGGGATGGTGGTTCTGTTAAGTCTTTCCTTTTCATCCAGACCCCTCATGCAGTTCTCTGCAGGGTTTCAGAAACCCACCACAACAGCCTTCAGGAGAGCACACTGTTGTCTGCTTGGAGGATACCTGAATGTAGCTGTGCAGTGAAATGCACTTCAAAGTGCATTTGCTGTGCTCTGCTTTACCGAGTAGTGGTAGAAAGGACACTCCTGCATGTGGTTGAAAGTTGAATCCAGCCCCAGCTACTTGGTTTGCACCATCAGATTATCTCATGTGAGCTCTGAGTTGAACTAAACTGTCTCATGCTTGATTTTGTTTTGGATCCATGTGAAATAACGGGGAATACCAACTCTTCTGCTTCAGAGCCAGAATCTGTTCACAGGCTCTCTATTCCTTTTGCTTTCATTGAGCCACCTTGCATTGCAAATCTGCTTCTTCTTAGAGACTTGAGAAAGCCAAAGCGAAACGGTATGAATGTGATTAGGATAGTCTAGCATGGTCCCATAAAATTCAGGCTGGCAACTGCACTCAGACTGTTTCCTTATGCATCTTACCTGCCAAGCACAAAAAGTAGCTGGAAAGACAGGTTCAGTCAGGGCTGGGATTTGATTTCTGAGTGGGGCCAATAAATCCAAAAGCAGTTTTTTTAAAGAGTCTTTGCTTTATATATATTTTTTTGTCCTTTCCAGTTAGGTCTGCTTACATAATCTCTCCTCTGTCCTGTATTCAATCCTCATTAAGCTCTGTTAGATTTTTATTTATACTTTTCTCATATCAAAATATAAAAAGAAGTTTGGAGAAGTAGGTTTGGGGAAGAAAGCTGTAATTTAGGATCTCTTCCAATTTCAGTCTCTAGCTTGGGTTCCTCATTGCTCATCTCATCATGCTGAGCCCTCATGAGCTGGCAGCTGTTGTGGTCCATGCATTCCAGTCACTCTTGCACTGATCTGAAAATTCCTGCCAGTTGCAGCAACTGACTGACAGATTGGCCTGTTATTAGATCTTGAGCTGTGTTATAAGCAGTTGCCAGGTTTGTCTGTTTCTACAGTGAGTTTTGGCTCCATTTCCATCTTGGAAAAATTTTTAATGTTCTTTTGAAAAAGTTGGCATTGCTGATACCAGAACAGAGTACTTTTTGTAGCACTTGATTTAATTTCTGTACTTTAGGTTGTTTTCTTTCCTCTTAAATGACTGTACTCACCTACTGATAAAATTCCTTTTCCACAGTCTTTGATTAATAAGTAACATGGACTGTGCTGGCTTGAGAGGAGAGGATTCAGAGCAAAGTGCTGCATTTTAATATGAAGTGAAATGAATCTATTTGCAAAAAATTATGTGGAAAGAATACACTTCCAAGAAACCATGTTATTGAAACATGCTCTTTTGCTTCTATTAGTTTGATCTGCAGACTTGCTAATTCTAATTTCATGTAGGCTTAAGGTGACCTGTTTCTCATTGCAGAGATACCCGTCCTGCGTACAACACCATTTGAATGCAAAGATCCATCCCTGGTGATGATGATTCAGTACTTTACTGTTACAGGTTTTCTCATCAGTGGCAAAAAAAACATGACATTATTTAGTTGGCTTTAAAGAGAAACCATGTGTGAAGTAGAAGGTATAGAAATTACAGAGATGCTGCAAAGAAAAAAGAAATTAATTAAAACAAACAAAAAAAAGTAGGTCAATTTTGGCCTAATTTTGTTCAAGTTGTTCATTTTAAATATGAAGAGCAGAGAAAATAGGCAGATGGAAGTACAAAAAAGGGAAATAAGCCAAAGTGATTAGCCTGGTGACCTTCCCTTATATCTGGTGGATTTTGTATGTATGTGCACTGTGCCATTGTTTCTGATGAATAAAATTAACATATTCAATTTATATCCTTAAAGAAGCCTAAATTCAGTAATCTCAGTACTGCAGTTCCAATTTAAGGTGCAAATTTTAACTTCAAAAAAATTTGTTATTGTTGTTTGTTATTTTTCTATATTTTGCATATTTATGTGTTCAGATTGAAGATACCCAAAAAAAGAAAATAATAGTTTTATAAAATAGCATTAGGACTAATTAAGAGAAGAAAATAGCTCAGAACAATGGCATTCTCCTGGGGTTTTGTTCATATGCCATTTTTAAACAGTTGAACGTTGAGTCACTCAGTAACAGATTAGCTCATTCATCAGCTTTCTAAGAGCTAAATTTCAATGGATTTCTTCCCTTTCTTATATTCTTTCAAATGACTTATATAAAGGAAGGTTTTCACTATGTTGGTAAGGGTTTCCCAAGAACTTTCCAACTAATGCTTAGTTAAACAGATTGAGTAGAAATTTATACTGTAATTAGTTGGATGAGTGTTTCACAGACCATATTATCTAGAGTTTTCTACTAAGGAAATGAAAATTAAGGCGAAGCAAAGAAAATTAAGGTACTTCACTTGTGGCTGTTATTTATTATTTTAAAACATAATTGTAATTAATGTTAACTTTTTAAGCACCTTGTAGTGTTCTGTTTAACTATTCTTTGAGTGTTTGCTAGGCATTTTGGGAGGCTTGTTATTTGGATGAGATCCACAGTATCTTTTTTCAGGGTTATACGAAACACAAATTTCAAAGGGCATCACTATAGCCTGGTGAGTACGCTTACATTGAATATGTTGCTAACAATATGGGACTTAACCCCCACCCAGAAGACTTGGCTCCTGTGTAGAAATAGGTTTATTCAAGCAATCGAATTTCCAAAAATGCTGTGGCTTGAAAAATAATGAATATAGATATTTCTGACATCCAAAAAGGTGTCTGAAATATTTTGTCTTTTTGCTAAACACTAGCACTCAAAACCTCCTATAGAAATGTATGTCATAGTACAATTTCCTGTTTCATGAAAAATCTGTTTCCTATTCCCATTTTTAAAATTCATGGCTGTGGATGTTGGTGTTCTGGGGTTACAAATTAAGACAGAGGTCTTGATATACTTTTTATACATATGCACTTCTCAACATCTTCCAGGTTATAATTTCCTCCTAGGAGCAACCGCCCCCTTCTTTTCACACTCTTTCCATAGTTTTTAACAATTCTGAGTAGCTGTACTGTGAATCCTCAAAAGGTTTGTGATTCTTTTGGGAGATGATCAATGCTTCTTCCATGATGTCCTTCATGACATTGCACACTAATTCACAGAAAGACATTGCCTTGTTATCAATGTTATTCTCCTTTCTTCTCTGTGTGTATCCCAACATCTCATGAACTTTTTTCAGCTTGGGCAAGCCAGAGAGCGGAGTGTCACTGAGCTGTAATGGTGACAGACTGCTCCATTTATTTAGGAAATAAACAGACTCTCTTCTTGCTCTAGCTCTCCCAGGTGCAAATGTTTCCATATTGTCCTACACTTTACCACCTGGCCAGTTGCTACATCCTCAGGTCTCATTTTCAAGCTGCTCATTTCAGATGCTGTAACCTGCTTCAGCTGCAGTGGTTTTAATGGTAGGTCTTGGGAAACCTGCTGCCCTTCCAGTGGAAGAGGTGATGGAGGTGCCTGCAAGAACTATTCCAACAGCAAATCCTGGGGAGATGATGGCGGGAAGTAGGGGTAAATATGAGGAAGGCAGGGCCTTGAAGATAGTATCTGAGTAGCAGGGACCAGGACCTGCAGGAGGAATGCCACAAAAGCAGAGAATTTGTGTCAGCATACCAAGGCCATTTACCAGCCTCTATCAAATCACTTTGCATTACAAAGCATCACCTCTTATTTATCAACATCATTTCTGTCAGGTTGTCTGTAATTTATTTGCTGAGCATTCAATAAATATGTTTGTAAGGGCCAGCTCTGCTACATTAATCCAATCCTAAATTTCAGATTGTTGGAAATATAAGTGTTTGGAAAAACTTACAACAAATATCTACTGTCTCCTTGGAGGCAGCTTTGACACCAAGCTTATGTTTTTCACTGAGATGTATTTACACTGAAGAAATGGCATGAGCAACTTTTTCTATTAGCATCTACTTTCACATAGTCTTTTCACACCTCTCGTGATGTTGCCACATTTTTTTGTCTGGTTCAAATGTTCCACATTTATTAAGTACCTTCTCTAAACCTTAGTGCTGCCTCAGAGAGGTCAGGAAGTACCACTGCAGACCTTCATGGGACTATTTTTTATATATATATGTATGTATATACATTATAGTGTGATAAGACAAATGCTGCAGAAAACTGCAGTTCTGTGGAAAATGCTGTTTCTACAAAATGCATATGATTTTTTTGACTTTTTATATGTAAGGAGAGGTGGTCATCCTCTTTAAAGGCAAAACCAGGCACATTTAGAGAGTTTTTTATTCAGGAGATTATTCTGTGTGATGACCAATACCCCATACAGAATAACTGGCTCAGCTGTAAATGTTTGCATTTTAGACACCTGTTACTAGACAAAGTCAATCCCACATGTACAATGTACTTTTAGATTAACTCAAAGTTTTGTTACAAGTGTCAAAATTTAACATCTTGATGACTTGGAATATAAAAGCACTTATTTTCAGTTAAATGTACAAATGAATCACGTATTCTAAGTATAGGTTTGGGTTTTTTTCATACCTTCCACTAATTTGATTCTTCATTATTTAGGACAGAAATGTTGCAATGGAAATTCTGATTTTCTCTTGACTCCTCATTTTCATTTATTCTATTCTGTTCTTGAACTGAGTCTCTTCTATGCAGCTGCCTTAGCCAGTGCTGAGGACAGTCATGTTCTGTAACAGGCATCTTCCTGGGAATAAAAGAGTTGGGATTACAAGGAGATGTCCCTTTGCAGTAAAGATTTTTAGGTGGCCTGTACTTTATGTTCCTAGCCTCCTTTATGCTTGTTTAATTAGCCACTAAAAAACAATATTACTTGCTATACTCCATAACTCTTCCCCAAAACAAAAAAGGCAAAATCTTATTATCTGCAATTATGAGGTTTATGATTTTGGTTTTTTAGCCAAAATGAAGTATAATTAATAAAATTAAGCAGTAAATAACCTTAACAACCTGCTTTGCTAATTCTAATCAATAATGTCTTCCAACAGATTACTGCATCAGTATTGTCTTTGTTCAGTATTTTGAATTTCTCCAGCAAAGCTAATTTATTCTGAAATGCCAAACCAGTAAGACTTACTAATTGTTTCCCCTGCAAAACTGTTAAGGTAGCCATGCTTTTTTTACAACCATGTCAGCATCTCAAAACAAATTGAGGTGTGACATATTTAGCTGCATAATGTCAGCTTTTAGATAAAGGCAGTGACAAGGATAGTGCAGTTAAATACCTACTCTCTAATTACATTCTCTGGGAAGATTAGAAGTATATGAAAACACAAAAGTTATTACAGTAATGTACAAATTTAATGCTCTTGGTTACTTATATTACATAAGCTTTCTGATGAAGCATGATCCTTAGACTCAACCTTTCTCTTTGGCTCCCAGAAAAACTTGAAGGCAAACAACAGATAGGTCTTCTCAGGAAAATAATTTCACTCTTTCTAAGTATATTTTTGCCTTCAAAGTGTATAAATTAGAGTCATAAACTATATCCATTGCTTAAACACTATGTGATATGCTCAATATGCCTTGTTCTATAAGTTAACATAGAGCTTGCATTATAGTGTCTTCAGAATAATAATATTAAAAAGCTAAACATTGCAAATATAACTTTTAAAAAATCCTGCTTTGCTAATGTGTTAGGAGAACAGTTGGTGTTAAATTATCCCTGCTACCAAACGTATAAATCTTTCAAAATATCACATGCATGTTACATAAATAGATCATATTTCTTATTCTACTAACAGTAACTATATGATGCTATTATTAAACTATATTATTAAATTATTACACTCTTGTTTCACTCTTATGCCAAAAGAACTAAAATCTGTAATATGTGGCACAGAAACAAAACCAACCTTTCAGGTAGGTGTCTGAGAAGTGTAACTGATTTCTGTTGCATTATTGTAAAAAATTGCTATGGAAAAATCAACAGAAATCACTAGTGGCACTGTTTAACATATCCTGACTTGTAGAGTCTTTCTGTATTGACTTTTTCTTTTATGTTTCCTAGTTTTCCTTTGTAACACCAGAAGAACAAGGTTTGTAATTGTAATTAGATCAATCTGACAATGAGTCACTCTCTGGCAGCTAAAGAGGAATCGGGAGAAAAATAATCTAATCTTAAACATGAGTGGTATTTGCTGGAGGGAAGGGAGGAAGGGAGTGTGTATGTAATTTTTTTTAAAGGGGAATGTAAGACTTGCCAGGAATTCCTTAATTTTTTTTCTTAAATGTTTTTCATAATCTTGTGCTTCATGATCTAGAGTAGCTGCTGACTATATTGAAAAATCAGAGCAGTATTGAAATCACCTTTCAATACTGAAATTGAATCACCTTTCAATACTGAGTATTTCAATACTGAGTATTGAAATACATATTTCCCTGTGTATGCAAAATGGCATGTTTCAGTATTTAATCACATTGTTAGGGGCAGAACTAGTGGCAGAAAGATGGCCATGTCTATTTTTGTATCCATTATCCACTGGCACCAGTTCAGAAATGGTAAGCATCTCTAGTAGGCACCTGAGCATCCTGATCATAGAATGGTTTCTATTGGAAGGGACTTTAAAGGTCATGTATTTCCAATTTCTCTGCCATGGGCAGAGATACCAGCCACTAGATCAGGTTGCTCAGAGCCCCATTCAACCTGGCCTTGAACACTTCAAGGAATGGGGTATCCACAACTTCTCTGGGCAACCTGTGCCAGTGCCTCGCTGCCCTCTGAGTAAAGAATTTCCTCCTAACACCTGATCTAAATCTTTTCTCTCTTAGTTTAAACCCACTGCCAGCTCCCATCAGTATGAAAAGTGGCTCTCCCTTTCTTTTATATAGGCCACTTTAAGTTCTGCAAGGCTGCCATGAGGTCTTCCTGGAGCCTGGTCTTCTCCAGGCTGAACAACCCCAGCTCTCTCAACCTGTCTTTATAGGAGAGGTGCCCCACCCCTCTGATCATCTTCATGGCCCTTCTATGGACATGCTCTAACAGGTCCATCCATGTCTTTCCTGTGCTGCAGGCCCCACAGCAAGACACAGCACTCCAAGTGGGGTCCCATCAGGGCAGAGTGGAGGGGCAGAATCACCTCCTCACCCTGCTGTCACACTGCTTCGGAAGAAGCCCAGGTTGTGGTTTGCCCTCTGGGCTGTGAGCACACACTGCTGGCTCACGTCCTGTTTTTCATCCACCAGAAACCCCAAGTCCTTCTCTGCAGGGCTGCTCCCAGTGAGTTCCTCTTCCAGTCCGTGCTCATGTCTGGGATGGCCCTGACAGGTGCAGCCCTTTGCACCTGGATGTGTTGAACCTCATGAGGTTCTTGTGGGTCCACTTCTCAGGTTTGTCCAGGTCCCTCTGGGTGGCATCCCATCCCTCTGTTGTGTCAACTGCACTGCTCAGCTTTGTGTCATCTGAAAACTCTCTGAGGGTGCACTGGATGCCACTGTTGATGTCAATGATGAAGACATTGAAGAGCACAGGTCCCAAGACAGAGCCCTGAGGGACAGCACTTGTCAGTGGCCTCCACCTGGACACAGAGCCATTGACCACAATTCTCTGGCTGTGTCCATCCAGCCAATTCCTTATTGACCAAACAGTCCACCCTTCAAATCCACCTCTCTCCAGAGATGAGGGTGTCATGTGGGACTGTGTAAAAGGCTGTGCAGAAGTCTAGGCAGATGACGTCGGTCAGTCTGCCCTTTTCAACAGCTGCAGTCACTCCATCATAGAAGACTGGCAGGATAAGGCAGGATTTGCCCTTATGAAGCCATGCTGGCTGTCTTGGATCACCTTCTTGTCTTGCACGTGCCTTAATGCGGAATCCCATTAATATTTTCCCTCCAGGGAAATCCCCAGGGCATTACCTTGGAGAGACTTTACCACAGAGTTTACCCCACCTACACGGAAGGAAAAGATTCCATGATGGGCCCCTGCCTCACTGATCCCCTGATGTCCCAACTTCCCCAGGTTTCTCCTTTCCTGTTTCCTCATTGGTTGTGTACCCCTGTGACCGGCCCCATCTTCCCCGAAAGGCCAATGGCCCTGCCCTTGGCTCCGCCCCCCATCATTTCCATACTTAGGCCCTGGAGAGCCCATGGTCTGGGTCTTTGGCTTTAGGTTTCCCTTCCAGCTGCTTGAGATGAAACCTCGCTGGAACTGCTCTTACCAAAAGGCCCTTCTGCCTCTCTTCACTGAGCCAGCTGTGGTGAGTGTGGTGTGTGGGCTTGACTGCGTTGCCTGAATGCTAAACCAGTCGGCTTTTCCACAGGAGATGCTTGTTGGGAGCAGATATTAGCTAGCAGCAACCACCATCTAAACCCCCACTGTTACACCTTAACATTGGTTTCATGAAGATGTTCTCCATGTCCTTCCCGAATACAGGGTTGAGACTCTCTAGTTCCACATCTTCCTTTTGTATGTTTTTAAAAATAACACTAATGATTCTCTTTTTCCAGTGACCATGGACTTTGCCTGACTGGCATGCATTTTCAAATTTGATGGAGAGTGGCCTGGTAACATCAGCCAGCTTTTTCAGAATCCTGGGATGCCTGTCATCAGGTCCCATGAGCTTCTGACTATTTAGCTTCATCAAGTGGTCCTGAACCTCCTTTTTCTCTCGTAGTGGGAGAGACTTCACTCCACCAGCTCCCACCTGGAGGTTCAGGGAATTGAGAAACATTCAGGGACTTGAGATCCTGTCGTGGAGAAAACCAGTTCTTGAGAGACCTAAGTATGGCTGCAATCTTGGCATAGAAATCTACAGCTGGCTATTGTGAAATGCTGAGCTCTGGGGGTTTCTGAGTTCCTTGTCCTATCCGGAGCTCAAATTCCTGACTAGACATTGTATTCTCCATCCTCTCAAGATCCAAGATTGGATTGCATCTTTGAGAATAAGCACACAACTGAGCTATGAGTGTTCCCTTTGCAAAATGTCACGTTTGGGTAGCATCTAGAATGAAAGTCAAAGCTAGGCTGTGAGGTCTTTGATCCAAGGATGATCCTTTTGTCCTATACATATGCATGGAGTCTGACCTAGTTTTTCATATATTGTGTGTTCCCATTAAAAAATGACCTTATTTCTGGTTGAATCCTGAATGTGAGGCGCTTTGTACTGTAAGCAATAAAATAACATAACACTACATAACTGGTAAATTGCTGCATTCTCTATGTTGCTGTCTTGAATTTTTACTTCAGTCTCATATGGATAAAGCTCTCAATATGTGCTCCAAAACACTGTGACTATCAAAAAGCTGACAGGTGTCTGAAAATTTACAACACAGGATCAAAAACTCTAAAACTTCTGGAGAGGTGGGTAAATTCTGGTACCAAATGTGGAAAAGCCTTTGTGCAGAAGGTAATTTGTGTCTCTTTCTTTCCTTCAGAACTCTTTAAAATAAAAGTCACCATAGAAATGGCATTGTCTGATTGTTTACTAAAATAAAAAAGTTCATGCTAGAATGCATTTTAGTGAAGAGAGAGCTTAGACTTTCCAAAGATTAGATATGAATTATATTAGATTTGGCATGGAATGAAGGTGAATACTGCAATACTTCATAGAAAAAAAAAAAGGCAAGAATCAGACTCTTATCTATAAAGAGCCTTAAGAATGTTTAGCATGAAGACTGGAGGAACTCCAGGTGGTGCATCATGGTGCTACTTACACCCAGCGTTTGCTGCCTGTTTGGGTTTGTATAGCTATGAATTCAGACCAAAGGGGTACTGAGATCCTGAAATATAAAGAAGTCAGTGAAATAATGATAGTTCCTTAATCTCACAGTTGATTAATATGTAAGGCCTCTTCTCCTTTCTTAAATCATCTGCCTAGAGTTACATATTCTCATTCTTTAAGCATGTAGATGATAAGGAGGCCTGACACTGTGCATGGCTGTTATATTTGGTGAGCTAAAATATGCTGTCATAAAGTACATAGTTGAGTCTGGTTTGATGCTGTCCTATTTGGCGTGGTGTTTCAATTGATGTTTTCTCTTTTTTCATCAGCTGTAAAATATTAGTAGGTATTTCTGGTGATAAATGGGTTTTAAAGACAGCCTAAGATACTGGATGGCGCTGAATGTGAAGGTGCAAGTGGCCATGAAGCCCCAGATACTGCTGCAAGGGATGAAACATTTAGATGAAATATCTGCTTATATAACAAGCAGATCCAAATTCCAGATACTCTATCATTAACTCTAGCAGCTCATAGTAAGGTTCAATGTATTTGATGGTCTCCTTCAAGCTCTTGTGAGTGTTGTAGGTCCTAGATTAAATCAAGACCTAGCCCCCAGTCTTGAGGTACAGCTAATCCTGGGAGAAAGCCCTCCAACTTTTTTCCATAAGCTGTCGAGAGGTCAGCAAAGTTTGAAAACTCATTTGCATTCATTTACATGCATGAATTTACATGTTTCTCTGGCTAAAGAGCTACTTATAGTTACGTAAAGGTCCTGCCTTACTCCTAGTGCAGTAGGGACTAGTCCTCAGATACACGTCGCTATGAATTGTAGCACAGGCAGCAGAATGACTAATGTGGCATCTCTCCTTTACACTCATGTCATTACCCCATGAAGTACAAAATTATTGCTCCAGCTTCTGGAGGAAGGATTTGTGTAGGAAATCTGTCCCATACCAGAGCAAACTGAGTCTCTCAACAACTGAATAATTGTTCTTTGTACAGACAGCGTGGAGGTCCCAAGGCAAGGGGAACTGGTTCATCTTACAGCCATGAGACTTTGGGAGAGCCACCTTCACTTCTCTCAGTAATTAATAAAACAATTACTAATTGAATGTACATTTCCATGCTGGAACAGAATTCAAGCTGTAAAGCTACAGAGACATCTCAGCATCCTGTTTTCCAGCAGCTGGTATCACCAAGGTTGTTGCAGATGTGCATTCTGACAATAGTTCAGAAGCCCAGCCAGAGAGCATAGGAAGCTGAAAATCCTTTCTTGCATTAATTAGCAGGTTTTGCCCACTGAGAAGCCCTTTCCAAAAATTTCCATTCTAATTTTTTTCATGGAACATTAGAATAGGAGATTTGTTATCTCTCTTATTACTGAATAGTAATAACTGTTTTCTGATCTGAGATATTGCATCATGACTTGGCATTATTTTCAGTGGCTGTGACTGAGTCAGTAAAACTGGACAGAAGATAGATATGGATCAGTAGGTGCATCCTTTACTGTGGGGTTTTTCAATTTTCTGGGTTGACACAATAATTTTCACTTTAAAAGTTTATTCTTGTTGGACCTGACTTGTAGTTCATATAAATCAGACCTACTTTGATTTAAGATCAGCTGAAGCAATTATGTTTTTTGTAAAATCAGTGCTTTTTGAAAGATGAAGAGTGCCTTAAATCTAACTGTAAAAACAAATTTTAAGCAGTGGCCATTAACTTGAATTACACAACAGAAAACAGAGAATGATGATAATTGTCTCACAGTGATTAAGGACAAAAAGGTAAAGGTATGCAAGGTGATAGAAAAATCTCCATTCATTCCATCAGTATTTAGTTGTAGTCTATGATGTGCATGTGAGTGGTATAAAAATTGTTCAACAAACATGTCATAAATGTTAAGCAATGCTATGAAAAATTAATTTTTATTTCAATTGTCTGAAACTTGCCTAATACCACATTTTATAATTTTATAATTTCAAGCTCAGTTTATTCCATTTAGGAATCATACTGAGCTATGGAGAACAATAACACTGTGAAGAGATTGTGGAGTTTTCCACTAAAGGATCCTTGAATATTTCTAAGAAGGTCATGGAGCTTAGGTATTGGGAAAAAAACAAAAAACAAAAAACAAAAAACAAAAAACAAAAAACAAAAAACAAAAAACAAAAAACAAAAAAAAAAAAAAAACCAAAAAAAACCCAAAAAAACCAAAACAAAAACCCCACCCCAGAAATTAGTTGTTTGTCTGCATTGCAGAGAAGCATAAAACAAGTTCTTCATATAGAAGCCCAGGTATAGAGATAGTTCTGTGAATACATTTGTTTTGGCTGTCCATGACAGCTGAGAAGTAATACACACCAATTTTAAAACCCCTCTGTGGTAGTGCAGTTATTTTACTCCATTTCAAGAAGTAAAGTGTTGGTTTTGGTTTTTGATTTGTTGGTTTGGTTTTTTTTGCTTTTAAAATAGCTTTAGCCAGTACTACATATATTAAAATTAGTTTGAATCTGCTTTAGGCTATGCAGGAATGTGTGTGTGTGTGTGTGTGTGTGTTTGTGTGTGTGTGTGTAAGGATGAGGGGCAAGGGGGGGGAAATTTGAGCTAGTCCCTTACAAATTTCTGCTCATTCCTGTTGTCAGAGAAGGATGCATGCACGTGACTAAGTACCTCATCATGATTTTTGCCAATTATTTTAAACATTATATGAGAGAGAAAAGTCAAGGTCAATGCTTCTGTACAGATATTTTGTGATGTTGGTAAGACAGTAAATTATAAATTATAAAATATGGTTATGGCTGTGGAAACCCTAGCATCTCTGACTTCCACTTAGACTTGTTTATTAGGAGTGATGTAGCTGCAGAAGTTAGAGACAAAACTGCTTAAGGGTTTGCTCAGGAAAGCAGTAATCCAGGGGTCACTGCAGCAGTGGAGATGTTCGTGACTAGCTGAAGAACATTCATTTCTTTGTTCAGTCAGTGCTGTGCTGACTTGCTGGAGGTCGCAGATTAAGCCAGCCGCCCCTTCAGTATGTGAGCACACAAATTTATGCTCTCTCACAACCTCAGCAATTTTTGCAGGGAAAAAATTGGAAGGGTGGGTGAGTCAGAGGCACACACATACATACATCTAAAAGTGTGTGTGTCTAATATGCTTACTTGGGGAGGGGAAGAGGGCGTGGTTCGGGTGCATGATGTGTGTGTTGTAGAGAAGACTTCTAGATCCAGTATCTGTAGAGTGTGTGGAGTCAAATGCAGCCCACCACCACAGTAAGTGTATTTTAAAAAATGGATTTAAGCACAGTATTAACACTGAGCATACCTTGTCTAAATAGTTTCAAACCGTACATGTCTGTTTATCTTTTGATGCACTGCAGCTCTCTTGTTCTTAGTTCACATGTGCATAACAGGTTCTCAACTCCTGATGCAGCATAATTTCACCCACCTTTTCTCACCACGTGCATAATCTTGGCAGGTAAGGCAAAAAGTAAGGCAAGCAGCTGGGAACACAGCGCTTGGAAGTTGTTTAGGAGTTTACATGGCAGTTATCTGAATTGCCCCGGGGCATTTGCTGGCAGTGAACCCCACTGCAAAGGGAAATGTATGCTTTTCTGTGAAAATATTAACTTTGTAACCGTAACACAGATGCATTGTCCTTTATAAGGGTCGGAGTGTTCGTTTTGAAAATAAACCACAGAAGTCAATACACATCACAAGCGTTGGTTTTCCTACGGGCTACACCAGAATTTGCAGTGCAGTTGTCATTTCTGACATGTCTAGTGTGCTTTTGCTGTGGAGGTGGTGAGGTAGGTGGCATCCTCTTACCTTGTGCTGGCACACTGAAAGCCATTCTGTTCTTTCTTAGAAAGGGAGAACTACAAAACCTCCCAAATGTCATTTGCATGGGGAAAAGTTTTTTAATCTGGCATATTTTTAATATTTTTAAAAGTCTTTTAATCTGGCATAACAGCTCCAATAAACAGAGACAAAACCACAGAGGCAGACAAAAAAAAAGATCACAGATTGAAAAGTATTTAAAAGTATTTACAGCAGGTTTCCAGTACTGAAATGTTCTATAAAGACTAAAATCTATAAATTACAAAATACAAAACAATCAGAATATCTGATACTCCTAAGGGCATCAGGCCTTGCTGGGATGCCAGAAGGGGCAGAGATGCTACCTAAGATTTTCCACAGGTGTTCTCACAAAGCTGTCCACAACTCTTCTGCTGTGCACAGTTTCTGTGTTTTCAGTAACTCTTTGGAATAAAACAATTTATTCATCACTTATCCCTGCTTTACCTTTTACTGAAAAATGACTGCTAAACAAACCTGTGTTGGTTTTCCCCAAGAAGCCTAAAATGTTGACCAAGATTTTAACTGATGACTTATACATCAGTTAACTGGGAAAAGTGCTTTTTTATTTAAGACTAAATTACAATTATGAGTTTTATTGACTTTGAAGGAGAATACCTGATATCCACTTAGAGCCTGGCCATCATGAAACATTTCTGTGGACACTCAGTAGTGAAAACAAACAGACTGCTGCTAATGGCAGTCTGAAGTTCATTCCCAGCTAAGTACTGCTCTGGGCCAAGCTAAAATAACACCACAGCTGTAGCCAGAGCTCACGGGGCTTGGTTTTCATGTTCTGCCATGGATTACTGCTAACTGCTGTTTGCTTTAGCAGTCACTCATTTCCCAGAGCAGGATAGCAGTGCCCAGCTTTTATGCCTCTCTTTGTTGTTGTGTGACCTCTTGTACCTTTCCCACTTCATTCTATCTTTAAAATAGATACAGCACTTCTTCCTACTCAAGAGGGTAAAAATGATAGCAATGTGTGACTCACTGTATTGTTCCAGGATTGTAAAAAGCAGGGGTTGCTCTGGCCTCTCACTTTTGTTCATCTCCGTTTGACAGTCATTGCTCTTCTTGTTTGCCTTTCTTCCTCCCACCTCTGCCCCATCACATTTCCACCTGACCCCCACGCATATGTTGTGACAACTACATTATCTCCAGTTTTTTATTCATGTCTTTGTTTATACAGAAGCATGGCTGGTTATCTTAGCATAGCACTGAGCACTAATTGTTATTTGCACAGTTCTGAGCATGTTGATGTTAGTCCTGCTGCAGTTGAGAGTTCAGAATGACAGTGCTTCTGGGACTTGGTAAAGGTAAAAGCATAATGAAGAGGACATTTTTTGATTTTATCGGGATGAAATTTGCTGAGACGTGGCAGAAGTGTATCCTGTAAGGAAGTGATCCTTAAGGGTGGGTGTTGGGAATTGGGCAGGACGAACGGAACATCTAGGACACCATGCAAACCAGAAGTGCATACTTATTCCACAAGCTCTTTCCTTGGCTAAATTCTTCAGGTTGCCTATACCTGCTTTGCAAGAGCATAATACCCAACTGTCAGGTTAGATTTTAATATATTGGCTACTATTATAGCATATCTAAAAGCACAAAAGTGGAAAGTGCTACTGAGAGTTTGTGTAAGTGAAAGAGAATGGGGGTATATCACCACTTTACACCAGGTGGAACCAGACCTGTTTGGCTGCCCTGGTCACCTTGAAGGGCCGAGGGGCATCTGTTTTTGCAGAGAAACATCTGTGTTCTGTCTCTCAGGTATATCCAGCTGGCCACAAAGGGCAAAATAGTGACAGCACAGAAGCTGTTCTCACAGCTTGCTTTGGTTAGAACATGGACTTCCATGAGCACAGTATAAAATCCCTGAAAATTTAAGAAAATATATTACAGCAGAGTAACATTTTGGAGTTTTAAATATCTACATCTCCAAAATAATACTAAAAAATTAGAATTTTACCTGTTCAGAGTTATTTTCTAAATTAATTCCAGTGAGCTCCAAAATCACAGGTATAATAAAATCCTTGAGGGTGAAGAAGGGATCTAAACTTATGATATCTTGGTGACCTTTTTCCATGGTTTCAAGTACAACTATTGGTTGAAATAATCTTTCTGTTCTGTGAAATGCTTTGCCAGTTTGTAAAACTTTTTATATGGTTCAAGACCAGGCTTTGCAAATTTCTTATGTAATGTAATACAAAAGTAAACACATTTTCAGCACAAAAAGTATTTTTTCCTTCAGAGTTAGCAAAATGAAACCTTTAAACAATTTGCTTTTTTAATTTGATAATTCACATTCTTTGTTGAAAAGTTGTGTCAATTGAGTTTTTAAATGGAAAGAGAGAGTGGGAAAAGTCCTCAATAGTTGCAAGCTCCAAATTACCACTTCTACTGATTCTCGTATTATTGCTGTCATCCTTCTGTGGGATTTGTGGATCAGTTGCAAACTACTGCAACATTTTTTTTACCCTAAAGTAAATGGTGGTATCTGAGCATACCTGCATATGTGGTACAGATTAGTCAGCAACAAAGAGGCTCTTGTCAACACAGAGGCTTTTTGCTATCCATTAAATAATGAGAAAATTTTCATGTTCAGACTTCCACTAGTTGTACTGGGGCCAAATTTAGGAGTTCAGGTAGTTCAGTCTTCAAGACCATGGAATAGCAAACACAATCATTTTATTCCATAGGGGAAATCATAGGAGAAGCAAAGGTAATGTAGAGTGAATGACAGCAAAAAACCCAAGATTACAGAGTATTAAACAAAGTGCTTGCATTAGAGCAACATGTGAGACAGAGGAAATGGAGCTGTAATGGAGCTCTTGTGATGAAAGCAACAAATTAAACAGCAGAAACTGTTTGGGGATAAAATTCATGTTCTGCTGCTTTTGATTCCCATTTGTCAAGATGAGTGCTGGTGCTGGTGATAGACAAATAGGCATGGCCAGCTGAGCCACAGGGATAAATGGTATCATCCAATCCAATGGCAAAATGAGCAATTGCAATGGTTTAACACAGTAAAAAATACCATAGAGGCACACCCTAGCACTCACCACAAGTGGCTGCTCCTCATGTGTTGGAACTGAATCATCCTCAATAAAAATTTGGTTATAACCCCCGGGCTGTAATTGCTTGACATTTGGAAATCATATTAGCATCTTCTAGAGGTAACAGACCATCTCCCTGGTCTGTTAATATAATAAATGCTTTTAGATAAGTATGATAAATTACACTTACTGAAATGCCTGTTGCTTTACTCAGTCTTGTAGCTTGTTTTCTTCTAATCTCACTTGGAACATTGTTGAAATGGTTTTCATTTTTATATACTGTATTATTGCCCTGTTTCACATATTATAAACCTTTTTTTAAATGCTTTTCAAAAGCTTTCACTTTAAAATAGTTTCCAGGCAGTTTTCTGTTTGATCAAAGCTTTCAAAACGGCAGCCGTGAGAAATGTCACATTATTTTCTAAACTTCTATCAACAGTACATAGGCAAAAGAGATACATATTTGTAGCAAACAGACAAAAGCAATTTAATAACTGTTTCTTTCTATGACAGTTTTTTGAACCAACACTGATCTTGCTGCAAAGTTAAATAAAATAAATATTTAGACTAAAGTAAAATGCATTTGTAAAACTGAGGGTAATTTTGACAACTAAAATACTAAACTAGGGAAAATAATTTTTGAATTTTCGTTGTCTTTTAACAGCTGTGCACAATTATTAAATATGCTTTTATATCTCTAGGCAATATTTACAGTTTTAACTTTTTAGAATACAGCTGAGAATATTGAGTTTAAGGTTTTCAAAAGACACGTCTGTGTCCTTTGAATTCTTAGAGATGCTTGAAGCCCCCCTGTAGGTACTGAAAGGCTGTAGTGAGGTCTCCCGAGAGTCTTCTCCAACTCTCTCAGCCTGTCTTCATAGGAGAGTTGTTTCAGCCCTCTGATAATCTCTGGGTCCATTCCAACAGGACCACATTTTTTCTGTGCTGGGGTCCCCAGAGCTGGATGCAGAACTCCCAGTGGGGTTTCATGAGAGTGGAGTAGAGGGGCAGAATGACCTTCCTTGACTTGCTAGTCACTCTTATTGTGAACACAAAGCAAGAAGGCTTGCTTGACTGCAGGCTGGAGAGCTGTTTAATCTTCTTTCTTTGACCCCATCATGAATAGTTTGCATCACAGTAGCTCAGGTTCAATGGAAGAAATCGAGAATTTCACCTTCCCCCTACTTTCTAACCTGGTGAGGAGGCCAACGTGTTGTGATGAAACAGGTATGAGGCAGAATCCATCCAGCCAAGGTCTGTCTTCCATGCCACAAGTGACTTCTCCAGTAGCACTCAGGCTATATACTGAATATGGTCTCTAATAAACACCTCTGCAGTGGTTGTATTTTAAAGGAAAATTATGAGCCCTGTGGTCGGCCTTTGAAGATACATCTTAAGCACTAAAATCCTGCGGTTTCTACCCTGTACCAAAGATGGCTGCCAAGTCTCTGAGAGAAATCGGATTTCTGACACAGCAGTCTCAACAGCATTTTCTGTGGAATAGCTTCAGTACTGCCATTATTCTCAGCTGACTAACGTGTTCTAGGGAACTTGCAAGTGTCATCCAGACTGAAGAACTCATTGCAGGGGCCGGGTAACTTAAAGTTAAGACTAACATTGCTGTGTCATAATATTACTTCCCTTTTTGGGATGTAGAATTTTATTCTGAAGTAGTAACTAGGATTTTCTTTCCTTCTGTACATCTTTCTGAAAGGATCCAATAAACCTGCTCCACAGATGATTGAGCTTTGCATGTGGATTGCTGTTTTCCTCCTTAAAAACTGCCTATATGTCACTCTAATTAAAGCTTGGCAGGTTGTTAAATTGCTAGAACGAAGAACCAGCATGATTTTCAATCTTTATACTTTGCAGGACCTTTTTCAGTTTAGAGTGCTTTCCTTCAGTGTCAGTGAACCAGTAGGAAGTCATACAGATGTATCCTTTTTCCTCTGAAAGGAGTGTCATGTTTCTGAGTGGTGCTGCCGGTTGCTCACCCCAGAACATAAGCTTACAGACTCCAAAGCCTTTTTTATTAACAGCAGATGTAAAGTAGTCCAGTCCAAATGCCAGGGTTTATTTGATAGCAGTGATATTTCTGATACCATATCTATGTTGAATAAATTCTCAGGCTTTTTTTATTAAATGTCTAGAAGAGATATTTGCATGCTGAACAGATACACTAATTACCTTTTTTTTTTTTTGGAGGGTGTGATTTCCTGAGAATGAATGATGACAGTTTGACAGGTACTCAGAAATATCAGTGGAAGATATGGGCATATTTGGAATGAGAGCATAAAGGAGCTAATAACTAATAGAGGTTGATGGAGAAGAGGGATTGAATGCAAGATGGTCTTTTTTTTCTCTTTGAAATGGTGTATGATACTACAGGATGGCTGGCATTGCAGAATCCCTGTGCTGTTGCAAATTAAAATGGTTTTGAAGTTGTTCAATTCAACCATTTCATAATCTGTGTCAAAAAGAAATCTTTTATGTGACAATAAATTTTCTGGTATGTTACTAAGTAATTTAATCCAGTTTGATGAGTTTCGTGCCCTGATCACTTATAGCCATGAAAGATTATGTATACATCAGAGAAACAGTTTTTTGATGTATATGTTTATTTTCCTTGTTGTCTTTATAATGCTGGTGTTTTGCTTCTACCTTCACTTCCACTTCATCTGAGGAGTTCATTTGAGTAATTTGTTTTTACACAGAATGCCTTTCAGGAAAATCACAGAATCATTGAATCATTTAGGTTGTATAAGACCTCAAAGATCATCAAGTCCAGCCATTAACATAACACTGTCAAGTCCACCATTTAACCATGTCCCTCAGTGCCACATCAGCATCTACACATCTTTTAAATACCTCCAGAGACAGTGACTCCACCCTTCCCTGCACAAACAGCCCATCTCAATGTTTCGCAATGATTTCTGTGAATAAGTTTTTCTTAAAATCCAATCAAAACTTCCTCTTGTGAAACGTGAGGCCATGTCAAGTTCTTTATAAATGCAACATGTCCACTTTCCTCCCACCAATAGATTCACACCTTTTCTTGAGCTAGCCACAGAGTACAGTTGCCTCATTCATGTCACTGGCTCATCCTGCTCTGATTGTAGAGCACAGGGTGATGCTGTCCAGGAAGCTTTTGGAGACCTTTGCTCGCAGAGGTGAACATGGGATGGCCCTGCTGAAACATGGGACTGCTGAGGGGGAGGAATGGACCCAGCATCTAAATGTTTCTGTGGGCTGGTTTACATTCTTCAGCAAATAAAACATGGCTATATCAGCAGAGTGTGTTTATCTTTGGCTTCTCTTTGACACTTCCACTTGCTAAATTGTTACAGCTGGAGTTGTACGCAAATGATTTCTTTATTATTCATAGCAGCAGGTGCCGCAGCAGTCTTTTGGCTAGAGTTGTACTCTCTTGGTCCATGGTTTCTATATATTTGATTAGCTCGTGCCATGCTGTTCAGATGGGTTGCTAGTCCTTCAATAAATGTATTTTGTTACACAATCAGTTATATAGTGCATTATCATTTCCATAAATCACTTTTAGTTGGCAGCTTTCTGTTGCCACTTGAGATTGTTCCAGCAGTAATTGGCATCCTTTTTTGTATGGCATCCTAAAAAGATCTTGGAAGTTAACATAGCCTGGGTATGATTATAATAGCTGGTGTCCTTCTGGCAGCACTAGAACACACAAACCAGTTATCCATGAAGGACTGACATATTTACTTTTGATTCACATATCATTTATGTATTCTTCAAGTGCTTATCCAAAGATTTAGTATAGCAATTTAGGCATCGACTGGGCTTGTGCCAGAGTTGTGATGCTAAAAATCAGGTTCCTGTCCCCAGGCAGGGTGATAAACAACACTGCAGCTCACTGAAGAGTGGAGAGACTATGCCTCACTCAGAAAGGAATCCCAAAAACCTGGCACACTCATGTGGGACCTGCCTGTCCCTTGCCAGTTGACACAGCCTGTGCCTGAATTTCCTTCTTCTCTGTGGAAATCAGATGCTTTGCCACTAATGAAACCTGATTTGGACTCAGACACTCGTTACCCTCCCATCAGAAGTGACCACTCCACTTGATCCCTGCTCACTAAAGATAGGTCAACTTCAGCTGCTGCTCAGGCAGACCTTGCAATGGAGCAAGAGGCTCTTTTAGAATGAAGTTGCCCTGCAGAAGGCAAAAAATATGTAGCCTAGCTGTGCTTTCCCTATTACTAAGAGAGATGCCTAATCAATTCAGTTCCATGCTCAGAAGAGGAATTTTCCAATATCTCAGTAAAATTCTTCATTAAATAAGAAGCTAATAAAAAGCATGTTTTCATAGGCAGATTGCTATCAAGGCTGCAGAGGCAATATTGATTGAAGAGATAATGGAGAACTTGGTGCATCTGATGGAAAGGTGCAGATGGTTGTCCATGTAGGGACAAGCAGATAACAGGGAGTGTGTCACTGCAAGGCACAGGAGTGGCTGTCTTTTCAGCTGCCAGCTTATTGGGCACTTCACACTGGTACCTGGAGGAATCAGTTCACCCTTCTGTTTAATTAAAAAAAAAAAAAAAAAGGTGCAGTTTCATCCATTATGCTAGTTTCATTTGCAGCCTGCATTGCTGAGAGAGTTGATGGATCTATGAAAGGAAATGCATTTAATCACTGTCAACAACCTCCTCATTTGGGCACTGAAAGCTATTCAAGAGAAAAGTAATGGACCAAGAGGTGCATCAAGTGTGGTGTTAATGGCACCCCTTTCATTTAGCTTGGCAAACCCAAAGCAGCAAAGTGAAAAATACGAAGAAAAGAACATGGCAGGTCAGTTTGCCCACGAGCCTCAGGCAGAGCAGCCCTCTCTTGGTCAGAGATGAACAGGGAACAGGCATCTACCTTTCCAAGTCGCAGTGTCCCATTTCTTGCCCATCAGTAGAGCTGCCTACACAACTTTCAGCAGCCTGTCTGCTCCCTGAGCCCCACCAGCATTGCAAGACCCTTTCAGGCATGTTCCAGTGTGTTGTACCTTATGTATCCTTGCAGCACATATTCTGCTTCTAGTGTATGCTTCTAGACTCACTCACTGCGAGACAGGTGAAGCTGATTTGAGAAAGGGGGCTAGGTTCTCATTAGCAACCAAAACTAGCTATTCTGCATTTT
Organism: Dicaeum eximium; assembly: GCA_013396995.1. Classification (NCBI taxonomy): domain Eukaryota; kingdom Metazoa; phylum Chordata; class Aves; order Passeriformes; family Dicaeidae; genus Dicaeum; species Dicaeum eximium. The sequence goes on from VWZP01002845.1 coordinate 3,371,343, forward strand.
TTTTATTGATAAGCTCTGGATTTTATGCCTTGTGTAAGGTAGTGACGATTAATAATTACATAGATTGTCATCTTGAAATGTGGAACTTATTTGAAGGGAAAAATGTACCATTATTAAAGAAAAATCACTTTCTTACAGGTGCTGTTTCAGAAGCTATGCAAGGAAAAAGCAGGTAAGGCTGCATTACTTCTTGAAAGTTTCTTGGTGGCTTCTGTAACAATGTGTGCACTGATGGAGGACCCAGGGAGTCTCTGCTATTAAATGGGTGTTCGGTGACAATTTGGAATTTGGAATTTGGAATCGTGTGCAATTGCTTCCATGCTGCTGTTCATGACCTATTGGTGTAGGATTGAGGTGGTTCTTGGGAAAGCTGATAATTCATCACCTTTTGACTTACACCTTGCAAGTTGAGTTCTGAAGTAATGGGGATAAACCCAAACATTGTTACTGGTGTCAGAGTGGGACTCGAGGTCTTGCCATGGCACTGATGCGTGTGTGTGTGTGTGTGTGTGTGTGTGTGTGACAGAGGTGAGTCAAGATGAGGAACACCTCAGAGCTTTTTCTGTCTCAGTGGTCACTCAGCAGCTCAATCTGGTGAAGAGGCTCAATACAGAGGTATATTTTTTAAAAATCTAACAGCTCCCTGGGACCCACATGTCCCAAGTGGCAGAGTCACAATGCCTGATTTCTCCCTTAGCAGAAGCTTTGAAGCATTTTTCAATATTAACAGCATTACTGAGTTTGACCATTGTGGAGGAATTATTTAGAGCCAGTGAGGCATCAAGACCAGAGCAGGAAGCAAAGCTAAAGACTCAGATACCCTGAACTGCACATACATTATCATGCCAGGAGCTAAGGAAAGGTTTGGATTGACAGATATGTACACACACACAGATCCTGGTTCAGCAAGATACTTAACACACAATTAAACCTGCATTTGACAAAACCAATTAATTGCAACAGGCGTAAGAAACTGCTTGGATGATTTGCTTAATTGAGAGTAAATGTCCTTATTAAATTGTAATGAAGCACAATTAGGAACTACAGAGAAAAGGAACTGCTTCCCTGAATGTGGGTTACTGGGCTTTAATAGCAGCCTCACAGTTTTGCAAAAAGAAATGTCCCCAAAGTCTAGAGGAATCTGCCTTCCCACAGAAGTCTTTGCCAGCTAGAAATATTTCAGTTATAAACCAAGTGACCTCTGGAGTCACCCATTTCTGACTGTGTTTGCCATTTTGTTAGTCAGGATATATGCAGTGTGTGCCAATTAAAAGGAAAGCAATTGGACATGGCTGCTGTAATTACCTCTCTGTCCCTAGATGACCTAGCATCCTTTTTTTGGCCTGAAGGACTAGTTTAAGCCAGTTTGCTCACTCAGTGATTTCTTCTTGCATCTGTCTCTGATCTAGACTGCATCCACAGTTCATTCCAGGGGCCAGCCTTAACTCAGAATCAGATGAACGCAGGTTTTTTGGAGTCAATTTCGCTGATTGAGTGGCTCTGCTGGCAAACACGGTGGCTTAGCAAAATGACAGAAACCCTGAGCTAGAAAACTCTCCACAGGCAATTCCATCCTCATGTACTTCATGTCAACAAAACATGAGGGCTGCTGAGCATAGTGTAAATGTACATGTTTTCATTCAAGCTCTATACACATCAACTTTTCCTGCTTTATGATTTGGATTTGGATTTATTCCATGATGGTGTTTGCCAATGAAACACATGCCTGGGCTTTTCCAAAGCTAAACAAATTTCAGAAGTTCTAAGATTGATGGAGCAATTGTTTTAATTTTATTCATTGTTGGATCAAAACCTCTCTCTGCCACTGAAGGCCCACTTTATAAAGAAAAGGAAAACCTGTCAATGGCACGTGCATTTTAAATATAACTAATTATTTTAGCAGTGTTCCCATTTTATATTATGATTGATTTTTAATTGTTTTACTTTTATGGCAATATTAATTTTGTCACTAAAAGAGATAGTGTTTTAGTTTAGCATGCACCCTAATAGTAGAACTATTGGATGATGGTTGAAAATCTGATGACATGAAAGAAGGCATGAAAGAAGAATGACAGGTCTAATTCCTAAAACACAGAAAACTGTGTTTTCTGACACAGTTTGGTCACTGAGGTGAAACTTTAGTCATAGAAATCTAGTATGTGGTAGAGCTGGTAATAAATTTATCATTTAAACGCTTCTGGCAGAAAATGTCCATTTCTTCAAATAGTACATTTTACAGGAAAAGGTTAGCATCCATTAATTTCTATTTCAAATCGTTCCTGTAAAATTGGCACACACGTCTCAACATCCAATGATTTAACATTCTTCAAAATGAGAAGTGTTAATTTTTATTTAACTTTGAAACTTTCAGCTTTGAAATTTGTTACACTGAAGTATTAAAAAAAAAAAGAGAGAGATAAAAAGAAAAACATTATTTAAATTACAAAAAAGGGAAAATCTGTCTCTTGAACTGAGGAACAAGGGTTTCTTGATAAACATTTCTGATATTTACTGTGCTTTCTGGATAGTAAATTTTGTGTTTTGCTATTTCTTGCATGAGGAGAAAACCTGTCCTGCCTGTATCAGCCACACAAAGAACACAACACTCACTGTTCTACTCAAGTTTGTTTTCTGTATCACTCTCCCCTTTACATCCTTATTTCTTATTCTTTCTCATTCACTTTTGTCATTCATTCTTCTGACCCCTTTCTTGGGCAGAGCTCTAGAGCTCTCAGGGGCCAAAAGAATCTTTTCCTAGCGAGTCAGTGGGTCACCCTGCCCTCCCCACCAAAGAGCACCTATAACCCCATCCTGTCAGGAGCTGGGGATGCACAGGGCAGCTCAGAGCTGCTGCAGCTGGGGTGGGAACTTGTGCAGCCCTTTCCCCAAGGCTGGGCTCTCCTCAGCTTCCAGTCATTCTCCATGTAAACTATTTTGGCATCTGAGAGGGAAAAATCTTGCCCTTTGGAATGCCATTCTAACTCTTGTTGAATTTTATGTTACCTTTTTTTTTCCCCCAAAAATTAATGCAATATTTTGGGGCTTCCATTACCTGGATTTGTAGTGGGTGCCTCGCAATATGTTAAGCAGGATACCCAAAATGTGTCTAAGAAAAGCTACTGCTGCACAGACCGTCCAACCACACCAGGGAGTCTCTTCTGAAGTACCAGCATTGCTGGCAGTGTCACTGAATGCTTGTCAGGCTTTGTGTCATTACTTCCAGATGTAATAGCATTGGTACTTAAAAACAATGCATGTACTGGAATTAATGATGATCTAACCATTCAGAAAAAAAATTAAATAATGGTGAGATGTGATTCTTGAGGCATGAATTTATTCAGCTTTCTGTTTTCTTTAATCATGACAGAATGCAGCATGAGCTGGTGGCTCCTTGGGGACTGGGGCAGACACAGGAGCAGAGGTCAGACAGCTCCAGTATGAGGCCTGGGGACAGGGATGGGCCGAGGATGGGATAGGATGGTATGGGATGTCAGTCTTCAAGTTGAGTCGCATGGATGGGCAGGGCTGTGGCAGAGAACAGCCCTGCCACAGCCTCATGGGGCTGGGATGGACAGCTCTGGGCTGGGCTGAAATGGAGTTCCACAAAGACTTGGAAATTTTTACATTTATATAATTTCATGCCATTAAGTAAATACACTATTATTTGGACTTAGACCTAGGCTGCAATGTGGTGTTGCCCACACCCTTTAAGATGTAGTTAGTGAAGTGCAAGGGACAGTTGCAAGAGGGGACAAGCAGTTTGGAGTGGAAAAGCTGGGTTCACACAGACAGGCTCGCCCTTGGCCTGAGGTGAGCAAGTTGTCTGTTGGCTTTCTGTAGAAGCAGTAGACAGGAAGGCAATTCACACTTGTAGTGCTTGTATGTGATGGCATTAATAAGCAAATGTTACAAATATGTAAATAATACCCTGTTCTGTGGCTTTACAATGACCTGTGAAAACACCAAATTTATACACTGAATTCTCCTTTTTTTTGGGAATATTTGTGGCTATCCTGGTGGTACCTGAGGTTCCAGCCATTAAACCACATTCCTGCTGTCATTAATAGATGCTGCCATTAATAGGACTGCCTCGGTCCCATCGCCATGCAATAGAGACCACACTGTTCAAGTCACCATCATCAATGCTTCTCATATTGCCAGGTACATAACACCAAACCCAGTCTGCACCACCCATCTTTTCTGCCCTTGCAATGTAGGAGGTCCTAATTGCTGTGGTACCCCAGAGAACACCTTGTTTAGCTGCTCCCCTTGCCATCAGATTGCTGCTGGGGCTGCCGGGTTTGTAGGTGGCCTGTGGCAATCACTTCTAAAACCTGGCTGGCTGATGCAGTATATGTCTTAGTAAAAACCATTCCACTCAGATTGAGCATTCTAGCTATTTTAAAGTTATCACCACATAGCTCAAGATGACTAGCACAGAGCACACTTCATCACTGGTAGGGAAAATGAGCCCTCACTTTGCTGACAAAAATTTGAAGTCAGATTAAAAGCTGACACGTCCTCTATTTTAGTGGTATGCATGAAACACTAAATATAGCAGCGTGCTGGTGTATTTGCTGATGCATGGTAATGCAGTCTGTAGCAGAACAGCAATGGGCTGGCAAGGAAGATGGTGCACTGCAGTAATACGATAAAATCCTCATGTGACCTTGGCCATTTCAGAAGTACTCCAGGGATAATTGTATCCTTGACTGATATAATGCAAACTTCAAACAGGGGCAGTAGTGGTCCCAGGGCTTTAATGAGCAGCCTGATATTGCAATATTTGCCCAGGCATAATGCAAATTGACTTCAAGGAGAGGTCTCCATAGTGTAAGAAACAGAACTGTGCTATATAGCAATTGTATATGAACAACTGCCAACAACAGGCATGATTCTGGGAAATGGGAGGGAGCTGTAACTCCATCTGGCTCTTGTTAGAAACTGAAGGTGCTTGATTCATCACAAAATCAAACCTGAGTACAGTACTTTCAACTGATTACATATATTTATGTTTCCTTAGTCATATAAGGTTTTATGCTCATGGTTTTATTTTACCTTTGCTGCAGTCCCTGGGCAGGAATTTTGGGCTAATCACACTCTGAACAGGGAAATGGATGTGGCTCACAGAACCATATCCTATTCTGGGATTTTCCTCTTGCTCGTGGGGGGGTGGAGGTGATCTCTTTCAGCCTTTCATTCCCATGGATGTCTGGCAAGTGTGCTGGTAGTGGAGCTGAGGCTGTGACTGTGAAACCCCTCTTCTCATCCTCTTCATGGGGGAGCAGCAGCTGGATTAGACATTCAGCAGGGCCTTGCAAGACCTAGGCAGTACTTGTGTCTCATGCTGTCATTACTCCAGCTATGAAAGTTTACCCAAGATGAAACCTGACCTTAAATAACTGGAGAAAATAAAACATCAGTGATCCCATGATGATCCCTCATCCAGTGATCCCATGCACTTACTAGAAAGCAGAGCAAGGTCACTTTGACATGTTTCCAGCATGAATGTAGGTGCTTACTTTGGACTGAAAAATGAACAGGCTGTTTTCCTAAGGAGTAAAAGTAAACTATTGAATAAACCCACCTGTTTGGTGGCCTTGGCCTCTTAACTAGTTATGCTCTGTGTTGCTCAAATTAGAAGTAGGTAGAGTTGGGTGCTTGCCCTGCAGTCAGTGCATCAGAGGGTCATTTCATTTGGCTCCAGTGCTAACTTTTCTTCAGCGCCAGTGGCTTCCAAAATTAGGCAGTGAGATTGCCTCTTCCTTTCATAATCAGAAATGACAGAACAAAGCCCTTCTTTGTTCTTCTAAAAAGGCAAATCTTTGCTTGTCAGCTCTTACTGATGTATTGGAGTAGTTGAGGGCACACTGGGATCTTCTGCTCTCAAAAGCAAGAGGAAAATGAGATATTGCTGTTTCTCAAAAAAAAACCCAAAAAACCACCAACCCAAAAACAACAAAAAAAAAACCACAGCTGGGTATAGATTAGAAATTAGAAATTTGTATGTTTACTGTTTTATTATGTGAATTATAAATAAAAGCTTGATCCATTAAGAAGTACTCTGAATTTTATATAAGACATTTCTAAAACAATAAAGCAGCAATGTATAAAAACACTTTATACACATGAAACTACTCAATGTAATTCTAAGTATCTTTCTCTATTACTCTGCTCCATGGTTCTTTCTGTGACTTTGATTTTTAGTCAACATTTTAAATAAGAAAGAAAAATGCTGAAAATAGAGATGATAAATGTTAAAAATAATATCTAGTTCATGATTGTACAAAATATAGGTAGTTTCAGAATGAATATATTATAAATATTTTTCATAACTCAGTTTGGTTACAGCTTGGACTCCTAAGGAGAGCTGCACATCAAGCAGCTGGTAGATGAGCTTGGGTTTTTAACAACCCTCGAGATGTGACAGGAACCTTGCTGTAAAAGGTGATCTAATTCAGATTGATAAATTGCTTTGAAGTTTTGCCTCTGTTGGAATTAGGTGGTGTTGGTTTCCAGCAACTAAGTTCATGGAGACACAGGATTCTCAAGTCATTTTTTTCTGTGACTGAACAATTTCCTGACAAAGGTTACAGACAGACAGCCATATTCAGTTCCCTTGCTCCTGAGCAGCCAACTTGTTTTAAACTGGGGGCTTCCATGAGCCATGGCAGAGGGCACATTTTGCCATTTAACATTTATTCCAAAAGCAACAAATGCCTGGAAAATTTTCACTGAATAATAATAATAATAATAATAATAATAATAATAATAATAATAATAATAATAATAATAATAATAATAATAATAATAATTTAAAATTGTATTTGTACTCTGTTTCAATTAGACCTTTCCCTCAGACCTCTCTGATAGCCACAATGAAAGCTATGTCTTTGTGTTTTATTTCCTGTGCAAGACATAACTGCAAAAGTTTGAAGGTTAGACAACCTTTAGCCAATGTTAAAGTATAGAAGCAGCAAAGTAAACCAGCTTTTTTTATGCGAACAAAGCATTACAGCTCTGAGACAAACACAAACGAAGAGTAATCTATATGGTAGGAACCTTTTGTTTTCACAGAAAGCATTTCTAATGGGTAGCAGTTCCAACAATTTTAATGTTTCCCAGTAGAAAACATTTCCCTTGCAACAATTCTTTAGGTTCAGCTTTTGTTATTTAACTCTTTAGTATCAGTTCCTAAGGATTAATGTTTAAGGTTTTGTGCTGCATCAGAGTGACATGCATCATCTCTCTGAACAACTTCTGCAACTTAGGACCTTTGGGGGGGCTGCAGTCAGACCATGCCACTGTTTCCTGCTGTTGAACAACGTGCCGTGGTGCAGCCTCTGCTCAGAGGAGATGGCCATGGCTCAAGGACACACAGGGTCTGTGTAGCTGGGACTGGCTATGAGCAGAGGCGCCTCTTGCCACTTCCATGAGCACCATGGAACTCATGGAGCTCATGTCAGAACCGAACACAGCACCTCCAGGCATGAGCCTGAGCAGCTTGCAGCAGGGCAATGCCTGCGTTAATTTGAAGGAAGTGATCATTGCATAAGCCTTGCCCTAAATATAATGGGACCACTAGAGGAGGACAAAGAGCTATGTAGTGGTGGTGTCAACTACTAAGAAACAGGTATATATAATGGGAAGCATATTCAGCTGAAAACCATCCAGTCTCTGCCCTTCCTGTTCTCTGTATTAGATTCCACCCAGGCCAGCAAGTTGCTAAGACAGAAATGCACATATAGATGCTGGTATTTATTGAGTGCTCAGCACAAGGCATAAACAAATTGGTAAATTCCACCATGCTGTCAAGCCACTGCTGAAATTCAGCTGGAGGAGGAGACGGGCTGCCTATGAATGCAAAAGACATACCAAAGCCATCCCATATATAATTCCATTGCATATAATGGCATCTGTCAGTTGTGATCTTGGCTCTGTGTCGTTATGAAGGCAGAGCAATTGGAAAGGCAAGTTCAAGAAAACAGATGGCCAAAAGGTTGCTTTACAAGTGGGTATTAGAAGTGGATCTGAATCGGCTATTTCAGCCTTTGTGAAGTGTAGGCTTTTGACATAGAGTTTGGGAAGGTAATGGCTGTAGGTTTTTATTTTATATTTATTTATTTGCATATATACCTACCCTGAAGTATTTCTTGGTTCCCAAAGACACTGTTATATAAAGTTTCTATGACTTAACTCTGAGAAGTAAACTGATTCTCGCATAGAATCTTGCAGGTATATCCTGTAGAATATAAGGGATTTTTCTTTGTAGAGTGAAACTCTGTGGCAGTTGCAGTCACCAGCAACTTTTTGGGATTATAGTTAGTTTCTTAATGATGCATTTATAGCTGTAGAAAAAATTATTTGTATCTGTAAAGAAGAAAAATAGCCTCTACTTTTCACAAATTTCAGAAGCGAGCAACGTCTCTAAGTAGCGGAGGAACTGGGAGACTCATTATACATATATGTATATATGTATATATATAATGGGAAATATATTTCATTATGTAGTTCTTTCAGGAAACTCTTAAAAATGCTGCTTACTTGGATTGCTAGTAAGGTAATTTTATTTTTAATTTTTTAAACTGAGTAGTGACAATTGGCCTCGGGCCCAGAATACGGTCCTTGTGAGCATTGTACAGGCAGAACAAAGTCCTTCCCTCACAAACCTTACAGTCTTACATTACCATCGATAGTTTTCATATAAAAAGGTGACTTAAAACATTTACATTTTTTTCTAATTCAGTGTTCAAATAATTTCTCAGGAGCTTATTTTCATGCATGTTGGTCCATGAACTGATTGGTGTCCAGGTTACAGTCCCCATCCTGTCAGGTGCTCTTTGCTGTGTCATTTATTCATGTTAAGCTTGGCTCCAGGAAGGGCTTACAGTAGCACTGTGGCTGCATGGAGAGCCTCTGTATCTGCTCATGCATGCCCAAAAACAACTGAGTGGTCAGCATTGGCTCAGCCAGCTGCCAGCTCAAGGCCTCTGAGTACAGAAAAATCAGAGAATGAGTGTCTGTGGGATGTTGGTGATTCACTTCCATCAAAGGAAGATAGAAGGGTACAAAATAGGAGGGAGAGATTCAGAGAATTGGTTCTTCTGTGCCTGCTTCCCAAAGCAGTGAAGAAGGGATACGGAAAGAAATAATTAAAACATCCCCCAACCAACTGGTCTTCTTTCCAGCCTTCCCCAGAAGTAGCTACCTTACTGTCCATGCCAGGACTACATCGAGAGAAGCCACAAATTTTGATTTCCAGGCTCTTTGAGTAGGCAAAGCAGGCATAAGGCCATAGGTCCTTTGGCATCACTAGCAGACTACTGGTATTGGGATCTGTTTGTTTGATAAACATACAGCACATAAAGTTGGCCCTTACTTTCACACACTTTTCTTGTCTGCTGGCCAACACATGGTCAAAATCTTCAATTTACACCTCTTTGGACTCTGATGTGGTAAGAAAAATATAAGGTGAGTTTCCAAAGCTAAAATAAACTTCTGTTTTATATTTTCACCTGTTCATAAGACAGACAGAACTGATGCAGTACACTCAATGGCTGGATGATGTATTGGAGAACTCAATATATTCAGTAGCATAGTTTCAAATGCACCTTTTAATTTGTTGCTTTTGTTGCTGTGATCCTCTTCTATGACCCCCATATTTCTGCAATTTTTAAAGTATAACAACAACCTTATAGGGGTGATACCCAGAGTATTAAGCTCCACCTAGGTAAGTGAATGTATAAAGAAATATGTGAGAGTGTCTCTAATTTGCTGTGATGTATATATGATACATTGATGTAATATAGGATACTGTGCTTCCTTAGGTCTTGATAAACCCTGTGTCTTATGAGGGCTCAGAAGGAAATAAATTTACTCTGAAAATGTTCATTTGAAACAGCTACACTTTATTCTTAAACAACACAATTTGGATGGGAACAGAGAAGTTTTTTCCAGTGGTTTTGTTCCCTTGGATTTGATCCTTTTAGCAGAATCTGGCACACTGTCCTTGGCTGTGTCAATGGAGGCCAAGTGGAGTGATGGAGTACTGGAGTTCTGGGATGCAGGGCTGTCGGGCATGAATTGCTGTCCTTAGGAAATGGCAGAGCCACCTCCATTTACAGCACTAGGCTTATGTCATCAGTATTCTTTTAGATGTCACAGAGAAGCTGCTCCTGCGTTTTGGCAGGAAACACTCCCCCACACCCACTTCAGACTCTTCCCTTCTCTTTGCCTCCTCTCCTGTGAGCAAAATCTCTGTCAAGAAAGCACGTTTATTTGGGCCAGGAACAGAGGCAGCCGATACTCAGTTAGTTATTTTGATTGCATGGCTGGTAGGGGTTGGGGGAACAGATAATGTCAAGATTTCCTCTGCATTCCAGATCTGTTTCCCTCCTACGGTTAGCAGGCGGCGAGTGTGACTTTTCCCACTCAGCTTTTCCCACAGTCAGTAAGACTTATCTGACAACGGAGTTAGTGTCAACTGTCCAAAACTAACTAGGAGATATCTTCCTTTCACCACTCCTGTGCTGTTATTGCTTATCAATGTCACTCTCCAGCTTAGATGGCTGGTTAATTTACAGACATACTGAGACAAATTCACTTCTGTTGCAGCTTCAGTGAGCTCAGTGGAGTTACACTGAGTTTGGCCGTAGGTGTCTCAAAAGCACAAGTGGTAGGAACGTGATACTAACAGAAACAAGAACATTGCAACAGTCAAAACAAAAAGGAAGCCCTGAGCTTTGGCAGGATGCCCATTTCAGATTTCGGAGTGTGATCCAACAAGGTATTCATGTTTTACAGCTGGTGCTGCAAGAGAAAAGTTGTTATTCAACAGCAAAACAATTCCTACATCTCCGCTTCAAAACACAGTCCATGTTAAAAGCAACAAAGGAAGAAATAAGTTATAGGTTTTCAGAACACAAATTCTATTGAGAATCATGATAAATTTGCTTTTAGATCTATTAGAGACTTTGAAAAGACTAGAGTGAAACTGAATCACACTCACACTGAGATTTTCAAATGAGTCTAAAAGGGTTGAATACTGAAATACTATTAGAATTCCACAGAAACAGGAAATGTGAGCTGGAATTGATGCTTCCAGCTTTACCTCCAGTCCAAGATGGCTTTCTAAGAACCTTTTCTGTAATTGAGGGTAGAGAGGCATATTCAAATTGTAACATCTTTTTCAGCTAGATCAAGTCCCACTCCATAGGCCCACTGTAGCACCTCCTCTAGGCAGCTGGTTTGGGATGGAATGAGATGTCCTCTCAAGGACATGTGTTTCCAACCCACCTTCCAACCTCCCTCAATTCTAACAGTGGGTGTCTGAAATTCAAGGAAGGGAAATCTGTTGCTTTTGAAATTTTATTAACATTTCTGTTTTACAGATGAAGTTAAAATCAATGAAGTGCAGAACTAAGCATTCTAAAGTTAACTCAGTTAATTCTGTTAACCTGGCTTAGCAGTGCAAACAGAGATCATTGCATCCAGAGCACGCTGTTCGTTGCTTTACTCACTCCTCTACACCACGCAGAAATCCCACCTACCAGTTTTGTCTGTGTTAGTCTTCTGGACTGTATCTGTTCCCTTCCTCTACGTTTCCTGCTTCGCAAAATCCAGTTTTAGTTTTCCTCCTTACCACTATTTAATTTCCTCTTAAAGTCACGGACATTGTGGCCTCCCTCCCTCCCTCTGCCCATCCGTCCTTTTGCCTCTATTCCATACCTCTCTGTTGTTCAGAGCATCTGACTCCTCTCTGGTTCTCAGTGAAATGGGCAAATGGCTCTGCAAGATCTCTCAATCCATGCATAATACTTCTTCTCCACCCTTGCTATCAAAACAAATTCTGTCTTTTCTTTCTGCTGGTTAATGGACATATTGTGGTCTATCCTTGCATCACCCATGGGTTATGTCTTCTTGACTGGCTGGGGATTAGCCACCTTTCTTGATAATAACAAACAAGGTTTAAAAACTGAGGACCAAAAGCTGAAATTCCAGATTCCTGTTTATATTCCCAGATAACAACTTGTAACCACTTCTGAAAATTGGAAAGGGACTTACACTCTAAGACCTAGGGGAACAGTTTATAAAACCATAAAATATTTGTGCCTGGACAGAGTATTTCCTTAATGCCTTTTTCTTAACAGACTTAATGGCTGGATGTAAGTACATTCTGGAGTCTTTTTTGCAAATAAGAGACAAAGAAATTTCCAGTGTCAGAAATGGAGCTAAATGTGGAAGTGCTGGAACACATTCATCAGGTTCAGCTGTCCAAGGGAGATAAAATAATACCCATATTTAAAGTTGAAAAGAAGTTGTTGTGGACAACAAAAGTAATTAATGCTTCCCACATTAATTATCATATGTTTCTGAAAACAACAAAACAATCTATAACATTCCCAAATGAGAACACAGATGTAGGATCCAGTATGGGTTTGTAAAAAGAAAAAAGAAGCTGCTTTTGTGCAGAAAAACAGGAAGAGATAAAACTTATCTTGGCTTTCCAAACTAATATTCCAGAGATACTCAAAACAGAGATGAAATAATGTGAGAAATCAGTGTGGGAAGGAAATTTTGGTCATAGAACATAAACTTCATAAAAGATCCAAAGGCACATAAATTGAACTTGTCAGTTTTCAGAATAAAGAGAGGCTAATAATAGGTTGCCCAAAGGATTTTACTAGGGCAAGTATCATTTAAAGCTTCATTATCTTGACAAGTGAGTGAACAGATGGCAAAATCTGTAGCAAATTCAAGATTTCCTAGGGTCGTGAAGATTAGAAGTATTTCTGAAAACCAAATTCAAATCACCAAAACAAGGTGATTTGACAACCTCAGTGAAGATGGGATTTCAATTTACCTAAGTGTGAGGTAATGTTCAGGAATGATCTGAAGTGTTCACTGATACTGCATACTTAACGAAGTGTTACCAGCTCAGAAAAATATCTAGGCAGCATTATGGACAGCTTAATTAAAACTGCTCAGTGAAAACAGCTGTTCAATTTGCAGCACTAGTTGTGAAAGCAAATAAAACACTGATTTATATGAACCATAAAACCCAGCATTGATATTATTATAATGTAATCATGTAAATTCAGGGAACTATATTACAGTGATGCCCAGCATCATCAACACTACAAAACTGTCTACTAAAAAGAAACCTTCAGAGAAGTCAGTGAAGGATGGTAAGCAGGGAAGATACAACCATTTTAGTTGCCCCATGAAAAAATGTGGCACTAAATTCCTATTCACCTTTAAGTCATAGGGGTATCCAATGTATGGAAGATACAGAAGAAGCAGCACACTTCCTATGCTGGAACCTTTTACCCCACTTAATGAGGATCATGTAATCAGCAAGAAATGGAAGGCTTTATGTTCATGTATTCTTAAGAAACATGGTGGGAGTATCCATACTAGATGAAATTTTCAAGTGAAGCATATGGCACTTTCTGCAGTTACTTCAACATTATGTGAATAACATAATGAACAAGTTCACCATTAATGTGAGACCATCAGTAGTGTTTGGTCTAAATTGTGGTGTTGGTTTGTTTGCATTTTTTTAAGAATCATTAGAGTACTTCTTTTGGAATGGAGGCTGTCCCTGGTGATTATTGAGAAGACCCTAAGTTAGAGCAATCCTGCATTAAAAGGGTCATTTATACTTGCTCAAAGCAAGTAAGTAAGAGCCTATTGCTACTTTCTAGTAGTACATACAACCTATTTTGCATTTATCTTGCCCAGCTATGAAAGATAAGCCACAGGACAGGAAAGAGGTAGATAAACCCAAATCTACTTAAGTCCTAAAGAAGGATAATGTTTCCCAGATGAAACAGTTTTCTTTATGACTTGACTGGCAGCAGTGAAGTACTTTAAATCATTTTAAAACCATTTAGCAACATTTCAGAATAGAAATAGGGAATAACCTCCAGTATGAGTCAGAAGTAGACTAGTTTTTGGTTTTCATATTTAGTTCCGACACTTTTTTTTTCCTTTAGCTTTTCCTTTTCCTTTGTTGACAGTTACATACTTTTAAGGCCTGAACTCTGAAAGTATGTAAAACTGATCAAACCAAGGATTACTTAACAAATGTTCTCTGTCAGGTAAATTAACTGATCTTCTGTCTCAAAAACTATCACTGTGGTAAGATCCTGCTGAGTTATAATCCATTTAGCACCTATTCTCCAAGCAATTTGCATGGGTTTTTGTAATGTAAATGAGTCAAAAATATTCCCTGAAATGTAGAACAATCTCAGGTAATTACTGCTGAACAGATTTGTGTCAGCCCAAAATGACAAAAAGGTGATGAAATGAATCTGCATGACAGTAGTGTAAGTAAACAAGATGAGCAACAGCTGTACCTGCAGCACTGTAAAGGTGTTCCGACATCATCTGTAGGATCTGATTTCACTAGAAGTCATTGCAATACTGAAAAAATGAACTTTGGAACCAGCAATACATACAAGCAAAGTAACAACCTTTACTTGCCTCCTGGAACAGTCCTGAATGCGTATCACCTTCATTTGCATGGCACTTAAATGAAGTCAAGGAGAAATGTCTTGGTGGAGTCTCAAAAAAGTGTCTTTTAATAAGAGGGGGATCAGACTCCAGTGTTTCAGGGGGGGATGCAAGGGGGAGCTGAAGCCTGCTCTGTTCTTTCTGGAATCAACTTTTCAAGTAATTATAAATAAAAAAGATGGTGCTTTCTGGCAGGCAAGTGGTGGCACACTCAGTAGAGAGCTGTGGCTGTGGTCTCTGTCATCATTCTGGTCACATCAGTCTACAAAGCAGCAGGTGATGGGGAAACACCTCCTCAAGCTCTCTCTACCTTTGGTACGCTTGGCCAGCTACAGAGCAGTCCCTGCTACTGTCTTTCTTGGGAATTAAGTTGCTTTACAATGTACTGTTTTCAATCCAAAAAAGAAAAGAAGAATATATTTTCTAGCTTTCTCTTATGGTCTTTGATGTTACTATTTATATAATAGTAAATTTAATGTCACTATTAAAATTCAGTTATGTGAAAAGCACATGAGTGCATAGCTTAGATTTTTTGCCTCTTGCATGCAGAAATTGGAGCCTATTTGGAAGACTACAAAAAGTTATGCTTTAATTTCTCACAGGTTAAGTTCTTTTACATAGACTGTAATTCTCCAGCATCACATCACTGCTCCTATAAAGTCTGCAGCCTACTATGCAGTGACACCTTATGGCTTACCACTCTGAGCATATGTAGTATAGTCCACATAAAAATATAACGCAATTTTGTTTCCATGATAATGAATCTTGAATGAAACTATGTCTTTATGTAAACCCCCTTCCATGCAGTGGGCAGGAAGAATACAAGCAAACAAAACTAAGGTGAAGGAGCTATAAATTTGTTGTCACAAATATTTTTTAGACTTGCAATTCATAGCTATGCCTTTGCCTGATTATATGAAGCCATTGCTGAAGCACTGTTGGACATAATGTGGTAACTTTTTTCCCCGGAGCTTTCTATGTTGGTTTCCAGGGCAGTACTACAGGCCTCTATGTTTCAACCAAAAAAAGTAAAACCCTCAGCAACTCAAAGTAAACCCTTCCCTGCATAGCTCTAAAAACTGAAACAGCAGTTGTACTGCCGACTTGTTAATATAACACAGACATGGACATTTCCTGGTTACTGTAAACACTGAAATGCTTTCGGAGTTAATGGAATACAGGTGCTGCCTGACACCACCAAAATTTTCTCACAGACACAGGGACATACACGGACAGAAAGAGCTGCAGGTCCACCTAGTCCAGCCCCTTCTTCACAGCATGAATATCCTGCTTCTCAGTGGAAATACCCAAATATGTTAAATGTCATGAAACAGGCATTCTTCCTAAGCTTAAGCTCCTTTATACTCCCAGGAATGGCCGTACCACTCAGCCTGCTGGAACAGAGAGTTCTGTAATGCCAGAGCTGGGTGATGGAGTGGGCTTAGGCAGGCTCTGAGCTGGCTGGGAAACCTTCCCAATGGAGCTGTGGGAAATGATGCTTACAATCAAATCACCAGCCTTCACTTCAAATGAGACAATACTGTGGACAGACAATTAGCCCTTCTTTATTGTAGAATCAAGAAGAAATTTAAAATCAGCTTTAGTGATTCAAGATCCTGTAGAGCTGTTTAGGTTAATAGATAGGAATTGGCTTGGGCCCCAGCCAAATTTTGATTCTGGTCATTATAATCTTCCTACCTGAAACTCTATCCTATTGCAACTGGCCACAACACTCTTTATTTACTGGCCAAAAACATGGGTGCTACTGCTTTTTAATTCTATTAAATAGATATATTTAAAATCTGTTAAATAAGTTAAAATAGTAGCTGTGTGGCCAGCGATGAAGGTTGCAATGTATTGATACTCAGTGATATGCTGCCATCAATAGCCAATAATCAATAGATTACTCAAAACGTGTGTTTGCAGAGAAAAAGATAAGTATCTGAAAAAAAGTTCTTACTCTTACAAGTAAATTGGTTTGGGGAACAATTTGCTTGCGTTGTTGTTAGAACCTGCAGTCAAGATTGATCATGTTTTCCTGTGTAATCCAGGAGAGTTATTAAAAAAAAAAAAAAAGATAAAAAGCTCCCAGGTCTCTGAACAAATATCCTGCTTTGGTGTGTGCTAAATTGCCATTGACTGCTGCAAGGCAAGGCTTTTTTACACAAATGTTCCAATTATTTCTCTGTGATGGTAATAACAGTTGGAAGTTTAGAAAAAAATATTAATATTGTGGTTTAGACAAGGTCCCAATACAATATTAAGGAAATGAGCACTTTGAAAGGAAAGAAAGATGTCGTTTAAAACAATATATTTCTGTCAAGTGACTGAAGAGGAGGGAGAAAATCAGACACCAGAAGCTGGAATGAGAAGAACAGGGGCAATATTCTATGCTGGGACATTTTGTGTTTCAACATAGCTGCTCACTTATTCGAGGGCATTAATCACTTCAAATTTCAAGCTCAGCTCCAGTAAAAAACCAATATATCTACACATATAAAATGTAGTCCACTTTCCCAGTTGCTTAATCATTGAAGAATTGGCTATTTCTACAGAGACTGGCTTTGCTCAGCCCACTGTGATTTCATATCTTCAGTGTAATATATTTTAAAGATGTCCACAGAGCATCTTACGAAAGGAAGTGAAAGTTTATTGGCACTTGGTTTGTTTTGTCCATTCTTCTCCTCTGTTATCTGAGAAATGTGCAAGGGCTCTTGTAGCTGCAATTCTTCAGAATTTCAGCTGAAGCATCAGCTTTGTTGTCTGCTATTCCATAGAAGTGCCCTGTTTACTCGGAGGGCCATCCATCCCATCATCATTTGTACCACAGCTGGCTCCTTCTTCACCATTCTCATGTAACAGAGCAACCTCCTACCTGTCACACAGGACCTTTGCCTGGAGTTTATAAGTTCCTGTGACAATTTAGGCTGTGTTAGTACAAGAGACTGGAGAGGTAGAGGGGTTATTAAAAAATAACCTGCAAGAGCTAGATGTAAGCAGAATGCAAGATGGAGAGAAAAGTGTATGTTAAAGCTGGCAAGAGTATGAAAATCCTGCTATGTTAAACCCAGAAAAAGAACAGTTATTTTCCAAAAAAAGTGTATGATTTCTCTAATTTTTATTCTTTAAGAAACAATGGATTTTGTCAGAAGGAGGTTTCCAGGTGAAAATTTTTGATTGCTGTAGAAAAAATATTTCATCCCACATTTACCATTCGAGTTTTGTTCCCATTTACTCTGCCTTGATAGACACAATCTGGTCTACTGTGTTGCATCCCAAAAGCAAATACTCTGGCAGTTCTTTGCTATCACTGCTCATTGCAGCTCATCCTGCCTGTATGGTGCATCAAGTAGAGGCTGCTTTACTAAAGTTTGAAGGCCCTTCCCTTGCCTCATCTATTTGTTCAATATTAAAAGCTTTCTTCCCACAGCCTGTTTGTGTATAGGATCCCAGATTTTGCTGTCTACTCATTATGTTTTCAAGCACACATTTGCATGCTTTTGTTAAAAATGCTCCTCATTCTTGGAAGTTGGTCCTCTGAATATATAAATATAGCACATTAACCTCCTTGGAGATTCTTGTTAACTCACTTTGCACCAGTGCCTCCAAACACTAATTCTGGTGTGCCAGAAGTACAGCAGCAGTTACTGCTCTGGCCAGAACTGTTTTATTGCTCTCTCACACTCCACCCTTCCTACCCCAATCAGGTCTTCTCTCCATCAGTGTCCTGTTTTATATTTAGTTTGCAATCTCCTGAGGGCAAAGACTGTACTTCAGCTCCATCCAGTTTTTGGTTCCAAGCACTTTGAGAACACAGTTTGTTATTAATAATAAAAACAATAAAGTACCACCCTTTGTATGAATAGAATTAAAGCTTCATTTCCCCCCATGCCCTCCATGCTTGTTCTAGCAAGGGAGAGGGAGCACAGTCAAACAGCAGACACTTTGTTACTGTAGTCTGTATCTGAGCATACTTAGAGTCTTTTCACAGTGAATACTGCAAGAAGTTCCATTTATTTCGGCATTAATCACTGTGAACAAAAGTGAAAGAATTTGGCCCCCACTAATGAAAGCCAGCAGTGCTCTGCTGTTGGCAAAGTGCAGAGCAATCCTTTCCCAGAGCTTCAGAAAGCTAAAATGAAGTAGGATGAACATATAGATGCCAATTTCTTGATAAACCAGAAAAGAGTGAAACTAATTTATAATTTATTCTCGTTAAAGCTACCTTAAAATGATGATAATTTGTATATGTAAATAAAAAAACAAGGAGAGAGTGCCAGGGCACAAGCTAGAACATTTTGTCCTCATTCACAGTGATTCTTATGTTTCTCTATGCTAAATATTTGTTTGTTTACTTAGATGTCAAAGAGAACACCTACTCATATGCCCTTGGTGCTTTTCACATAACTTCAACCACAGAATTAGTATGAAATTCACTGGAGTCTGCTGTTAGGAAAACAAGCAGTGGAAAACCTCAAATCTTTTCTTCCCTTCCAATGGTAACCCAGACTTACAACATCCCACTCAGACCATTTAACCTGTGATAGAAAACAAATTCCAGAGCTCTAGGACCCCCAAAGAGATAAAGACCAGTGCCAGAGTTATAAATATTACTTGATGTGTCCATTGTTTGATGATCTAGGCTGTCTGAGCTACTATTTGAAGCTACAAAAGCACAGCAACACCATTTTGAGTATAGTAAATTTCAAGAAGCTTCATTACAGTCAGTTCTTGAAGAATGAGATGCATTATAACATTTGGCATTGCACTGATTAGCATCAGACTGCATCATTGATCTTATAGATCCTATTATTTCCTCTTTTGATTTAGTATTACTTTCTAAGGGATACTAGTGTAAGAAGCCTGTGTCCTCTAAACAGCACATAGTAACCAAGGATGCACTCTTCCCACATTTTCCTCCACAAGACATACTCTGTTTTGTTCTTCTACAAGTAGGCAAATATTGTGAGGTGATTAAACTAACAAAAAATCCTGACTTATGATAATTAAAGACAAGAGGATGGAAAGAAGTTGTACTTTTATCTTAGTCTTTCAGTAGTTTACAAATGGCAAACCAAGAGGTAGTAGCCATGATTCTCCTTCCTTAGGTTTGATTCTCTTCTTTACCAGGTGCATTGGAGTTTGTACAGTAACTTTACTAGGACTACATCAGGCTGCATAATGGAATCTGTAACAAAAATGCACTGCTAATTAGAGGCCAGAATACTACGCAGAATCAATTAACTTGGAGTTTAATTACCGTGGTGATTGGAAGGAACTGTAAATTGCTAAATATATAACTAGTGTATCAGACTTCTGTGCCACAATGGCATCAGAGCAAGGGTATAACTAGTTTAAACTTTTCCACATTTTACATGCCTGCAAGATTTAAAGACAGTACTTTCATTCCTGTCAATATTCTGTTATCAATGAGCAAAGACAAATATAATAGTTCAGATTCTTTTAAGGCAGCTGGGAACTTCCTCCTTTCTGTTCATCATATACAGGGGTTTCATTGCAATTACACTGAAAAGAACCATTTTGGCAAGACTAGTATCAAGCAGGAAAACTGCATATTCTGTGGAAAATGTGCTTTCCTTTCCCCCAGAAGTGTTAGCCATCTTGTGTGGGATGTCAGAATGTTTGAAGTAAGAAACACAAGTACTGATCAGCTGGCTACTTATACACAACCAACATATGCAAAATGTGTGAGAGACCAGAATTTTACCATCTTGCCAGGTTTTCTAACATTCTAAAAGGAAATGAAGCATGTTTGGCCTATGAATGATTCCTAACACGTACCTTCCTTCAAGCAGATTCTGTAGAATAGCTCTTATTTTAACACCTACTACAAGGTGTAATACATCAAAAATACTCGTGATGGTAATTAGACTTCTGAACAGCTGACTATGATTAAAAGCATAAAATAGGAATAGGCCAGTTGCTGCATGAGATGTGTTCTCATTATTCAATAACACTGTTTTCTTTGGGGAGAAAACAACAATATCTGATCTTGCCTCTGGATTTCATTTTCCACAATAAAGTACCTGAAATTAGTAAGATTTTTGTCAGTGCCTGCCACAGAGTTTGGTCTAGGCTTGCCAGTTCAGTTCTGTTGCTGATTATGAAATACAGCCATATCGCTGCAGTTTATCTTAGTAACTTATGGTGAGATAACATGGGATTAGCAATTGCTAGTATCTAGTCACTAATTAGCTGCTTTCAGGAAACCTGGAAGTCTATTTTTGATAAAGTAAGATCTTCAAAAATGCTACAGAAGGGAAGAGAATATCTTTTGTTCTACTGCTACATTCTGGCCATCACAGACAGCAGCTGAAGAAAGGGAGATCTATCTTCCAGACAGGCAGGGCACACTAAGTTGGTGCATCCAAGTGTGGCTGCCAGAAGAGCACTGCTGAAGGTTGCAGTACTGGCTGACGTGGGCTGGTGTTTGTGGGTGGTGACACAGCAGGATGATACAAAACCTTCAAAACTGAGTTTATTATTTCACCTTTAGAACTGTGTGTCATGGCTCATCTTTATAGGGCAGCTGAGTACAATATCAGGAATTAATTTCTCATCTCTGCCTGGTTCCTAACGGATAAAAGCCTGTGGCAGTAAATAGGCATAGTAGGTCTTATGTACTGGTAATGGCTGTGTTGGTGAGAGATTAAATAAAGAGAGGCAGAGGTCAGAGGCAGATTTGCTGGGCAGAGGAGCTGATTGTAGGAACTGTAATCCTCTCTTCTCCCATTAACATCAGCAGGTGTTTGCTCTGGGTCATGGGATGTGGGAGTATTTACATAATTATGCTGTCTCCCTTCCAGATCTTGAATGCATCCATCCCTGGAAAGCATCCCTTTTCTCAAAAGTGTTTGTCCAGTCATTTGGAGGACACTGGAATTGCAGGCAGAGGAGTGACATACAACATCTGCACAAGTTCTGGACAAGCACATTGTCTCCACTATGTCAGCTAAAGTAGACTAGTTCAAGATGAACCTTTTTAGATGAACTTTTTACGAACAGGGACAAAGGAAAACAAATTCACATCACAAAGTAAGCAGAAGACATTATTAAAACAGTGGTACCATGGAATACATCTGTCTCTCTGCTTTTAGCTTCCATGGGTATTGCTGACATTGCAGTTACAGTTTAAATCTAAACAAGATGGGGATATCAATAATGTTTAACATGACTGTTTTACCTGGGCATGCAGCTCTTTCAGAGTAGGGCACTCACTTGCAGGAACATCAGCCTCTGCTTTGCACATCACAAATACTCTGCCAAAAGAGCAAGCAGTAAGTAATTGATTGTGACTAAATGAAATGAAGCTGCCATTGTCCTTCTCAGCTGTCAGACTCTCTGCTGGAGGAACATCTACGATAGGGAAGGGGACACTGTTAAAACAGTATTTCCCAAAGCACAGAAGAAGCAGAGACACAAAATGGCTTTCCTAAATGGGATAAGGGCTCTGCTATTACTTTCTGGCTAGCCTATGGATGAGGAAATGAGGATTCATTTTAGTCTGTAAAGTGTGCAAAAAGTACCTGCCAGGGTTTAATTTTGAAACCTTTTCAAAAGTGCAAGAGCTTGTAAGAGAAGAAGTCATGCAGGGAGGAGGTGGGGAGTAAGTGGGTGGAATGCAGAGAAAGTGGGAAAGAAACGGGACAGGCTGTGTTGCGAGGACTATGGCTTGATCTTGGGTGGAGAGTTGATGAACCTAGGCCTCTGAGAAAAAAAGAAAAAATTCATTTTCTTTCCACAAAAGTTGGAGCATGGGCGAAGCACCTATTACAGCCTCCCGGGAAAAAGGCAGCCCGTTGCCAGCCAGGTTTTCTGTCACCTCGTGGCGGGTGACCTCTCCCTGGAGCAGCGGACGCCGGCCGGCAAGGCTGGGCTTGTGGCGGGCAGCTCCCGGTCGCTGTCCAGGGAGCGCAGAGGCGGCAGCGGGAGCTGACAGCGGGGCAGCCGCGGGGGCTTGGCCGGACAGTTCCCAAATGAGAGCCGGGGGCACAAACGGGGTCACGGAATTCAGGCGTGGGGCCGCGGGACGTGCGGGGTCCCGGGCGGTCGGTGGTGCCTGAGCCCGAGGGGCGCGGGGTCCCGGGCAGGGCAGGAGCCGGACCGAGGCCGGGCCACCTTCCCCGCCCCGCGGGGGCCGCGGTGCGGGGGAGGGAAGCAGGGCGGAGGGCGGCGGGCGCGGGATGGGGCGCTGAGGGCGG